>CM035411.1:90958733-91271233 GCA_020310875.1 Ceratopteris richardii
TTGAAGCTTGTTTGGATTAGTCTTTACCTTGATTGCACTCTTTGAGTAGTTCACTTGCATTGATCATCACATGATTGCATGTCCTCATACACTCGGCTAGGTTTGTATACTCATCGGATTGATATTTAAAAGCGTGAATCCCCACTATATGCACTTGAAGGGGATTGAGGAATAGTCTCTTTCTCCACAAGTCCCTAAGTTGGTACTTAGGTCAACACACTTTTTGGCGCCGTTGCCGGGGAATGTCGAATCAAACCGAGGCATTCGTGTGATGGTAAGTAGCTTTCTTGGCATTGAAGCAAGAGGAGGAGTGGTGATTTTCTCTTCTTTGGTAAGTCATTTTCAACCGCACTTGCTACTTCTCATTCTCGGAGTGTGTGTAGTGAGTTGGTAGTCTAGGGAAGTGAGTAGAATGAGTAGAGTAGGAGGAGCAAGGGAGTAGGCTAGGTAGTTAGAGTAGCTTTCAATTCTTGTTTTGTTGTTTTATTTTCAGCAAGTAAGAAAATCCCAAGTATAAAAGCCAAAAAGAGTCATTTTGTAAAGCACTTGTCTTCTAAACAAGTATCGGGGTCTACTGCTGACGAGTATCGTAAGAACTGTAGCTAGAGATCGTGGACGAGGAGTGGAGCTTTCTGAGTGTCGCAGAGCTAGTTAGGAAGGGTTGAGAGCTGAGATAGAGTACAAGGTAAGCTCACACATCATCCTCTCAGCTCCTTTCCATGATTCAAACTTTTTAGGAGAAAACGATTTGCGTGAAGTATCGTATTGGTCATACAGGGGTTGAAAAGGTGTGATTTGAATGATATAGAGAGTGAGGAAGGGGTAGAAGAACTAGTAGAACAAGTGTATTGAATTAAACCTTAAAAAATCTCTCAAAAATTTGGCAAAGGGTCAAGTATCGCTTTCTCCCGCGATCGAGTATCGCGATACTTAGCAAGTATCGTGAATCTCCTGTGGTTGAGTATCGCGATATTTTTTAGGTATCGTGTATCGTGTTCCAAGGATCGCGATACCTATCAAAGATCGTGTATCGTGCTGTCACCGATCGCGATACCTACTGTGTATCGTGTATCGTGATCTATCAATCGCGATACTTGAGAAGTATCGTGTATCGTTTGAACCAAGTATCGTTATTGTCCAAGTATCGTGTATCGTCTCAGGAAGATTGCGATACTTGAAAAGTATCGTGTATCGTGTCTTCATAGATCGCGATACCTGTCACCGATCGTGTATCGTCTTGGTGAAAGATCGTGTATCGTTTAGTCCAAGTATCGTCTCTCTTGTGTATCGTGTGTGTCAAGTATCGTTTTTACCCAGGTATCATGTATCGTGGTCCAAAGATCGCGATACTTGTTAAGTATCGTGTATCGCATTGTGCAAGTATCATGTATCGTTGGCATCTAGAGATCGTGTATCGTTATAGTTGAAGTATCGTGTATCGCGGTCCAAAGATCGCGATACTTGTGAAGTATCGTGTATCGTTATAGTTGAAGTATCGTGTATCATTGGCATCCAAAGATCGTGTATCGTTTGTGATCAAATATCGTGTATCGTTTGGATCCAAAGATCGAGTATTGTGTATCTAGGACAAGTATCGTGACTTGAAAATTTCATTTTCAGTCTAATCCCAGTCAAGCTTTTCTAGAATTTTGGTCCATAGTGAAGAGTCCCAGAAGCTAGAGGTTAGCAAGGACTGACCAGAGCTGTGAAGTGGATGAACCTGAGATCCGGAAGGACCCTAGGAAGCCGAAGAAGTGTAATCTCTTCTGTAGGTAGCGTAGCCAAGCCAAGTAGCCGTTCACATTACTCGGAGACCTCCAGTGAGTCAGAGGAAGAAATTCCCATGGCTTTAGAGGATATGCAGAACACAGTACCCATGATTGGCATGATGTCAATCATTGAAGGAGAGTACAGGACCTCTTTGGAGTATGTGAACACCAACCAAAATGAGATCCCTATTTATTTGGATGGTCTAAACAGATCAGTGGCCAGATTAAAGAAGGCTTCAGAGTCTTACATAGTGCCTAGGCCAGCAGTCAAGTATGTAGGAGGACTTTACATGGACAAACGAGATATCCAGTATGTTATCATGGAGCACCCGGAAAACATTAATGAACATGGTGAAGAAAACAATGCTTCAAACTTAAATGGAGGTGGGAATGAAGAACAAGTAACTACACCTAGAGGGAGATCTACTGTAGCTAGGATATGGAGAGGAGATTTGATTCCCCAAGATGACTCCCTAATGGATATATATTTGATCAATGGGATGGAGCATCTTCTCAGAGCACATTCCTCAATATGGGAAGCTGCCCCTAATCCTGTCACCATCTATGAGTTACAAGATCCTGATTTCTCCACCATCATCACATATTTGGATAAAAATCAAAGAAGATATTGACCCTTAACGGAATTAGAACGAGCCGAGTTGAAATATCAGAATATTCCAGTGTTTCCCCCTAGGGACCAAGCCACTACTTCAAGAAACCCACTTGGAGCATCCCATAATGATTCATATCAACAGTCGGGTCAAACACAACAAACACAACAAACCCAAATCCCAGTGGTCATGTGTAGTTTGCAACGCCTGCAAATAACCCTAATTACCGACCTCAACCAGCTGTTGACCCAAGACATGGAATTCCTACTCCAGTCAGACCACCGGTAGCAAGAGGACCAGGCATACCCATAGGAAGACCAATTTTCCCAGTAATGCCTAGACCACCCGAAGCAGGAAGAAGATTAAGGCCAATTCAAGTTGCCAAATGCATGAGAAACCACTATGATGGCTCTAGTGAACCCTACAATCATATAGCTGAATTTAAACAAGTAATCAGAGCCGAACAGGTAGAAGACTTCTTGATCCAATATGAGTCCTTTGGTCTTACTCTGTCAGACACTGCATTAGCATGGTTTCAGCCATTGGACCCTAATAATTTTCAGAACATGGAACAAGTCTACCAAGAAATGATTGAGGAATTCACTAAGTCAGGAATTAAAAACAACTCTTCATCATTGATCCATAGCTTTAAGCAAGCCCCTACCGAATCAGTGAGATTGGCTGCAAGAAGATTCAAGCAGTACGTGGACAGATGCCCAGTAGAAGAGAGACCTACCCAAAATAAAATGGTGTCATTATTTTTGGAAGGATTGTTGAACGGATCTTTGAGATCTTTAGTATATGTAAAGAGAGTTCAAACTTTGCAAGAATGCATGAAGGAATGTATAGACCTAGAAGACAACCTAGCAGAAGACCTGAAAATACCTCAAGGTAGTTTGAAAAGTGAAGATTCGGCCAGTAGCACATCAATCCCTAAAAACAATGTAGAGGAAATAGCTAATTTGGTAGCAAAGAAGTTGAATGTTCAAGGACAAAGGAACTACCCCAATAACCCTATGAGAGTGCCCATGCTCAGAAGATGCATGCAGTGCGGAGGTGATCATCCTTCTCACTTGTGTACTAGGGGAGTGTTGTAAGTAAAAGAACCCAAAGATGGAAAAACCGGAGAGATAGGATAAAAGAAAAGAAGTTACAGCAGAAGAAGGAAAATGAGGAGTGAACAAAACCCAAAAGAGGAACAGAAAATTGAAAAAAGAAAACAAAAATGAAAAGTACAAAAAAGAAGAGGTAGGATCAGTCTTAGCGAATCCCATGCTTGAAGAATTAGCCATGTGGATTCAGGCATACAAGGCACGAATAAGAGTTGGACCGACCATCGAACAACATGAAAGAGAATATCCTAGAGGTGACCTAGAGAAAGAGAGGTTGGAGATCTGCAAAAAATTAATAGAAGTTGCTCAACAGACCTTAGAGAAACCGGCGTTGCCATTACCCAATACCCAAATTTCTGAAAGCGAATTCCAAGAATGCGTCATTATTAATGACCAGGAAAAAAATGAAGTAAGTAAGACACAGAATGGAAATTATTGTGAGGATAAAAGGGTAGGATCCAGTGTTCCCGAAGTAGAAGGGGAATGGCCTAAAGAATTGTGGGCTCGAGTCCAAGAAGACAGATGGAAGAAAGTAGAAGGAATTGAACCACCCTTTGAAGAACTAGAAGCAGAAAACGAAATAGAGGGTTCAATACCTAAAATTAAACTCAGAAGAAATTTTACCAATGGATCCTAGTGACAAAGGAGATGATGGAGTAAAGGATTTGCCAAATTACACAGGAGAATACGAACATAATTCAGAATTATATTGTATCCCCTCAATAAGGAAAAAGGAACCGAACCCATCAGTCCGAACATCGGATATCATACAATACCTTAGAAAGGTAAAAATCCCTTATACCCTAACTTTGGAAGAACTATTGAAGATTAAACCACATTTGAAGGAAAAATTGACCAGTCAATTGGAGATCAAAACTGAGGAAAAAGAGATATCTGATGAAGTAAACACAGTGAAGATCCCAGTAGATAAAGTAGGAGATTTTAGTGAGGGAGACGAAGGAAACACTTGCCTTCCAATTACCTTTAGGGGTTATACCACCAAAGCCATCTTAGATTCAGGAGCTGGTGTAGGCATTGCTACTAGAGAAATCTAGGAGAAATGGGGAAAACCAGCTTTAAGACCAACGCGTATGAAAATACAAATGGCTGATGGACACACAGAAAGACCCTTGGGATTATTGGAACGAGTAGTTTTCACCACCTGTGGAGTTGAATTTGAACACACCTTAGCAATTTGTCAATTTGAAAGGCCGGGCAATTATGAAATGATACTTGGGAGACCTTTCATGAGACAGCTAAAGGTTGTGCAAGATTGGGGAAAAGATGCTGTATACCTACAACATGAAGGAACCACCACGAGAATAAATCTTCGCACTTATACATATCAAGATGTTCCCCCATTACAATGGAATCAAATTCACAAGGAAGAAGACGATCAATCAATTCACAGCATAGGTTCTAGTGACCAATCTTGGATGAACGAGGACACTCATCTATGGATATGCCAAACTGCCAAAAAGGAAGAGGATAGGAGAAAGGGATGGCAGCAAGGGCAAGGTGTAGCTAGGTCTGTGCAAGATCCAGCTTACATGCCTCAAATCTTTTTGGATGAAGAGTTTGAACCCCATGGTTGGATGGAGATTTTAGCGATCCTCGATGTATGTGTGAATGAAGAAGTCATAACTATGAATGAATGTATTGACGAAGAAGGATATGACATTAGTCTCTATGTAGTAGTCCTTCAGGAGGCTGAAGAAGGAGAAGTGATAGAGAAAGAATGGAAGGAGGACTATGAGAGCATTGAGATGGAGCCAGAACCAATGGAACCCGAGGATGGAAATCAAAAAATAAGCATCACAGCTAATGAAAACAACCAGGAACCTACACAAGAAGAAGAGCTGGAGTTAAATAAAGAGCCAGAGAATGAAGAAAACAAGCCACAAAATCAGTTTGAAGTGCCAGCTCACTTCAAGAAATATGAAGTAGAAGAGAGAAAAATTGCTATTCAAATGCCTAAAAGAGAGGCACAGCCAGGAATAGCTTATGACAATAAAGAACAAACCAAGAAGATAGTAGTAACGTTAGAAGAAGGAGAAGAATGATGTACCTTCGTAGGACAAGATGTCTCCATAGAGGAAGAACAAGAGTTAATACGCCTCATAAGGGAATATCGGGATGTCTTTGCCTGGATCGATAAGGACTTGAAGGGAGTAGATCCATCTATATGTGCCCATAGAATTCCCATGACATCCGAAGCCAAACCGTCTAAACAAAGACCATATACATACAATGATGTGTATTCAGCAAAGATAAAGGAAGAGATAGACAAGTTGTTAGATGTTGGATTCATATATGAGATTGAGCACACGGAATGGGTTTCACCTTTTGTGGTGGTATCGAAAAAGAATGGAAAGTTAAGAGTATGCATCAATTTGAAGAAAGTAAATGCTGCAACCATCAGGGATAGTTACCCATTACCAATTACGGATCATCTGTTGGCACGAGTGGCAGGAAAGGAAGTTTATAGTTTTTTGGATGGCTTTTCAGGGTATAATCAGGTAGCCATTGCTCCTGAGGACCAACATAAAACAACATTCGCAACTGAATGGGGAGTATACGCCTTTAGAGTCATGCCTTTTGGTCTAACTAATGCCCCAGCCACCTTCCAAAGATTGATGTGCCATGTATTCAAAGAATTCCTGAGAAAAAGTATGGAAGTATATGTGGACGATCTATGTACTTATTCAGCTATACGATCAGAGCACGTCCCTGAACTAGAGAAGATCTTTGCCAAATGTCGACAATATCGAGTATGCCTCAACCCAAAAAAATATGTCTTCATGGTTAGACAAGGAAAAATATTAGGACATATTGTCTCTAAAAATGGAATCTCAACTGATGAAGACAAAATCAAAGTAATTCTGGATTTACCAAGACCAAAGACTGCTAAAGAAGTTCAAGCATTTATGGGACACTGTGGATACTATCGAAGATTTTATGTATGCCATAATTGCTAGACCTCTTTATGCATTATTGACACAGTTTAATTGGACCAAAGAATGCGAGAAAGCCTTCAATGAGTTAAAGAATCGATTGAGCTCAACACCAATCCTTCGAGTACCTAACTGGAATAAGCCATTTCACATTCATGTTGATGCTTCCAAGTTTGCCATTGGTTGCATCTTAGCTCAACCTGCAGATACAGGGAAGCTAGACCACCCTATAGCCTATGCTAGTAGACAACTCAATCAAGCAGAACGCAATTATACCACCACGGAGAGAGAAGGCCTAGGGATGGTGTACGCAGTGAAAAAATTCAGACATTACCTGTTGGCAAATAAATTCAAATTCTTCATTGATCATCAAGCCCTGCTGTACTTAGTCAATAAACCTTGCAATACAGGAAGACTAGTACGATGGTTTTTATTGCTAATGGAGTTTGATTTTGAGGTAGTGGTCAAGAAAGGAAATACCCACATAAGAGCAGATCACTTATCAAGAATGACCCATGGAGAACCACCCATACGAGTACCCGATGATCTTCCAGATACGTACCTTTTTAACTTGGAAATATGTCCCCAATGGGCAGAAAAGTTGATCCCTATACTCACGCATGGACCGAAAGATGGGATCACACCAAACCGAACCCAAGACCTTTGGAAGACTAAAAACCTTCATATCATTGCGGGAAGTCTGTATCACCAAGATTCGAATGGATTATTAATGAGATGAGTTGAAGAGGAGGAACAGGAAATGTGGCTTCAGAAAGCACATGTGAATCAATGGAAAACTCATTTGAATGCAAACGGAACATGGCAAACCCTGAGGAGGTTCGGCATATATTGGCCAACCATGCAGAGAGACGCACATAACTATGTATCAGCATGTCACATTTGTCAAGAACAAAATCCAGAAGAGAACTCAACTCTATGCTATTCCACAGTAGCACCGAGATGGAGCATGCCTCTGGTAAAATTCTTAAAGACTCAAGAATACCCAGAAGGAGCCACTTCAACTAGAAAACGTGCACTTGTAGAACAAAGTAAGGATTATGCCATTATAGGAAAACAACTTTTCAAGCGAGGGAGAGATAATCAATTACGATTGTGCATTCATGAAGACGAATATCTTTCTGTCTTAGAGATGGCACATACAGGAGCTGCGGGAGGGCACTTCTCTGCAGATAAAACAGCAAAAATGATCCTCTTTGCTGGAATGTGGTGGCCAACTCTACATCAAGATGCGGTAACATATGTGCAACGTTGTGATACTTGTCAACGAACAAAATATCCAATTAGAAGAGATGAGATGCCACTGAGACCCATGATGAGTGCCAGAGCTTTCACCAAATGGGGAATAGACTTCATAGGACCTATTAGCCCACCAGCGAAAGGATCCCATGCCGAGTACATAATTGTAGCCACAGACTATCTGATCAAATGGGTTGAAGCCAAAGCGACCAAGAAAAATGACGCAAGAACCACGGCCAAGTTTCTCTTTGAGAATGTTTTCACTAGATTTGGACTACCGATAGAAATTGTGAGTGATAGAGGTACGCACTTTGTGAATGAAGTTATAGAAGCCCTACTGAATGAATTCTTGGTAATTCATAAGAAATCAACTCCTTATCACCCACAAGCCAATGGACAAGCCGAAAGTTAGAATAAAATTTTGTGTACAGTTCTTACAAAAATTGTTAACAATGGTAGATCAGATTGGGATAAGCAATTACATCATGCTTTATGGGCATTTCGAGTAGCCTATAAAACCGCCATAGGCACTACTCCTTTTAACTTAGTATATGGACAAAATGCTATTTTGCCAATTGATTTCTTAATTCCCACTCTGAGAGTAGCAACTACTTACGAGTGGACGGGACATGAACTATCAGCTCAATTGGATCAAATAGAAAAGCTTCACGAAACTAGGTTACAAGCTGTAGCAGGCATTTATGCTGCTAAACGGCGACAGAAAGCCTACTATGATGCTCACATTAAAGAAAAAAATTTGAAGGAAGGAGATTTAGTTTTGGTATATACCTTGAAACAACACGCTAAGAAGTTGCAAAAGAGAGGATATGGCCCATTAATCATCAATCACATATCGACAAGTGGAGCCATCAGCTTAGCAACCATAGATGGGGAAGTATTACCAAACTACATCAGTGGATGTCGAGTAAAAAAATATCTAGAACCATTGACTGAAGAAACAATGTCTCGATTAATCAAGGGCAAGAATAGACGTATTGAGGAGGAAAGGATACGAGAAGAAGCGAGACAGGAAGCCCTAGAACGAATTAAGAAACAGAAAGAGTGGAAGAGAGAGCGGGATGAGAGATATCGACTAGGAGAAGAACTCATCCCAATGGCTAATTTTAGAGCCACTAAAAACATAGGTTCACAGAGAACGCAACCATATTTGAATTTGGGAGCAGGTAAAACGGAGTACCACTTAGTGGATGCTCTCATCGACACAGGAGCTTCCATAAGCTGTATCAAACTTTCTTTGACTCAAAAACTCAAAGAGGAATTACGTCCATCGATGGCACAGCTGATAGGAATAGGAGGAACAATTACTCAATGTATAGGTGAAATTACCTTACCTCTGCATCTTGGCAACAACACTATGGAACAGAAGCTATTAGTGTGTCATGATCAGGATTTACTGGAAGAGGTAGTGTTAGGTCAAGACTGGATTTACGAATATGAGGTGACCATTCAATTGGCTTTAGGATACATCTCAGCCAGGATAGGACATCGTGAGGTATTTAGTTTGCTAGACGAACGACCAATCAAAGCCGCTAGTATAGAGCCAAAAGTTCATTCCAATGAACAAAGTCACGAGTATACGTCCACTAGCACTATCGAAACCTCTTCGTCAAGTACTATGTGTGCGGACACATTGAATTCTGCTTGCATACCATCTTCTAGTCTAGCAAGTCACAAAAGTGTCAATCAATTCGAAACCCATCTCAGTGAAGCACCATGCACAAGAGAGTCCAATCCTCTGAGTAATTCAAAATCTGTACCTATTAAAATATACCCTATTCCGTACACTAAACAATCTTGGATAAGGAAGGATCAAGCGAAGGAGTATCTTCGACGATAGAAGCACTATCGACATCGGAGCAACCAATCAAATAACAAAGCAAATCATTCTGAGCACCAAAGTCAACAACGAAGTGCTACAATATGGATTCCAAAGAAAGTAGTAGCCGCTCAACCGAACCGATCGCAAATATGGATCCCTAAATCATGTGCTCCAAAGAAGCTAAACCGAAATGATGAGCCTCAGCATAAGGAGAACCAACATGGTCTACGAGCAAAACAGCCACAGAAGAATAGCTACAGGAAAATAAAGGAGTCTGCAGTAGCTACACAAGCCAATCTGAGATTCAAAAATCAGAGAGAGCAAACATACAACACGAGAAGAACCACATTCATAAAAAAGGTGGAGAATACAGTACATCCCAACAGAATGAAGCAGATTCGGTTGCCGAAAGACAAAACAAACTTCATGCATCATCTAACTACTTTGAGTTGCACACATGTCGAGTTATCAGTACCCAAAGTATGCATGATAGGGCCACTTTACAAGGCCAAGCATTCGGCACATCTTTTTTCTATTTCAGGATAGTCGAGCACATTTTCCTTTTGGGAAATAGGAGAGCACTTGTACATACCTTAAGAAAATTACTCAAAAATAATAACCGCTTCGGCTATAATCTAACTTTTCTATTTTCCTTTCAGATGAAAATATAAAAATATCTAAAAATGTGAAAAATCCCGGTATTACCTTTCTCACACCCACGGGAAAGGGACGACACTACTCACTCAAAGCAATATCAAGCTTATGACAAACAAATGAAGAAGGATTCCTGATAATATATGGCCACTACTTCATACTCTATATTGAGTGCAGATGGCATCTACCAATTCCGAAGCTAAGCAAGAAGAAGAGGTACAACTTCTTCCACTAGAATCAATCACTAAAGCAAGAGGACATTGGTTTCGGGAGGACCAACCAGTGTCAGGCCTCATTTTCATGGCCACTATCAAGATCATGGATGTGGATCACTATTTCCCTATCATGTCGCAAGAGTTCAAAACAATAATACAGGGATTACCCCACATTGAAGAAGTATGGACACAGGCAGGCCTAGAAGCATTCCTCAAATTGCCAATTTATCTACCAGATTTTCAAAGGTGTACACAAGTGATGAATACACTGCAGCCTACAACAACAAAGATATCAGTTCCAGAAGCACGAGTGTTAGATAAAGTAGGGACGTGGAAAACGATTCAATTTACACATGAACTAATCAACAAAGCCTTCGGATGGAATCAAGACGGAATTACTAATGTTAAAGAAGAATGCCATGATCCTAAAAAGAGGTCATTTTTAGATATAAACAGGACTGATATTGAAGAGGCAGTTCGCCTGGTGCATCAACATTTTTTTTTCCCAAGTATGCACAGATACACTACACCACAAAAGATTGTAGTACAACTACTATCTCATGCCATGAGACAAATTGGAAACAAAGTGAATCTGACTGGTTATGTCCAAGAAAGACTATTTGAAGCCCAAAAGAAATGGGGCCAGAAGAAATTTTTGAATGGC
The DNA here is from genome assembly GCA_020310875.1 of Ceratopteris richardii. Lineage (NCBI taxonomy): Eukaryota > Viridiplantae > Streptophyta > Polypodiopsida > Polypodiales > Pteridaceae > Ceratopteris > Ceratopteris richardii. The sequence goes on from CM035411.1 coordinate 90,969,810, forward strand.
AGTTCTGCCTTGACATTTCTCATATATGAGGCTCTCGACATGAAAAACTGCTTACGTGAAATGCCAACCTCAGAAGGGCTAGCAAAATATGCTAAATCCACGACAGTCCCCAAGAAAAAGAAGATAGCAGTGGTTATGGAAGAGGTCGGAACCAGCTCACAAAAACCCATGAGGGGTATGAAGCGTCTACGAGAGGAAGAAGCTCAAGCTACACCTCAATCAAAGAGGACACATCTGTTACCGAAGATCACGACGGCGCAAATGCCTATTACAAAGAGAGATCTCTCAGCTGCCCTCGAAGAGACACACCAGTACATGCAAGGGCAGGTAAACCTAAATATTCAAGGTCATCATTATAGACAGGCAAGTCAAGAGAAACAACAACGGAGTACAGAGAAGACTCCAAAACAAGCTGGAAGATACAAAGAACTGGGCATAGATGATTCTAGTTCCAACACAGAATCCAGTCCTGAAAAAGACACTCTGGACACTGATATAAGAACAGAAACTCAAGAAGAAGAATGGAATGAAATCAATCAAGTTGAAGTGACGCCGGACAACCACGAGGAAAAGGAAAAGAGCATGGAAGAGTCTAATAAACCTGAGCATGTCATTCAATTGAATGATACTACAAAGATAAGCATCAAGGAAGCTCCATCCAGTGTTACATATGTAAAACCACCTATCAAAGAGGAAATCCAAACTCCAGTGAGCAAGGATATGGAGCTGCTACAAAATAAAGAACAAACTGTGATCGAGGTAACAGATGACACACCTCAAGGAAACAAAGAAAACATGGTGGCTGAGCCAAGGATCCAGCTTCAGATTAGGCAGCCCCATGACACTACATTACATGTGGCACAGGGAAAAGATGTCATAACCGGCGAAGAACTGAGCATCCCAAAAACATGGCTTAATGTGGATGTCTCTCAACTGAAGCCTGTAGTCAAGCAAATGATTCAAACAGCCATGGATACACAACAGCAATTGATGGACATAGATGCAGACTATGATAGAGCCATGCAAGAAAAGAATCAATTCCCGATAATGAGCGAACAGTTGTCGTCGCAATTAATTTAGGCTCAAAAAGAGATGGCAGTCAAGAACACGGAGATGCTGGAGGTCAAAGCAAAATATGACACATTAATCACTCAACATCACCAACTGCAAGCATAGCTCGCAGATTTACAACGATTACATGATGCAAGCGAAGCCGACAAAGAAAGAATGAAAGCTAGAAGCACCTTACTTGAGACACAGCTAAAGTTGTACATGGAAGAAAATGACACCTTGCGAAGCAGAAATAAAGAGTTAATGAAATCATTGTTATATGATCAACCTATTGAGCAACAGGAATCATCCGAAACCAAAGAAAAAGAATTAAGAGATCAGCTAGAACAATATGCAGAATTGTTGAGACAAGAGTGCGCAATGAGAGAAGAATCGGAACAAAAGTACAGTCAAGAAATCAATGAACTACAAAAGCAGTTAAATACAGCAAATGGGAGACTTGCAGCAAGCTACAGTGAAAACATGGACAACGTGGCCGAAATTGGTAATGAATTGCTTGCAGCAAAGGAAGCACTCAGCACAGCCATGCAAGAAAACAAAGAGAAAACTGAACGTATAAAGCAATTAGAATTTCAAATCAATCAGAACGTAGTGATCGGGACACCAGTAGTGCCAGCTAAGGAAAATCCTACTGACGAGGTAGAGGTAATTCCTCTATCTCACCCGATCTATAATTCTCCAATACATGAGCAGATGGCGGATATACATGATGATCATCCAATGCCATACACTACAGAAATAAGTCAGAAGGAGCGGGCACTACTGGTGTCCCGATTGACGGAGAATTTTGAAAATGAAGTCATTAAGGTAATGAAAGAGGCCAAGATCAAAGGTAAAGACTTGGACAAGATCATGAAGCCTTTCAATATTCCGTACGGACTATTGAAAGAGAAAACGAGACGATATATAAAGAAGAGTACACAGAAAAGTCCAGATGAGCAGCAAAATTTTAACCACGACACATTCGAGTACAATCAGAAAGAATTCGAAGCTGCGCAACCTATTTGGCGAAGAAAACTTTTGGAAAAACATCCCACACTACGGGTGCATTGGCAAGCAGCACCATATTTATTACAGGTAAACCCTTCATTTTGTCCTATACCACGCAGAAGGGAGATTAGAGAATTTTTGGACTTGCAAAGAAGCGGCGCTATAAATAAACAGTGGCTGAATTATCCTATGCTTCTGAGCCCGCCACATAACTACTTGCCAACGGAAGAGTATATGACTAAAACCATCGAATTTTGGTTGCAAAATTATGCGACAGTACCCGACTTAACTGTCAAAATGACCAATAAAATACTTAGCATGATACTTACAGTTTTGAAGGTATTCAAGCATGCGGCCTACACTTTTTTGAATTTCATCGGCATTAATTAGGGCACGAAAATCCTCATTTTTGATCTATCGGTTATGCCTAGCCGACCAACAATAATGGCGTATTATTCCAGATTAATGTTCTTGCCAAGTGTATATATGCAAACTTTTGAAGAAGCATTCTTTACAGGATTTTTTGAAATCGATTCAGAAATCTTTTTGAAGATGTCGTCAAATTTAAACACCAGATTAGTGGCATACGAACTTAGCTTCTTCGCAGATCATAGACAGCCACCCAATGATGGTGTGAAGGCAGAACAATGGAAACAACTAATGATACGTGAAGCCAATCTGCTAAATGATACAGAGCAAAAAATATATAGAACATATGCCCGTCGTTCATCAAAGCCTGTCGGGGACGACAGAGTCCAGGAGGGGGGCAGTGTTGAGGGAGAATCAAGTAAAAGAAAGAAAAGTCGAAGACAACGAAAGAAAAAAGAATATCCGAAGTTACATCTCTGCAAGAAGCCCCGCAGGGGCGCAACACCCATCTCTGCACAGAGCCCCGCAGGGGCGCACACACCAAGGAAAGGACGCACCCCAAAAGGGTGTTACAACCTCTTGATCTTTGGCAGGTCCAGATCGAAGACTGTAGCACCTTACCTTCATACCTTCCACTGGTGGCATGCGTGGTAACCCGACTTACCACAGAAACCCAGAATTAATGAGCCTCTAGGTGAATTAGACTACGAATATCAGGTAGTCAATCAAACTCCAAGGGTTGCGGGTGTACAAAAGAAAAGAACAAGCGAAACGAGTGCATCAGACACAGAGAATGTACATGGAGGAATCAGGGCCAACAAGTATTCCATATGAGGGTGCGTCAGCCTCTTGAGTTACAGAGGATTCAGATCAAGGCTTACGAGCTACATCCTCATATGTGCACTGATGGCGTGCGTGGCAAACCGAATTAACAAGCTTTGAGTAATACAACAAGGTCCGATGTGTGCAACCAGGACAGATCAGAGAACCACTAAAATGTAATGCAAGATCAAGAATCAGGCAAAACTGACCAAAAGATGCATGCAGACAACAAACTGAAGACAAGAAGTAAAGCTTGTCAAGGGACGACAGAGACGAAGAGGGGGAGAGTAGTGCAGAGCTAAAGAGAGCACAAAGCAGAGAAAAAGACGGGCCCCAAAACCACTCTTGTATCATAACCACTCTTGTAATATATTTTCCGTTATAAATGCACTAGAGGAGTCCTCTAGATGCATCCCCACAGAAGATTAGAAGCTTACCCATGTAAAATAGTAGGAAATTAATCTTCCTAGTGAATAAAGTGCCGGTCTCTTGTGTGAAAGGACCATTTTTAGGGCACAAGTATATAAGTCAATTTGTGACTCTCTGTAAAGACTTTTTGCCATTGTGAGAATAGGGAGCACAAAAATTCGAATTTGTGTCTTCTTCACTTTGTATCTTCTTCTTGGTGAGATTGTGTGCATGTGTATTGCTTGGAAAGAGTGTTAGGAAGTGTTGTCTATCCATGAAAGTGTTTGTTTGCTGTAGTTAAGGTGTGTGCGAAGTGTAGGAAGTGCTGAAGTGTAGGAAGGTATTTCCCGCGACTCAGTATTTTGCTCATAACTTGAAGTAGAAGTGTCAGAATTGAGTGAAACCACTGCCATTGGATGCGTCTTCTCAAGAGCTTCGAAATGCATATGCTATTTGTTATATTTGAAGTTCGGAGCCAGGAGAAAAGTCCAAAATACTGACGGCTGCTGCACCAAGTATCGTGGCACCATGACCAACAGTTGAAGATTGTTTGGATTAGTCTTTACCTTGATTGCACTCTTTGAGTAGTTCACTTGCATTGATCATCACATGATTGCATGTCCTCATACACTCGGCTAGGTTTGTATACTCATCGGATTGATATTTAAAAGCGTGAATCCCCACTATATGCACTTGAAGGGGATTGAGGAATAGTCTCTTTCTCCACAAGTCCCTAAGTTGGTACTTAGGTCAACACAGACATATACATACACACATATGCATGTTTTAGGGTTAGGGTTTTTGGATTAGGGTTTTTGGCTTTTACATATATATACACATGCATACACACATATACACACATAAACACATATACATGTTTTAGGTCTAGGTCTTCAGGATTAAGGTTTTAGGGTTTTTACATAGATACACATATGCATACACACACATGCACATATATATATTCACATACACATATACATACACACAAGAATACATATATACACATGTTTTAGGTCTAGGTCTTTAGGATTAGGGTTTTAGGGTTTTTACACATGCACACAAATAATTACACATATACAAATATACACACATAATACATATACACATACACATGTATATACATATGCATACAAACATATACATGTGTTCTAGTTGTTGTTTATAAATATCATGTCATGTGTCTCATTTCTTTGTACATGATTCATGATTCATTTCGGTTATGTCTTTTGTATTTGACAATATATTTTGCTTTATCAAATCATGTTTTTGTTTCGTGTCATACATCTCACATGTACTCGGGTTTTTCTTGGGCAGAATGTATTGTCTTTTGCTACACAATAGCATGGTAATGTTGCTATAGCAAGAGACAACACACTCTGCCCAAAATTTTTTTTGTAGATATGGTCATCATTATAGGCGATGGTATAAGCATCGGTATCCCGAGGCACATACTGATTCTTATACCGACAATTTCGCCCAAGGGCATACCATGGCTTATACCGACGCTTATACCATCGCTTATACCAATGCTTATTACGATGCTTATACCGATGCTTATACCGACGCTTATACCGACGCTTATACCGACGCTCATACTGACGCTTATACTGACGATTATACTGGCACTTTTTTGATGCCTACACGGACCCTTACACTGACGTCGGGGCAAAATCGAGCCCGTTGATTTTCCTCGATAGAAGCCTCACTATACGCCTGATATGTTGTAGTGAAGGACACACACCTGACCTCATAAGGTAGAGGCACCCATCTTGTGAAACTCTAAGGCATTCAGTCTCGGGCGGGACTTTAACCCTGGCTAGTTGCCTAGGAGTACGAGGCACATCTGCTAAACCATGCCTGTTGGATCAAACAAACATTGTAGATTCGTCCATCAACCTTTTCGAAAGAAAAGATTGATGATTCAAATTATACACCATGGAGCTTTAGGTTTACTAAATCTTGGATTTTTGTGAGCTTCTTGAAGGAGATCCGTTATGCTCCTTTTATGATGGATTTGGAACATGAAATCTTTGCAAAACTCATGTAGACCTGCAAAAGATGCTTATAACAGAACATGTAAAGAATAGAACACTACCAGTTTATTAAATATTTTATCATAGAATACACCTAGAAATATGTATTATAACTAATTGGCCTTCATACGGATACAAATCACAAAGATCTACCACGAAGGGCCGATATGGCCACTTTAAGGATAGGGACAAAAGGTAGAAAACGACAAAGGTTATCTCAGTATTGTTTTGCGATCAATACCTCCCATTTAATAGGAATTTTACACATTGTAAAAGGGACAATAAAAATGAGGGAATCAAGTGATCTCCATCAAGTATAGCAACATCTACAGATATCTTATGATAAAAAAAAGCTAGTTAAAACATTTATGATATGTCCGTAAATATAGAAATTCTCAAATAAAATGTGCTCACTAGCTAAAAAGTCACATATAAAATCATAGCGCATCTCAATTTGATCAAGCTTTGAATTATAGTGTTAAGATCCACTTTGAAGCATGATAAATTCCATACAATGGACCACCTAACCATCTATTATATAGCCTATAAGATTAGGAGAGGCCATTTGAGTTAACTTGAGCCACCTTTTGCATACGTGATCTACACCATTACTTTAGGAATTAAAAATGGACTTTAACTAGAAATTAGTTCGCTTAACAAGAGTGATTTTTCATAGTCCACTAGAATCAAGTCTTAATGGAATCGAGTTAAGTTATCTCGAATTAAGAGCTCTAGAGTATCTTGGCCAAAATACTCTTTTGTATGCACCTAGAGGGATTGAACCGATGACTTCTTCCATCCAAATCTTAAGACTTAACCACTAAGATAAGCACATATGTTATTTACTTTCACCCTTAGGCAAGTGGCTTAATAAGAACATTCTTTCCTTGAAAAAGCCTTCAACTTGAGCTATATAATAGAATTGCCCCGAGCCCTTGGTTCAATTAAGGAGCATGGCGTTCATTTCTCTTCAAAAATTTTGCTCTTTACATCTGCAAAGATGGAAATTTCTTTTGTACCGAACTAACACGTTCCCATGTGGCACTTTCCTTTGTTTCATCTTTCCATATTCATAGCTCGATTCGGGTATAGCTCAATTCGGGTATAGTTTTCAGGAGTGTGTAGCACCTTCTCAAGTTCATGAGGAGCATAGTTAACTAAGAGGTTAAATTATGGTGTCATGTGAAACCAGATTATCAAAACCAGCCACCTTTTTCTTAAGCAGGCTTACATGAAAATTCAGATAAACCTAGAAATCTGGTAGAAGTTCAACTTCATATGCCATTCATCCAACCTTTCTAATTACTTTGGAAGGACCATAGAACCTAGGGGAGAGCTTAGGACATGGTCCACATTTTAGGATCTCATACTTGTTCGAGACTTGGAGATACGCTTTCTCTCCAATTTGAAAAGAAACTTCCCTTTGTTTTGGAAAAATAGACACTCTAGCTCAAGCTTAGGCTTTCTTTATATTATCCTAGGCAAACCTATGTTATCGTTAGTGTCCATGTGAAAGGCCAAATGGCCATCAGACACTTTTGTATATGTTCTTTAATAAAACATATAGTGGCATGGTCAACCACACACTATGTGTTCGATCGCATTTGTAACACCTAAGAAGTCTGTTCATGCTCCTTGTGTAGTGTGTTTTTTGCGTATTCTACAACCTCTATGCGGAGTACAATGTATGATGCTTGGAGATCGGTTTATACTCGGAGGATATCGTCATAGAGCTCTCGAGAAGGAGAGCACACACTTTAGCCTTAACTTGAGCATCCAAGATCCAAAATCTGAGCTTTTTCTTGCTGAGGATATCCATCTCATAGCTCTTTCCAAACAATGGTTGCAACACACCCCTTTTGGTTTCTGTTCCCATCATTTTAGAGCTTCAAGTTTGACCCTTCTTCATCATCCAGCCTCTTTCGAGCATTGTTTTGAAGCAAAACCTACGAGAGAGACTTGGAAAGCTATTCCGACAGAGTGTGGATGTTATCAGGATCTTGCACATGGAGGTTAGGGATGCAGAAAACAGACATAAAAATTGACACGCCAGGAGACGAGACAAAACATAGTATTGGGTGCAATCTTGTTGGAAATTAGGTAGGCCCATAACTAATACCACAGGTCCAAGTTCCATAGGTCCAGGATCAACAACACAGATTCCAGCAATCTTCCAATATTGAAAAAAACAAATGATGAGACAAAGATAGAGAAAGATTAGACAACATGTGTAAAGTGTAACGTAAGCCGCTACTTACTCACACTATCATATATACAAATGTCAATTTACAAGGTGGGAGCAAAACTCTCACCACTATATGTGAATAGAAATAGATGGAAGAGTCTATATATAAATGTAACAAACATATTCAGATGTATGGATAGAAATATGAATATATATGAGATGTCTGACCTAATAGGTTATAGAAGAGTGAATATGAGTGACAAAAAGAGGAAGGATCAGTCTAAAACTGATAATCAGCAAACCCTCATGTGAACTTAGGCTATGGAAGACCCTAAATCAGATATGTGTGTGAAAAGATCACATACTTACAAAAGTATCAAAGAATGCTAACAAGTTTGCTGCCAGAAATTCTCAAACTCATATGAACATATCTTCTCTAACACCTCATCCAAATATGCATGAAGCATACATGTACGGATTCTCCTTCAGATGTGCCGAATAGGACTCCTCCTAATATGGATGCCATTGCCTCCATAAGCTCCAAGTAGTACCTGTGTGCATAAAGAGAATATGTACCTGAATTCTTAACATAAGATGCAAATCTTATGTTTACCACCATCCAATGTCTTTGAAGTAAACCGAAATCTTCATGTAGAAGAAAATCTTCAATACATCATGTGGATGGCTAATCCACACCACCAAGCTGCTGCAGGGTAAATCCTCTCCATAAGCAAGAGTGTGAGCACACTCTTCTTCTTCAAGAAAAACTCCATAGCTGCTCCTCAATATGCTCCAAGATAGCACCATGGCTGCCCCATGTGCTAAGAGCACCACCTCTAATGAGGGACCAAGCTCCAAAGCGTGGGTTGTAAAAGGTGTAGGATCAATAAACAATAAGCCAAGCACTTGTTATATAGTAGTTGTGATCTCTTGAAAAAATACTTCTAAAAGCAAAACTCACACGATCGTTTTCTCCAATAAAGCAAGATCTATGAAAAGCTCCATCGCCGATTTGAAATGCATGACAAACTAAAAAACACTTTTTCGCTATGCTTCCGTTTTTCTTTTGTAAAAATAAGTCCTTCACGCACTTGCGGTGAATGGGGTTTGAACCCGCGTGGGCAGGCTAGGAGGTTGTTGCCTTAACCAAGGCGCTCGCGCTTGCTTCTTGTATAATCTAAAATCCTAAAGATTACAACATAAGATTTTGCACCCAGCTATTGTTGAATAAACTTCAAATTATATGGCCATCAACTAAAATTTGAGGAGTCAATTGAGACATTGTTCCCAACATCCCCTCTTCAATGTCACAATGGTACAAAATGAACTGGATATGAAACTTCATTCATCTCCAAACTTCATAAGCTTCAAACTTGTACTCCTGAATTGACCTTCATTTCTTTTCTTCAAAAAGGCTTCTTCAAAACTGAATTTGAATTTCTTCAAACTTCAAACACTTGAACTTGTTGAATATGAACCATAATACCTGAGAAAATATGCAAACTAGATATCCAATAGTGTACACATCAAACAACCATTTGCTTGACAACAAATGTAGCAAATACTGACTCGGAACCTGCTATCTCCTGTCTTCTCAAACCTGAAAACATATACTAGGATCCACATATTTGCATTTACCTTACAAAAAGTTTCTCAACGTACTTTTGCTATGTCATGTAAATACACTAGACATAATCAGAAACTGAATCCTCGAACGTGTGGCTAATAACTCACAACTTAGTGTATTATGAACACTGCTAGTTCATCTTTGACTGTACTCAACTCAACTTAACTCAACCTATGAGTCTCATAAAAAAATATATGATGTCATCATGTCATCATCCTTGTTCTATCTGAAAGTCTTTCATAATTCTTTCCTTCAAAACCTGGTATAAACATAAATGTGTGCACTTCTGAAACATACCTCTCTGAAATATCAAATTTCTCTTCAATAGAACTCTAGAACCTTCTCCTAAACAGGAACACCTAAAGGAACTTTCTCCAAACATTATTTTTCTTCCTTCTTCTTTCAAAGCTGGAACATAAAGAGAACCTGAAAAAGGAAATATAGGAATACCTGAAATAGGAATACCTGTAGGTATGTGTAATAAAGTAAGTCTATGATCTAGGGGTCAGGCCGGCTCAGACGGATCGGAAATTGGACACCATTTGGTCATCCGTGTGTATGACCAAGATCTCAAGTTTCGACTTACTAGGAGGTCATGTGCTCTGGTGAACAAGTGTTCCACTTAGCTTAGTGGTTAAGTCTCAAGGATGTGAAGGAGGAGGTCTTAGGTTCAAAGCTATATATAGAGGCGTTTGGTTGGGAGGAGAGTCATCTCTCTAGCATGTGGTGGTTGTAATTTCTAGTTCTCTTGCACTATGACTCTATATTCTTTCATAGATAGCTAAAAATAAGTCTTCATGTTTCATCACCCCCCTGGATGATTTAACACTAATATCCAGAATTCTTCAAATATATCAGACTTTATGAAATCTGGAACGTCTTCCTTCTTTCAATAAATTTGATCTTCAGTGATCAATACCTGTATCTGAAACAAAATCTCTTAATCCTTTTTATTAGCACTGCGTAGTTGCTAATAGCTTCCACTGTTTCTTCCTCAGCTTTCCATATTAAAGAATAAGGTTAGCTGATCTATTACATGATAACAAAAAACCTTATTGAAAGCATTTTAGGATCCATAATCTTCTGCAACATAACAAGTATCTTCTTCTATTTCTCTGCAACACAAATCTGATAGAATCTGAAACCATGACTTACTTCCTCCAATGCTAAGAACTTTTCAAACAAAGGATAGACATCTGACTCATGAATACGCAAGATCATACAAGATCTATCAAGATCTCTCCAACAAAATACTTGTGTAGAATTTGCTCTCATCAAACCTTCATGATTGAATGTTTGATTTGCTACCTGAATGTCTCCAAGTGTCCATGCTTCTCATATTAAGTTGTAAAACTTTTCTTCAACAAAATGCTTCCAAGAATCTGCAACTCCTACTTGAAACATAAGTGGACAAACTCTCACCTTGAGAACTCCAAAAGCTGCAAGTTGATACTTCATATCTTCATATTCTACCCAGGTGAAATGTGAAAGTACCTGCTTGACTTTCTTTTGGCTTACTCCACTTCTCAATCAAGTGATAGGATCTGATGGAACACCTTTTTGAATACAAGCATGTATCCAAAAAATCTAGACAATCATAGAAAGTAGATTCTCCATCTGACTAGTACATCAAAAAATTTGAATTTTCTGAAGTTTTTCTGAAAATACTGAATATGAGGTAAACGTTCCAAACACAAAACCTCAACCCAAGTCTTTAACATCTGCTATAAAAAACTCTTTTACCTCAAGAGTTAGATAAAGAAGAAATATACTTCTCTGTAACTTGTCATATACCAAGTAGCTCTGAATTGATACTCCAAGAATTCTTTGAGGGAACATATAGTTGCCTGCTCATGATCTTTAACATAACTGATACACATATGAGTCAAAACATATATCTACTGCTTTTCTTTCTCTCACTCCAATTCTTTGTCAAAACTTACTAAAGCATGACCAAAAAATAAGAAATCGTTTCTTCTTTAAACTTTCTTCTTCACAAGATGTTCTCGTAGACTTGTCTTTGGGTGTAGAGGACAAAGTACAAAAATTATATGAAAAATATGAGAGCAAAGGAAGTCTTACTTTTCTTTTGAAATTGTTGGACTTTCTTTTTTTGCATCTTTCTTCCACCTGATGATGTCAACATCTTCAAACTTCTCTTCCATACCTTTTGCTCTCTTCATCTTGAAGTAGCAAGTATGCTTAACTTCTTCAAATGAACTTTTCTCTTCCTCTAGTGTTAAGAGTAAGAGACAAAACAAAAATGGTATACAAATGGAAGTGAATATAGAATCATGTTTTATCATCTCCTCATATCCTTGAATCAAAATTCTGCTTCAAATGATTGATATGACTAAATTCACCTACCTTTTGATTGAATGATAAATTACCTTTCTAGAGTTACCTCTCTAGATATATAAAATATGAGCAAAAATTTCCAATCCAACTTACAACACAAGATTGGCTGAAAACAAAATTGATGCTCTTCACATTTATCTTCTTAGATAAAGCTGCTATATCAAAAACACCAAACGCATTAATACATTAATAAATTAACACTCCAACAATGCCTTGTTCAAAACATTCCATAATGTATAACATGCCCGTCAGTTGAAAAAGCAACTGACCTCAGTCGATAAAATAAAAATAAACATGGATGGCCAGTTACATGTTCCATCACTGAACGAAAATAAGCATGTTCCATGTAAAAACACATGCATGGAAATGTTCATGGAGGAATTACATTAATGTGTTTGTGTATGATATGTAGAAAATAAGTGGTCATAATGAGGTGTTAATTGAGTTTTATGTATCCATTGACATTCTTCAATAGAGTGATTTTTCTACTTAACTAATGTTGGAGATAGACGTCTGCAGAAGCACGCGAACAGCACAAGGAAGTAGAAGAAGCTTGGAGCACAAACACACAATACTGAATACATTACTAGAGAATGTACAAAGATAAGTAGCCCATTAGGGCAATAGGCGTATATACAAGCCGGGGGAAAAAAACCTCCTAAAGAGGGAAAAAAGTGCCCCGGCAGTCCTAGAGTGTTCACACACATCACTACCTAAATATATCAACAAATCCCCCCTGGGAGTGATGCGGTGAACAAGGAGCTGGCACTCATGTATAAGGAAGTGCCAAGCTATGTGGAAATCACTCCACAAAAGGAAGTAAGCCCAAAGCTTTGCGAAAAGCTTCAAACTTCTCCCTAGGCAGAGCCTTCGTGAAAAGGTCTGCAATGTTCTCCTGCGTGGGCACATATGCCAAGCTGATCTCCCCAGCAGAGAACCTCTCCCTGACATAGTGATAATGCACCTCAATGTGCTTAGTGCGAGCATGGAACACAGGGTTCCTCGCAACTGCCAATGCGCTCTGACTGTCAGTGAAGATGGTGGTGGCAAAAGACTGGCCAACACCCAAATCAGCCATAAGGCGTCTGAGCCACACACACTCAACAGTCACTGTGAAAGCTGCCCTATACTCAGCCTCACAACTGGAAGTGGCCACAGTAGGCTGCTTCTTGCTCAACCAAGATATACATGAGCTCCCAAGCATGAAGCAAAAACCACTGGTGGACACACGAGTGTCATAGCAACCAGCCCAATCTGAGTCAGAAAAAGCATGCAAATCTGGCTGTAGTGATCCCCCCTTGGGATAAAACAACCCAAGTAGCCGAGTACCACTCAAGTAGCGAAAGATGCGCTTAACCGCTTTCCAATGCGTGACTCCTGGGCAATGCATAAACCTGCTCATCTGTGAGACAGCAAACTGAATATCTGGCCGAGTAATGCATAAGTAAATCAAGCATCCAACAGCTTGCTGATAGAGAACAACATCAAATGCATCTCCAGCATCATGAAGACTCAATCGTAAACCTGTCTCCATAGGAGTGGCAATAGGCTTATAGTCTTCAAGGCCAAAACGCTGCAATAATGTGTCAATATATTTCGTTTGACACAAAGCCATTCCACCATCAACATGCATAAACTGAATGCCCAAATAGTGATGCAAATGCCCCAAATCAGACATCTCAAATGAGGCATGCAAATCAGCCTTAAAATCAGCAATATGTGTCTCAATAGGACCAGTGAGCAGCATGTCATCAACATAGACAACAATGATCAGAAGCACATCATTAGCACGCTTAACATATAAGGTGCTTTCAGTTGGACTGTTCTCAAAACCATGTGCAATCAGATAGGCATGTATCTTCTCATACCAAGCACGTGGTGCTTGCTTTAAACCATATAACGCCTTCTTTAATCTGCACACCTGGTTTTCATGCCCTTTCTGCACAAAGCCACGGGGCTGAAAAACATACACTTCTTCATGCAAGTCACCATTCAGAAATGCTGTTTTAATGTCCAACTGATGTACATTCCAACCATGATGGGCTGCAAGTGCACAAATGCTACGAACAGTAGTCATACGGCATGTAGGTGCAAAGGTCTCATCAAAATCAATGCCTCTTTCCTGCGCATAACCCTTTGCAACAAGCCTAGCCTTATACTTGTCAACGGTACCATCAGGTTTACGCTTCAGCTTGTATACCCACTTAGTGCCAATGGCCTTCTTGCCAGGAGGCAAGTCACGTAAGGACCATGTACCATTCTTCATTATAGCATCATATTCAGATTGCATAGCAGCCATCCAATTTTCTGAATTTTGTGCTTCATCAAAAGAAACAGGCTCTTTCTCATCACAGAGACTAGATGCAGCCATAGCATAGCAATCTGATGCAAAGGAGGCACTATGAGAGCCTGAACGAGTACGATATGACAAAGGTGCATCTAATTTGCTGTCACGCAAAGTCTGCACCAGCCATTTTGGCATAGTTTTTGCCTGCTCAATATCAGCTCTCTCATAAGCAAGTGCATCATGTAAATCTTAATCAGAAATGGAATGATCTTCATCATCATATGAAACTTGCAAAGGCTGAGAAGTTGCCTCATTAGGACCAACACTAGCCTGTCCACCTGTAAAAAGAGGCATCAAAATATCATACATGTCTTTGGAGCTAACAGATGTCTCCTTAGTACATGAAAGCAATGGCTGAATAGCATCTTCCACAAAGACAATATCACGGCTAACCAGAATGCGTTTAGTCTGTGGATGATACAGACGATAGCCTTTACTTTCAGAACTGTACCCAACAAAAATACATTTTATTGCCTTATCATCCAATTTTCTGCGATGTTGTTCAGGCACTAATGCATATGCCAAACAACCAAAAACACGCAGATGAGCAACAGATGGCTTCCGGTCATGCCAAGCCTCATATGGAGTGATAGACTGCAATGCTTTAGTGGGACACCTGTTCAGTACATATGCTGCACACATGACAGCCTCAAGCCAGAAACTATGTGGTAAAGCCTGACTTTTGACCATGCACCTCGCCATCTCCATGAGTGACCTGTTCTTTCGTTCAGCAACTCCATTCTGTTGAGGTGTATACGGTACTGTACACTGGTGTTTTATCCCACGTTCAGCCAGAAATGCATTAAAATATGAAGACATATATTCCCCCCCTCGATCAGAACGGAGGGTGCCCATTTTACATGCTGACAGATTTTCAGCTAAAACCAAAAAATGTTTGAAGCACATGAACACTTCGGGCTTTGCTTTGAGTGGATAAACCCATGCATGCCTGGAAAAATCATCAATGAAAGTCACGAAGTAAAGGTAATTTCCAAAAGAGGGTGTGTGCATAGGACCACAGACATCACTATGTACAAGCTGCAATTTCTGCGTAGCCCGAACTGAACCATCTTTTGGAAAGGAAGAACGCTGCATTTTGCCCAAAATACAGCCTTCACAAACATGTTTTCCAGGTGCCTCAAGTTTGGGCAAAGAGGACACCATTTCAGATTTCTGCAGGCGTAACAAACTAGCAAAATTCAGATGACCAAAGCGTGCATGCCAAAGCTTTGCATCTGACATAGCCTGAGAATCATGAACTGCACATGCCGAATCATTCACAGATCTTTCATAGTCTATAAGCTTATACAGCCCACGACATAAGATGCCAGAAGCAATAATCACATCGCCATTTGAGAGATCATGGACTGTACACCTGTCATCAACAAATTTCACAACCAAGCCAATCTTGGCTAATGCAGAAACTAATAACAGATTCTTTTTGATCCCTGGCACAAATAAAGCATCTGACAAAGTGAAAGAACTACCATCAGCAGTAGTCAGAATGATCTTACCAACTCCCATAACAGGATAAGAGGAGTTATTGGCGCATGTGACAGTATTCCCTGTAGGGGCAGGCTCGAGTGAAGAGAAGAAACTGCGCTGTGAGGTAATATGTTTGGTCGCCCCACTGTCAAAGTACCAAACATCTGAGTCTACTGCAGACATGCATTGATCATGAGAAGATGGGTCAAAACTGCAGACAGTAGTAAACGCCCATTCTTCTTCCTGCACAAGATTTGCAGACTCTGTTTTTGGTGTAGAGGCCTCTGCAACAACCATTCCAGCCTCTTTCTTCTTTGCCTCTTTAGCAGCCAGTTTTGGACAGTTCTTTATAATATGATCATTTCCTTTACAGTACTTGCAGAACAATTTCTGCTTTTCTGATTTCTTTTCATCTTTATCCTGGTTCTTCGATTGTGCAGCATTTGCAGATTTTTGCTTACTAGTAGAAGAGCTCCATTTTCCTTTGCCCTTTTGACTAGCCAGGAAAGCTTGATCTGCAACACGCATAATGGACCTGTTCTGCCTGGACTGATCTTCCTGCAATAGAACAGAGACTAATTCTTCAAATGACAAGGCATTCGGATTGCCTTTCATCATCAACCGAAGAGTAGAGGCAAAACTCTGATATGAATCAGGAAGACCATTCAGAACAGTCTGCACAAGTGAGCTATCTGGTATAACCTCATCAACAGAAATCAATTGTTCCTTCAGGTCTTTGATCTTTGTAAGAAAACTGTCCATAGAATCACCTTCATTCATGTACTGACTCTCCAACTGTTTTCGGAGGTAAGCAACACGAGCCTCATTCCTAGCCTGGTACAAAGTGGTAAGTGTATCCCAAGCGTCCTTTGCTGTTCTGCAAGAGCGAATGTGAGGAATAATGGCACGTTTGACAGACAAAGCTATCAATGCATGTGCCTGGGCATCTCTGCCATCCCAACAAATCTGCTCTGCAGTAGGTGCAACAGAAACAGCAGCACGAACAGGAATCTGCGGAATATCATCTTCGACACCATCTTCATCAGCTCCAGTACCTCCAGCACCTGTATTTGTAGTACCTGTAGTCGCAGGTGTAACAGGACGTCTTTCAACACCCTGCACAATGTTCCACAGTCCTTTTGCAACCAGTACATGTCGCATCATATAAGCCCATAATGGGTAGTTGGTACCATCCAACTTATCCTCAACAACCAACATACGGAATACATCACTGCTTTCAGCCATTGCTTGTGACTAAAATACCTTGATGCAGAAAATTGACTGTATCTCAAAAAGTTGAACAGAACTGCCCAGACGAGTTCTGCTAGACCTGTAGCAAACTTCGAGACGCTTAAACTGGCGAACAGAAACTGGTATATACCTTTGGCACAAAAGGACGAAATAGCCTGCACAAGCGCTGCGATAGTGTGTTCGGAGGCCGAAATGAGCTCAGATCGCGATTTTGGCACCACATAGCAAAGCTGTTTTGATCTCGGAAACACCCTGAGTATGCTCACCAAATTTCGTGCGAATCTGAGACTGCAAACGGAGGAGTGTCGACGGCGCCCTAGAAGAAGCGACGACCTGCTTTGATACCAATTGCTGGAGATAGACGTCTGCGGAAGCACGCGAACAGCACAAGGAAGTAGAAGAAGTTTGGAGCACAAACACACAATACTGAATACATTACTAGAGAATGTACAAAGATAAGTAGCCCATTAGGGCAATAGGCGTATATACAAGCCGGGGGAAAAAAACCTCCTAAAGAGGGAAAAAAGTGCCCCGGCAGTCCTAGAGTGTTCACGCACATCACTACCTAAATATATCAACAACTAAATATCGGTGATATTGAGTACCTGTGCATGTAGTAGTGACATCATGATCAATTATTTTCTCACGAACCAAGAATTCAGATTGTTCTTCAATTAAAGGAGGGTCATCAAGAAGTGGAGTGAGTGGTAAAGTTCCTTTAAATGCTTTAAGTAAACTAATATGAAAAGAGTTATGTATATTCCAATGACATGGTATATCTAATCTAAATAAATTATCATTAATTTTTTGTATAATGTGAAATTGTCCGGAATAGCATAGTGCAAGTTTAATTTTATGATGCTACAAAATATGTTTGAGATGTCTTTTAATGATACACAACCACACAACATCATTTCCCTTGAATTCCTTAGCTAATCATTTTGTATTGATATTACGTGTGTATTTCTCTTGATTTTTCCTAATGTGCTCGTGAACATCGTGAAGTATAGAAATGTGATCTTGAGCAATAGAATCAGCCATCGAAATGTCAGTTTGGATGAGTGACATGAGAGTGGGAAGCTTTTTGCCATAAACAATTTCAAAAGATGCACGACCAGTAGTGGTGTGTGTAGTGTTATTGTAAGCAAATTGAAGCAATGGCAACTTTTCATCCTAGTTAGTGGGATTATCTAATGAATAACAATGAAATAAATCAAGAATAGTACTATTTGTAGCCTCACTTTGTCCATTACTTTCGGGATGAAAGGCAAAGCTAAAATCCATTTTAGAACCAAAATGTTGAAATAAGGCGACCCAAAACAAAGGACAGCGAAACAGAGATCACGAACAAAGAACAACGAAACAAAGATCAATCACCAAAACAAATAGAAACAACCCTCTCTACAGTGACATGTGCAAGGTTCTGATACCACTGTTATCAAGATCTTTTTCACACGCACATAGAGGTTACGGATGCAGAAAACACACAGAAAAATAGACATGCCAGGAGACGAGACAAAACGCAATATTGGGTGCAATCTCCCCCCATGCACTCTGTTTCGACAGTCCATAGAGTGCATGTATTTATAGGAATTTCTTATTATGTCCAAATAGTGGTTACATGAGAGCGGTTTAAAAAAGCATGCATGAAAGTAAAAGTTAGTAACTTTTGTAGAAAGCCTTTGCTTTCAATATCAGAAATTGTGGTCTACAATGACCCTTATTCTAACCACTATTTTTCTAACCATTTCTAACAATAGAACCTTCTACGGGGGTTTATTTACAAGCTAAATTATAAGTCAAATTATTGATGTCCGCCCTAAAGTTGGATTATTTATGTCCACCCTTTCATGCCTTTCACACCCTCATGAACCTTCAGGTGCTATATCAAAAACACCAAAACACATTAATAGATTAATAAATTAACACTCCAACAATGCCTTGTTCAACACATTCCATAATTTATAAGAGTGGACCATCTCCAGCACTGCACACATGTGCAAATCACTTTTTGAACATCCAGATAAGGCTCTTGTCAATTAATATGCATCGTTGCATCCTATTGCATATAGGACATGCAATTCTGCATAATATCTAGAGTATACGCATAGTTAAGAGGTGGACTCGTATTATACGGTGCATGTATTCTTTTTTGCAGAGACAAGTAAGTATTTTCTTGCAGGTTAGGGAGGAAAGAAATATAAATTTCTTAGGGTTTGTAATCCCCTTCAGTCTATTTTAGTTAGACTGTGCCTATTGGCATTGTTATTGTGGAAATTTCTTGTCGATTATTTGGTATATTTTTTTTTCAAAATTACGTCGTTATGCTACCGACATTTTTAGAAAATTAGTATGCATATGCATTCAAGAATACAAAACATACTGAAAGTTTCTTGTTTTTATTTGAGCAAAGGCTTGTGATTTATTTCTTTTTCGTTACCAATGATTTACTTAGGTTCACATAGGACGTACTATTCGAAAAAAAAAAACATATAAAACCAGAAAATATAAAAACATTCATTGATCATCATCATCATCTAGTATGGACACAGAACCATCATCCCCTTCTTAGAGAGATACACTCATGGAGGAGAACCCCGTAGATCCCATGCAAACCATGAGTGATAGGATTACCAATTTAGAGAGCACTCTTCATAATATCTTGGTACACATCAGTGGGTCCAAGAAAGAGGAGGATGTGCCAGATCTTGATTTTCCAGGGATGGAGGTAGATGCCCCAGATGAGTATAAAACTCCAGAAGTCCCTAGAGATAGCATTCTAGCTAGAAAGGCCACATGGCAGCTTAAGGATCTTAAGCCGCCTAGATATCATGGTTCGACTAGTGCTAGGACTGCTGATGTTGTTGAGCAGTGGCTCAGTAAGTGGGATCAGTGGTTCCGCTTGTGTCATATTGTGGATGATAGGCACAAGATTTAGCAGGCTACCTATAATCTTATGGACGTTTCCCATAGGTGGCGGTGCAAGATTGAACAAGATAAGGAGCCCATGACTTGGGATCAGTTCAAGATCTTGTTCTATAATACTTTTCTACTGCCTAATGAGAGGTCTAGAGCACTAGACACTTGGTTCTTCATCATTCAGAAGAATCAAACCATTCACGAGTACGTGGATAAGTATAGAGAGGTGCTTCTTAAAGTTCCTGATACTATCCCAGAGTTTCTCCAGGTCCACAAGTTCATCTTGGGACTTAGGGAAACTACTAGACTATTGCTAAGGACGGAGAGATGTCAGTCCTTGGCACAGGCCATGGAGATGGCTTTAGTCTATGAGGATGTACATAGGGGCACAAGCTTCCAAGATCAGAGGTCCTCATGGCCTAAGGTCAGTTGATCCTTCCACACACCTACTCCTGGTTCAATCAGTGCATAACCTTCTCGAGAGGCTAAGCAGGTGCATATGATCAAGATAATCACAAGAGGTACGAGAAAAGTGTTTGCTCTGGCTGAGAGGGCTTACAATAATTCTATACTTACCTCTTAGCAGAAAGAGTAGGCAATGAAAGAAGGATTATGCTATGGGTGTTTAGATCGGCACCTGCTCAAGGACTATCCTAAGAAAAGAAGATAGCAGTCACCATAGTCATAAATCCTACTCAGGCATGGAGTGATGATATCAATGAGGACTTTAGAGATCCTCCATCACCACTATCATTTTCCATAGTGGCTATGGTGGTCACAAAGAAGGTCCTCAATTGTGCTAGATGTTGTGCTTTCACCAGTGGCATAGAAAGGATATCAGTTTCCCAACACGGAACTCATTGTCATGAGGGGACACTACAACATATCAAAGGCATACCGACCTTGTGCATAGTGACGGTCACACGTCGGCATCGGTATGACCATTGAAAACCCTTGAAAAACCACCGAGGCAATATACGCATCGAAAAGTGCTGCATCGGTACGAGCGTCAGTATAAGCATCGGTGGTTTCCAATAATTTACCGACGCTCATACGGAAACAGTGTTTTAACCGGACCCGAGAGCAAAAAATCGACATTCATCACGTTTTGAAACATAACCTACTATTGTCGAGTTTGCATGCAGCACAAGCTACATCTCTCTGTTTCTCACTCTCTCTCTCTCTCTCGCTCTACACACACCTCTATATTTCTCTAGGTTTATAGTTTTTGGTAAGTATAAGTATCGCACATACTGTAGCACTCTTTTCTCTTTTTGTATGTTTTCCCTTTTCTAATTTCTCTTCTCTTTAGTTTTGCAAGAGATTTTGGCATTAGGTCTTTGGAATTCGACGAAGGATAACATTAAGTGGACTTTGACGACAACGATCCAAACAATTACATCGATGTAAGTGATTGTTTTGTTTTCAATTGACATAGAGAGAGAGAGAGAGAGATGAAAGAAAGAGAGAGATCTAGAGAAACATAAAGAGAGAGAGAGAGAAAGAGAGAGACATATTCATATACATACACACTCACATATGTATACACACACATATGTGCATACACACATGCATATGCATACACACATGCATATGCATACATACATACACACACATATGCATATACATACAAACATGTGTGCATACACACATACACATTCATATGCATACACACGCATATGCATACACACATGCATATGCATACACACATACACATGCATATGCATACACACATACACACATGCATATACATACACACATGCATATACATACACACATATGTGCATACACACATACACATGCATATGCATATACATACACACATGCGTATGCATATACACATACACACATGCATATGCATACATACATACACACTCAAATTGCATATACATACACACATGCATATATGTACATCCATACATACATACATACATACATACATACATACATACATACATACATACACACATGCATATGCATATGCATATACATACATACATACATACATACACACATGCATATGCATACACATGCATATACATACACACATATGCATGCATATGCATACACACATGTGCATACAGACATACACATGCATAAACACATATGTGCATATACACATATGTAACGAGGAAGGAGATAAGGAAGAGAGCTCACACACACACTCTCAGTATCAATGAGAAGCACACACTCAGATTGAGGCCACGAAGAATGATCTTCTTCTTCTCCTTCTATTACATAAAAAGGAATGTACAAGAATGACCTAAAAACAAGAATACAACAAGTGCAATATATAAAGACCAGTATATATGGAAAAACCTAATGTTCGCGAATGAGTGAGCTGGCAAGAAACAAATGTGCCATCACTCTCAATAGATAAATCTAATAAAGCTCAATGAAGTGTCCCTAACATATACTGGCGGGACCACTATACATGTTAGAGAAACGAAAAACTGATACGTGTCATCCTCGATCATCATATGTTGAGCTTGATATCTCAACACTCCCCCTCAAGCTCAACCTCATGTCCTCTAATCGAATTATCTTCAGAAACTTCTTCAGCTTCTCTGCTCCAAGTGCCTTAGTGAAAATATAGTAATCTGCTCATCTGTTCTCACATAACAAGATCAATATCACCTGCTAATACCTTCTCTCTGATGAAGTGATAATGTACCTCGACATGCTTTGTTCTAGCATGAAAAACAGGATTTCGTGCTAATTGTATATTGCTAAGATTATCACAATAGATAGTGATAGGCTTTTGCACTTCCACACCTGAATCTGTAAGTAGCATCTCCAGCCATGATGCCTCACATGCTTCCATTGCACCACCTCTATACTCAGCCTCTGTACTCGACAAAGCAACACTGGGTTGCAACTTTTTTCTACATGATTCATGGTTCATTTTGCTCATCTCTTTTGTGTCTGATAGTATTTTGCTATATGAAATCATGTTTTGGTTCCCTTAGAGTACACATCACATGTACTTGGTTTTCTTTGGGTAGAGTGTATTGTGTTTTACTAAGCAACATCATGGTAATGTTGCTGTAGCACAAGAAAACACACTCTCCCAAATTTTTTTTTGCAAATATGGTCGTCAATATAAGCGACGGTACTCCCAGCAGGTCGTAGGTATAAGAATTGGTACTCCTAGCAGTGTCGTTGATATGGGCATCGTTATGAGCATCAATATTTTTGATGCTCATACCGGCACCCATATCGATGCATATACCGACACATATACCGATGCCTATACTAGCGCTTCAGTTCCGATGCGTATACGACAGCTACACCAACGTCGCAGAAAAAATGCACCCGTTTAAATTCCTTGGTAAAAACCTCGATATACCCTCGATATGTTGTAGAGGGATTCATGGTAGGATAGCCTGTCAAGGTACTCTTTGACATTGGGTTAACACATAATTTCATCAGTTCTTGACTACTCAAGAGGTTAAATCTAGAAACTGTGTAGTCAGAGTATGACTACACAATAGGGTTAGCCGATGGGAAGGGAGCTAAGACATGGGATCGACGAGTTGTTGATCTACCTACTCAGATCTAGTCCTATGAGGACAGCTTGGATTTTGAGATAGCAAGACTAGCACATTTGATGTAGTCCTTAGTAAGAAGTGGCATGTGAGCAAGAGACCAGTCATTGACTTTGGTTTGCATGTTTATCAGTTTCAGCATGAGGGGAGGCAATTACTGAACTGCGGAGAACCAAATCTCCAAGAGATGCGATTGGTAAATGCTACCAAGTTCCTTAAGATTGATTGTAAGTACATATATTTTCTTTATTTTGTGCATTCTTCTTGTATTATGATGGATTCATGGAGTCTTGGAGACTCTAGTTGGAATTCTTCAACACTTTTAGTGAAAGTGAGAGCAGAATCACAAGAGTTGTTCTTGAAAGAATTATCTTCTGGTTTAATCTTTGCAGCAACATAGAACATAGAATCGAATTGGTACCAGGAGAGAGTTCGACTGCTTAGCCACCATTTTGAATGAGTTTACAGGAGGAGAATGAAGTCCACAAGGTCCTGGATGAGTACCCACTGAAAGGGCGGATTAGACCTAGCTATTCACCCTTTGTAGCACTAATTCTTTTAGTGAAGAAGAAAGATGGATCTTATAGGATGTGCATCGATTACCGAGCACTCAATAAGATTACTATTAGACACATATATCCCATGCCCAGGATTGATGATCTTTTATATGCTCTAGGTGGAGCCGTTGTATTTAATAAAATAGAGTTAAAAAGTGGCTACCATCATATTAGAGTAAGAGATCATGATGTACATAAGATAGCTTTTAGGACCTCTTTTGGTCATTATGAGTATTTGGTTATGCAATTTGGTTTGACTAATGCACTAGTGACATTTATGATGTCAATGAATGGTATTTTACATCCATTCATTGGAAAATGTGTTGATTTTGTTGATGATTTGTGAGTGTATAATAGGATTGTGCATGAGCATGAAAATCTTCTAAGATTAGTATTGAAAGTGTTAAAAGAAAATTAGCTGTATGTTAATTCGGACAAGACTCAATTGTTTCTTCCGAGGATAGAGTATCTAGGGCATGTGGTATCAGCCGATGGGGTTCAGATGGATCCCAAGAAGGTCTCAGTTATTCTAGCTTGGCCTATGCCTCAGGATGAGAGGCAATTACAATCATTTTTAGGACTTTCTGGTTTCTATAGGAAATTCATCTCTTCATGTTTGCCGATATCAACACCTATGATGAGCTTGCTTCAAGGCAAAGTTCCATTTGCATGGAAGAAAGAGCAGCAAGAGAGTTTTGATACTCTGAAACAAGCGGTTTCAAAGGCTCCTATACTCAAAGTGGTAGATCCACAAAAACCCTTTGAGTTAGAGATAGATGCTAGTGGCATAGCCATAGGGGCAGTTTTGAGCCAAGATGGCAGACCAATAGCTTTTGAAAGCAAGAAATTGACCAGTGCATAGCGCAATTGGCCAGTGCATGAATAGGAGTTGTATGTAGCGGTGCATGCACTTAAATTCTAAAGTCACTATCTTTATGGTATAGACTTTAAGGTATACATAAATCACCATACACTTAAGTATTTCTATAGTCAACTAGATCTTCGAGGTAGAGAGGCTCATTGGGTTGAGCTCATGTAGGAGTTTCACATGGAAATCCTGTATAGAAGAGGCAAAGAGAATATAGTTGTTGATGCATTATCATGGATAATGTATCAAATGAACTTTATAGTTCTAGAAAGCTCATTTCTTCAAGAGATAAAGGAACCACAGGTGCAAGATCCATATTTGTTACAGATTATTAGAGCCATCAATGATGACTCTATTATAAGAGAGAGAACAGTTCCAACTATTTTTTCACCTAGCAGAGCGAAGAAGTCCATTCCGTATTCCAATTTCTCACAAGATAATGGAATAGTCAAACGAAAAGGAAATGTTTGCATATCAGATTCTTGAGATTTGAGAAGAAAATTCATGCATGATACCCATGATGTGCCTTGCGCAAGACATCCTAGTGTTGACAAGACAAAAAAACTTGTTAGAAGAATATTTTAGTCGCCTGGATTAGCTAGAGATGTCCACACTTATGTTCAACAATGCTTTATGTGTCAAGTCAACAAAGCAGAAAGGGTAAAGACACTAGGTATTTTGCATCCTTTATGGATTCCAGATCATAACTGGGACAGTGTATCCATGGACTTCATAGTCGAGTTACCGCAGACCCAAAGGAAGTGGGATACTATCCTTGTTGTGGTAGACACATTGAGCAAGGTGGCTCATTTCATACCCACATAGGAGACAATAGAAGCTCTATAGGTAGCGGAGTTGTTTATCCAGTATGTCTTTAGATTGCATGGGTTATTCACATCCATAGTTTAGATAGGGATGTTAGATTCACAAGACACTTCTGGAAGTTTTTATTTGAAAAACTAGAGGTGTTATTAAAGATAAGCAGTTGTGATCATCCTTAGACAGATGGTCAAACCAAGAGAGTCAACCAGATACTCAAGGACATGTTGAGGGCATATGTGTCTAAGAGGCAGACAGATTGGGATAGTCATTTGTCACTAGTTGAGTTTGCTTATAACAATAGGCCTCACAAGGTGATAGGTATGTCTCTTTTTGAGATGAACTATGGCATGAATCCCAATGCTCCTAGTACCATAGGCATGCCAAAGAAATGTCCTAGTGCTTCAGATTTCTTAGCGAACCTCCAAGAAAATTTAGAAATAGCTAAAGCCAAGATGCAACAAGCTAGTGATAGGGCAAACGAGTATGCTAACAGGAAGCGATCTCCTAGATCCTTTGAGGAAGGAGACAATCTTTCTTCAGGTACCAGCTAGATATACTTCACTCTCCACAAGGAAGTGTAGGAAGATTTCACTAAGGTTTTGTGGACCTTAGAAGATAGTTAAAAAGCTAAGTAAAGTTGCATACTGATTAGAGCTTCCTCCAGATCGCAGAGTCTATCTAGTGTTTTATGTTAACAAACTTCGAAAGTATATCTCTAGGGAGGATAATCTAATAGAGTGTATTGTTTCTTTGCAACAAAGTGATAGCAAAAATCATTCGTTAGACAGGATACTAGATCGGAGATAGAAACGATTGAGGAATCATGTCATCTAGGATTATCTAGTAGCCTAGAGAGGATTACCACTTATTGAATCTACTTGGGAATCAGAAGATCTAGGTCGCAAGTTCTTTCTCTCATTGATCATTAAGGACAATGATCTTTAGAAGGGGGAGAGAGTGTCAGACATAGATCCACAAGGATCATGGCATTGATCCATAGGGATTAATCCATGTGTGTGAGGGACAAGGGCTAGGTCGCTAAGGTCCCAAGCTCAGGGGATACCCTAAGGTAATTGGTAGTATGGGGATGAGTGTTGCATGAAGGCCACATGTTGACACTAGAACATTTCAGATCATTGCCAATTTTAGAGTACAAGAGGGTATATATGGATGGGAGGAGATTCACACACACATCATTCAAGTCTTTGTCTTACATATGGCCTATATTTGGCATGGTTTTTTGGGCCATATATCTTGTAGTGGAATGGAAAATCTTTCTCATTCTGGCTACTTACCTATGTTATCTTTCTTTGATTTTTCATTTTGTGAGTATTGTCAATATGGAATCCAAACCAAAAATGTGCATAGAAGGCACATTGACTCTTCAATTCAGCCTTTACATCTCGTTCATATAGATGTGTGTGGTCCTATGCCCACAAGGTCATTAGGTGGTTCTCTTTACTTTGGCACTTTCATAGATGATGCTACTAGAAACTTTTGGGTATATCCTATCGAATCGAAGGATGAGGTATTTGCTACTTTTAGAAAATGGCTTGCTTTAATTGAGACTGGAAAAGGAACTAAGCGGAAAGCTTCACATTCAGATAATGGCAATGAGTATACCTCACATGAATTCAAACTTTTTTGCTAGTCTACAGGAATTCGTAGAGAGTTTACAACTTGTAATCGAGCAAGATTTCATCTGATTGTATGCCAGCCAAAAAAAAAGTCCTAGCGCCACTTCTTTTTGTCCCTCGAGAGTTCACCGCTCAAGATTCCCCTCATTTCATCTTTGTTGGGTCGAAAAAAATTGTCCCTCAAAATTTTTCCTTCAAAATTTGTCCCTCAAAATTTGTCCTTCAAAATTTGTCCTTCAAAATTTGTCCCTCAAAATTTGTCCTTCAAAATTTGTCCCTCAAAATTTGTCCTTCAAACTTTGTCCCTCAAAATTTGTCCTTCAAAATTTGTCCCTCAAAATTTATCCTTCAAAATTTGTCCCTCAAAATTTGTCCTTCAAAATTTGTCCCTCAAAATTTTTCCTTCAAAATTTGTCCCTCATCCGTCAAAATTTGTCCCTCAAAATTTGCTCTTCGAAATTTGTCCCTCAAAATTTGTCCTTCAAAATTTGTCCTTCAAAATTTGTCCTTCAAAATTTGTCCCTCAAAATTTGTCCGTCAAAATTTGTCCCTCAAA
This sequence comes from Ceratopteris richardii, assembly GCA_020310875.1. Taxonomy (NCBI): domain Eukaryota; kingdom Viridiplantae; phylum Streptophyta; class Polypodiopsida; order Polypodiales; family Pteridaceae; genus Ceratopteris; species Ceratopteris richardii. The sequence goes on from CM035411.1 coordinate 90,997,663, forward strand.
AGTTGTCCCTCAAAATTGCACCTAATAGAGAAGATACCCATCTAACTCGGCCTAGATATAATAGGCCACTGATGTGTTATCGCTGTGGTGAGTATGGCCATATGCAAAACATGTGTTCTCTACCAGAAGGTGCACCTCCCTATCAGCATTGTCCTGATGCCAAGGATCACTATACGAGAGATTTCCCAAGAAGCCACCTTGCTCCAATTCACATGATTGCAGTCTCCCCACAAGTAGAAGGTATGACCACTCACTCTTATGCTGTTTCATCTTCTTCAGTGCCCATGATGTCTAGAGCTAGGCAACCGGCAACCTGTAGAGAGGAACAACAGGGACTCAAACATAGAGATGAGGAAAAGAAGGCTGGTTGGAAGGGCCAAGCAGACATTGAAGGAGCTTATGATATGGTGACTACTTCCCTTAAGGACCAACCTGCAAGCTCTCAGGAAGACACACAAGAGGTTAAGATTGAGGAAATCTTGAAAGGTATTCATCACAAGGTTAGTTTGTACCAACTCATAAAAATGGATTCGAAAGTAAGAAGTGATTTATTGAAAGTTATACACTCGGCCTACTTAAGCTCACCACAGAGTGTAGATGGTTTCATGGTTGACTTTCCGCCCGCACCCTTGGTAGACTATCAAAGCTCAAGACTATCTGTGTTCTGAAACGATGAAGGTCTGACTAGTGTCATTATAGATGGAGGCTCTAGCATCAATATGATGCCTGATTTTACAATGAAGAAACTCAAACTGAACCTAACCAAGGCGGCACCCTTCACTGTCACATTGGCAGATCAGCATCGTGTAATGCCCCTCGGCATCATTGAGAAGGTACACATGTCAGTACAAGGTTTTCAATTCCTCCTGGATTTTTTTGTGATTGCCCTAAAGCTCTTACCCTCTGCTTTTGGGAAGGCCTTGGTTAAGGCAAGCAAAAGCACTACAAGATTGGGGAAGAAACCAGATGTGGATCTCCTCGAAGACTAATAACCACTTACAGGTACACTTAGAAGAAGGATGTGACTCCAACAAGACAACTAGATATGTAGATACTCAGGTAATGCCTTTTGTACCCCGAGAAGAAGAAAATTTTTTAAATTGGATGATGAGTGGTGCAGTGTTGCACTGTTGAGATTACTGAGTTAAATGAAGAACTTGCAAAAGAAGCCCAAGGAAGGGAAAAAGAGTCAAAAAATGAAAATTTAGGCTCAGTCACTCACGAAGGAGAAAAAATGAGTCCTTGCAGGAAAACAGAGACCGAGGTCAAGAAAGAGCCTTTGGAGATCAAATTTGGCCATTTTTCACAAAATGGTCTTGGTGGTCAAAAACTAGCAGAAAGTGAGTTAGTATCTTGGGAGGGGGGGGGGGGGGCAAATAGTCGAATTGGGCCATCGGACCAAATTAAAGAGCCTTTGGAGATCAAATTTGGGCATTTTTCAGAAAATGGTCTTGGTGGTAAATAATTAGCAGGAAGTGAGCAAAAAGTAGCAGGAAGTGAGTTAGTCTCTAGAGGGGGCCCAAATAGTCGAATTGGGCCATCGGACCAAATTGGTCCATTGGATCAAAATGGGCCAATTTTGCGAGGATTCAACACTATAGAGTTCTACAAAAGGGTAGAAAAGCCTAAAAATGTCAAAATTGAAAAAGCCTTTAAGGAGGCTAATTTTGAGACTCAAGGGCCTAATTTTGAGCCTGAGAGCAGAGAAGACCTTCCGTTTTCAGAAATTCCTCAAGGATGGATCAAGCAACATATTGTGGAACATAAGGTGAATTCCACCCCTGCTCATAGTGTAGATGCTTTTTCAAGAGAGACGAGTCCTGAAATGCTAGTTCAAGAAGTGAACCTTGGAGATGAAGGAAATCCTCAAATAGTCCACTTAGCCTCCTGGTTGTGGCACTATCCCTTTTTACAATAGAGGGTAACTTCTCTCCTTTTCTCCTATAAAAATGTCTTTGCATGGTCCTATAAGGATCTAACAGGGATTCCGGAGGAGCTTGGATTACATTGAATTACCTTAGTAGAGGGAGTTGCACCTGCAAGAAGTAGGCCATATCGACTCAATCCAAAATATGCAAAGGCAGTAAAACTCGAAATCACAAAACTTGAGGAAGCAGTTATTGTTCCAATAGAACATTCAAGGTGGCTTTCATCTATGATTATTGTACCCAAGAAAAATAGCGAAAAAATAAGAATATGCATTGATTTTCGTGCTTTAAATAAGGTAACTATTCAAGATGGCTTCCCTCAACCTTTCACAAAACAAGTATTAGAAGAAGTAGCTGGTCACACTCTATACAGTTTTCTTGATGGTTTCAGTGGCTACAACCAAATATTAATTCATCCTGATGATAGAGACAAAACTGCCTTTGTCACCCCATGGGGCACTTATGTGTACACACGCATGGCTTTTGGGCTGCGAAATGCACCTGCTTCATTTAATAGAACAATGTATTTGATATTGGGGAAATGCTTGACAACTTTTCTATGCATTTTTATGGATGACTTTTCAGTGTTCTCAGGCACAGATAGAAGAGCAGTAGTCCAAAATTTTCACAATCACTTGGAAAATCTGAAGGAAATCTTTGAGCAGTGTCTCAAAATAGGTTTGAAGTTGAATACTACTAAATGTCATTTTTTGGTCACTAAAGGCACTCTCCTTGGTAACATCGTGGCTGCAAATGGGATAACTGTAGATCCAGCAAAGGTTGCTGCTATCCTTTCCCTGCCCATTCCACGGACTCCTAAGGAAGTACAAAGCTTTTTAGGCCATGCAAGCTACGATAGGAGATTTATATGGATGTATTCAGAAATAGCCAAGCCTCTGTCAAGGCTTACGAGTAAGAAGATTCCTTTCTCATGGAGTCCTGAGGCTAAAAAGGCATTTTTTGAACTAAAATTGAGGCTATGTACTGCTCCACTCTTAACCGTTTCTAACTGGTCAGTAGAGTTTCATGTGTGTATAGATGCTAGTCTTCATGCAGTAGGAGCAGTTTTGGCTCAACCCTCCATGCCCAAGGTGGATCAACCTATAGCTTATGTTAGCAGACTACTTACCAGAGCAAAAAGAAATTACAACACTACAGAAAGGGAAGGTTTGGCTATTGTTTTCGCACTCCAAAAGTTTAGGCACTACCTTCTAGGTGTGCATTTCATTGTCATATCTGACCATCAGCCCCTCAAATTCTTAATTAATAAGCTTAGAGTAGCTGGAAGGATTTGGTGTTGGCTACTACTGTTTCAAGAGTATGATTTTGAGATTCATATTAGGCCAGGAAAAGAACACTACATGGCGGATCAGGTGTCAAGGACGGCTATGAGCGAAAAGGCGACAGGTATTAATAATGAACTTGTAGATAGTGGTCTCTTCGCGATAGAGACTCAAACTGAGTGGTATGGTGAAATTCTGCATTTTCTCACTTCTGGAAAATTCCCTGAGAACATAAAACCATTAGAAAAGAGGAGATTACTCTTTAAAGCCAAAGCATATTCACTGATAAATGACCATTTGTATAAATATTATCATGATGGTATCTTGAGAAAATGTGTTTATCCAGAGGAGGTGAATTTTTTGCTTGAAGCAGCACACAGTGAAGGGCATCTCAAGGGAGAGGAGTTGGCTCACAAAATTATCCACAGGGGATTATGGTGGCCTCATGTTTACAAAGATGCTATCAAGTTTACCAAAGGATGTGATATCTGCTAGAGATATGCTCCAAAGCCTAGTAGACTGAATTTTCAACCATTAGTAATCTCCATTGGATGGCTACCTTTCGAACGATGGGGTCTTGATTTCATTGGACCAATCAACCCAACTGGTCAACCTGGTGGTAAGAAGTATATTTTGGTGACCACTTGTTATTCTACTAAGTGGGTAGAAGCTAAGGCTACTACTGATTGCACTTCCACTACAATAGCCAAGTTTATGTATAAAAGAATATTCTCAAGATTTGGCTGCCCACTTGAAGTCACCAGTGATAGAGGCATGCACTTTGTAAACCAATTGTTGCAAATAACCTTTGACAAGTACAAGATCTTCCATAAGAAATCCTGTGCATACTACCCGAGAGCAAATGGGGGGCAGAAAGTTCTAACAAAATTTTGATTGGGTTACTATGCAAATTAGCCTTTGACCATCATAGTTCATGGCCACAGGCCCTCATTGATGCAATATGGGCTTTCCGAACAACCAGAAGGGGCACAATGGGAGAGATTCCATTTCTTCTAGTCTATGGGAAAGAGGCATTAGCCCCTTTCGAATTCATCATCAGAAAAGAAATTGAAGCAAAAAGCATTGATGTTGACCCTCACATGAGAAGATTGGTAGCATTGGAGGAATATAGGGAAACAACTATGAAGAGGCTGCAGGAAAAGCAGGAAGAAGGGAAAAACATTCATGAAAAACACTTAAGGACCAATAAGGTGGAAGAGGGAGCTCTAGTGCTGGTATATCAGATTCCATCTGTACCTACTAAATTGGCACCAAAATGGTCAGGACCTTACAAAGTGCTGAGGATATTTCAACAAGGAGCAGTACAAGTAGAGGACCTACAAGGTGAGAAATTGCCTCTGGTCAACATTTCTAGGGTGAAGGCTTATCTAGGGTGAAGGCTTATCTGACTTGCAACATTTCGAGAAAAATCAATCATTGTATATACCCTAGTTCTCATTTCAGCTTGTTTTGCCCATAGACACTTCTAATTTTGCTGTTAGAAAATTTTTTAGCCAATATTGAAGAATTGCACCGAGACGGTGCAACATCTTGATGTGGGGGACTGTAATCGAGCGAGATTCCATCTCATTGTATGCCAGCCCAAATAATAAAAAAAAAACGTCCTAGTGCCACTTCTTTTTGTCCCTCGAGAGTTCTCCACTGAAGATTCCCCTCATTTCATCTTTGTTGGGTCGAAAAAAATTATCCCTCAAAATTTGTCCTTCAAAATTTGTCCCTCAAAATTTCTCCTTCTAAATTTGTCCTTCTAAATTTTTCCTTCTAAATTTGTCCCTCAAAATTTGTCCTTCAAAATTTGTCCCTCAAAATTTCTCCTTCAAAATTTGTCCCTCAAAATTTGTCCTTCAAAATTTGTCCCTCAAAATTTGTCCTTCAAAATTTGTACCTCAAAATTTGTCCCTCAAAATTTGTCCTTCAAAATTTGTCCTTCAAAATTTGTCCCTCAAAAATTTTCCTTCAAAATTTGTCCTTCAAAATTTGGCCCTCATCCGTCAAAATTTGTCCCTCAAAATTTGTCCTTCAAAATTTGTCCCTCAAAATTTGTCCTTCAAAATTTGTCCCTCAAAAATTGTCCTTCAAAATTTGTCCCTCAAAATTTGTTCATCAAAATTTGTCCCTCAAAATTTGTCCCTCAAAATTTGTCCTTCAAAATTTGTCCTTCAAAATTTGTCCCTTAAAATTTTTCCCTCAAAATTTGTCCCTCAAAATTTGGCCTTCAAAATTCATCCTTCAAAATTAGTCCTCAGCGCTAGAATCAAGTCGCTATCAAATTTATGATGAAGTGTTGATTCATGATAAGAAAGAGTCTCGCATTCAAGGCCATATTCTGAAGTCTTCAGGCACTTTTGAGTTAGTTGGCTGTCAATACCAGAATTAGACCACCTACCCAAAATTAGCCAACTCTCCCTCCACTTCCGTCAGACTAGTTCGGCATGAGTGCAGCGTATAGTGATGGTGCAATAAGTGATGGGATCCGGTGGAAGCCACTCTCTTGGCCGCGCGTGTGCAGTGAACAATGATGGTGCCTTAAATGATGGAATCCGGCGGAAATCACTCTGCTAGCCTCGAGATCTATATAAGAAGCAGTTTGCACTCGTTTGGGATACTTACAGACGGTCAGAGATATATGTTAGTGAAGGGTCCATTCGGAAGGATATACAAAGATTTAGGAAGTTGAGGGATACACTCACTGTCGTCTCTCTGTGATTCTAGCTTTTGTCAATTTCGGTCTACTTGTGTTACTGTGGTATTTTGAGAGTGTTCTAATCAGGCTTATCCTTGATTATTCTCTGCTTACTGATGTGATTTTGCCCATTGTAGAAGAAGCTTCTTTGGTGGAGAATATATAGAGTGAGAGCTTCAGTGTTGGGGGTAGTCGGCATGATAGTGAGATTGGATATACTGGGATAGTCACTTGTAAGCTGGAGTTCATAGCATTGTATACCACACTTGTATACCTTCTCTGTGTATGTATTACTTTCTCTGTGTTGAGATGTCCTAGTTCATCTTTCCAGTGATCAGACCTTTTGTACTGTTAACAATTTTATCTTTTGTGTACTAGCGCAATTTTTTTCAATCTTGATCGAATTGGGCTTTTCAGCATCTTTGTAACACTCTGATCATTTCTTGGTTTATCGTCTCAAGTAGTACCTCACACAATGATGTTACAGGGTATACTTCCCTAAGGAGAACCTCCCTTGAGTAGAAGGAGTACTGGAAGTATAGACCTAGTTACCCCCTCTACACAACTCCTTATACCTCAGTAGAGAATGGTCTAGCTAAAAGGATGGATAGAACTATTCAAGATAGAGTAGTTTCTATGTTGCATCATGCAAACCTTTCATAAGGCTTTTGGGTAGAAGCGGTATTGATTATAGTTCATATTATTAACCTTTCACCTAGTACTACCAAAGGTCTGACAGTGCTACAAGAGTTATGGATAGGGAAGCCACTATATTATGATCATCTTTGAGTTTTGGGGCGTGAAGCATATGTTCATATACCCAAGAATCTTAGAAAAAAGTTGGACCATAAGTCAAAGAAATGCATTTTTCTTGGATATGGTCTAGAAGGACAATTTGGATATCGCTTATGGGATCTTGAAACACGGTTAGTGATCAGAAGTAGTGATGTCATTTTCAATGAGTCTAAGATGCATAAACAACCTATTAAGGAGGTTGAAGTGAGAAGAGTGGTGTTTGAAGATACTAGTCCTCTAGTTAGCATGCATAAAGATGCTGCACATAGGGACATTCAAGAGAATGTCCAATTAGATCACTCTACAAATGTTATTGTTCAGCAACCATTGAGATGTTCTACACATGTCTCACATCCACCTAATAGATATGTTCCAGGCTTAGATTTTGTTATGCTAATCGATGCCGATAAACCTTTTTGCTACAAGAGGTTATGCAAAAAGAGGATCATGTCAAGTGGGAGCGTGCCATGAAGAGTGAATTGGATTCTATTCACAAGAATGGTACTTGGGATCTAGTACCTTTGCCAAAGGGCACGAAATCTTCACCATGTAAATGGGTGTATAAGCTAAAAGTCACATCAGATAATGCTTCTCCAAAGTATAACACACGACTTGTTGCAAAGGGTTTTAAGCAACAACATGGTGTAGATTTCAAAGAAATCTTCTCTCAAGTGGTCAAGATGACTACCTTGCGAATGTTGCTTGGATTCGTTGCAATGGAGGACTTAGAGCTATTCCAAATGGATGTGGAAACCACTTTCTTGCATGGAGATCTTATAGATAAGATCTATATGGAACAACCAGAGGATTATCTAGTTCATGGCAAAGAAAGTCTAGTTTGTAAGCTCAAGAAGAGCTTATAAGGACTCAAACAGTCCCCTAGACAATGGTACCAAAAGTTTGATACTTTTATGAAGTTTCAAGGATATTCTCAAAGCAATGAGGATCCTTGTCTCTACACAAAGAAATGCTCAGATGGCAGCTTGATATGCTTGATACTTTATGTCGATGATATGTTGATTTCTAGGAAGTCCTCTTATGACTTTTCAGTTCTCAAAAAGAAGTTGAGTCAGACATTTGATATGAAGAATTTGGGGGATGCCAAACATATTACTCATGATAGGAGTAAAAGATGCATATACTTGTCTCAAAGTGAGTACATATCCAAAGTACTTCACAAGTTCAATATCCATGGTGGAAAGGCATTGAGTACACCTTTACCCACATATGTGAAATTGAGCAAGGATGATTGCCCCAAATCAGATGAGGAAAATGAATTCATGACCAAAATTCCTTATCAGTCTATTGTTGGTAGTCTCATGTATGTTGTGGTAGCTATGAGACTAGACATTGCATTTGTAGTGGGAGTTGTGAGCATATATATGTCTAATCGTGACAAGCAACATTGGGAAGTGGTCGAGATGATTTTGAGATATCTGAGTGGCACTAAGGCCAAGTGTCTATGTTTAGGTAAAGGGAAATCATCCATTATTGGTTACACAGATTCTGACTATGCTAGTTGTGTAGACAATCACAAGCCTACATCAGGGTACATTTTTCATTTTGCTAGAGGTGCTATCTCTTGGAGATCTCCTCTTCAAGAATGTATAGTTGTTTCCACCACAAAAGAAGAGTATGTTGCAGCAAGTGAGGCATGTAAGGAATCATTATGGCTGTATCTTCTTGCTTATGATATGGGTCTACCTCAACATGTACCTCGTTTGCTCAATGATAGTTAGAGTGCCATTGATTTGGCTAAGGATCCAGTCTATCATGCAAAAACCAAGCACATTGAGGTGAGGTATCACTTCATTAGAGATTGCTCAGCCACTGAGTGCATTATTCTTGAGAAGGTTCATACTCAAGATAATGTTGTAGATGCTTTGATGAAAGCTCTACCATAGGATAGTTTTCAACACTGTTGTCACTTTATGGGGTTACTTGATTCATGATCTTATATAGCCACTTGTATACTGTGTAACATGTCCATCAGGTGGGAGGCATAGTTTGTATACTTACACTCAAGTATTCATTATCATTCTTCAATTTTCTCCCATAGTTACATTGGCCATATTGGCCTTTAGTGGGAGATTGTTACCGTTAGTGTCCATGTGAAAGGCCAAATGGCCACCACACACTTTTGTATATGTTCTTTAATAAAACATATAGTGGTCTGGTAAGCCACAGGCTGTATGTTCGACCACATTTGTAACACCTAAGAAGTCTCTGTTTGTGCTCCCTGTGTACTGTGTTTTCTGCATATTTTGTAGCCTCTGTGCGGAGTATCACGTGTGATGCCTAGAGCTTGGTTTTCTACTCTGAGGATATCTTCGCGGAGCTTTCAAGAAGAAGAGCACATTGTGGTGCATCATCATCAAAATACTTCAACCTAAAATTGAATTTTGTCACATAATCCTAGTAGGGGATGATTGAACCATACCTTAAGAGAGAGGATTAAGGAGTAATCCTCATCCATGGCTTTTGGGGCTAGTGGTTAGCCCATCATACTCCTAGCAAGGAAGTTGTGAGTTCAATTCCCAACATTGGAGAGCCAAGTTGAGGAACTTGGGCAAGATGGACGTGAATGTGCCTCAATTTGTGGGCATTTGCAAAGGTTCTTGTCCATGTTGAGTGTGAAACTAGCCTTGGATGAAGGCATGTGGGCATTTGGGCACTCACAAAGGGTGGGATAGGTCCAAAATAAGTCCAAGTCCTAGAGTTTGAGATTGGTGGAAGCACTCATACATGGAAACTGGATGCATAGAGAGATGAGTCAGAAGGGTCCACAAGTGAGTATTAAGGAAAATGCTCAGTCTAAGGGGAAAGGAATGTCACATAATCCTAGTAGGGGATGATTGAACCATATCATAATAGATATGATTAGGAAGTAATCCTCATACATGGATTTTGGGGCTAGTGGTTAGCCAATCATACTCCTAGCAAGGAGGTTGTGAGTTGAATTCCCAACAAAGTTCATTTCCTTAAAAAAGATAGGAGGGAATGATACATTAGTCTAATAAGGGTGAACCTTAGGATATGGGACAAGATTCTAGGAGGCCTCAAAGTCTTAGAAGACTCTTGATGTTTCTAGAGTGGGTGGAAAAGGAAAGGAGTACATAAATCCTTACGGATATTCCATATGCTATATGAGTTGGTTGCAAGGAAAGGATGGAACAACCCCTTGATTTCTCCTGTGTGTGTCTATATTTTTTGGAGAGATCCTCCTCCACGCTCATAGGCATGTCGTCTATCAGTGGCCATCTTCATAAAAATGGTATCAAGGTTAACCTTAGGCTAATGTAATAGGGTCGCTCTTGGTTGGAACCCATAAATCAACATGAAGGGACTAAAACGAGTTGCAACATTCTTAGCAGTGTTCTAAGAAAACTAGAAGTGGTAGATAATCATGAGAATCATCCTTGCTCAATGTCACATGATACTTTTATTGGGTGTGAACCTCCTTTGAGAAGGATGCCACATGACATTCTCCTATGAGTCTGTATTTGCAAAGTCAGCCTTCAAAGTCGCGATACAACACTCATGATACCAGACACAGCTCTCTATCATCCACAATATGACACAAGCGGAAGCAGTGCTCCCACTTGCTAAGCCATTTCTTAACAAGTTCAACAAGCATAATATATGGCTAATTATGTAAGTACAATTTCCATTGTTTTTATATCATTTAAGTTGTTTTGTTTGCATTAATTAACATACTCACACTTACACATTCACATGCACATGCATGCTCATGCATGCACATACACACACACACATACACATGCTTATACACATACACATGCATATGCACATACACACATACACACACACATACACATACACATGCACATACACACACATATGCACATACACTTACACATACACATAGACATGCATATGCACATACATAAACACATACTTATATAGATGCATATGCACATGCACATACACATGCATGCAAATGCAGATGCATGCACATGCATCCACATGCACATGTACATGCATGCTCATACATATACACATGCATATACCCACATACACATACACATTCATATATACACATACACATACACATACACACATATACACATACACACACATGCACATAGACCTACATATACACATACACATACACAGACATACACACATAGATGCACACATACATGCATATGCACACACTCACACAAATATAGATATATACCTACATGTGCCTACATACATATACACACACAACTACACACGCACATACATACATATATACACACAAACACACATATAATATGAATGAATTATACAATTTAGTAATAAATCACATGTTGAATATAAACTATAATAAAAATCATTAATACATTTTTTACATTAATTAGTACCAGAGATAATTAAAAACATAATTGAAATGAGAAAACATATAAATATAAGAAAGTATGTTCGTATCAATGTAAATAATACATCGAATGTAAAATTTCAATCATCTGAATCCCCTCCTTCATCATGATTATCCAGATTATCATCATCATCATCCTCATCATCATTGTCATCTGCATCATCATGATCATCCACATCATCATGATCATCTGAAGAGGCATCATGGGTAGAGGGGTTAGCACTCTGTGATGATGGATATTGTCCCTCTTGTGTCTGTCTCTCCACCTCATCCATATCTGCCTCTGCATAATAGTTCCGTATTACATATCACAAACATAAATAAACAGAACATATAAAACATCACTAAAAATAAAATAAACTATATGAAATTTAATAATACTCACAAAAGCATCTAGATGATCTCGCATGTACTCACTCAGACGTCAATATCCACAATGTGTAGCAATTTCCATTTCATTTTTTGTAGGATATCGATCGTTATCCTTTCACTGCATTGAAACAAATAAAAAAAATTAATGATTAATGTTTTAGATAAAAAATATAGTTTAGATAATACATATACTTACAAATGTAGCAACAAAACCATGATGGCCCATCTGACCTAAGCGTTATGTATGACCTGACTCAACTCTCTTCTTTGTAGGAGTTTGTGTTTATTTAATGAAACAAAATTACATAGATTAAATGTAAAATATTTATAAAGCATATGAGAATTATAACTCATAGTAATATAAACTATTTTGTATACCTTTTGCTGAGGAAATGATTCCTAAAGACATAACTGTCTGCAAATTAAATACAACCATGTCTGAGATGGAATGTTAGCTTTTCACTTATTTTTTTCTACCATACAATATCTCCTATTATTTTAATCACACTTACACACACATACATACATATACACGTACACATACACACACATACACATACACACACATACATAATAAATACATACACATTTATAAACATGCATGCACACCTACATATACACACATACATACACTTAAACATACATACATACACTTACACATACACATAGAAACATACACTTATACATACATACAACTACACATACATACATACATATACACATACACACACATGCATAATAAATACATACACATTTTTAAACATGCATACACACATACATATACATATACATGCAAACACATAGGCACACATACATAATAATACATGCACATTTATAAGCATGCATACACACATACTCAAATACATTTACATATGTATGCATACACATACATAATAAATACATGCACATTTATAAACATGCATACACGAGACACATACAGGTACATAGATACACTTACTGTTAGTAGCGGGTGTGGATGAACACAATTTCTTGTAAATTTACTTAATAATGGGAAAAAAGGGGTTTATTGATGCAGAGATTTCAATAGTTTCCAAAATATGTAATTTTGGTGTATATTGTAAATTCCAAAGCATGGAACTGTGTAAAGGTTATGATGAAGAATGGAGTAGTCCATTTTGATACATTACGTTATGGAGAGCAGAGTTTGGAAGAAGTCAATACGGAGCAGTCGATTCCAAAAATTCTGCCAGATGATGCTCTGTACCATTGATGCCCAATTGTACTATATTCTAGAATGATGTATAATGATCTTACTAATCAATGAGTACTTTTGGTTGCTGAAATCATTTCATTTTTGAAGTTTGTTTGTGTGTACGAAGTCTCTGAGTATTATGCAGTGTACTATTCTAAAGTCTATGTGGTGCACACTAATAAGGAACGTAAACACATGTTTATGAGTGCAAATGTATTCATAAATCCCCGTTTCCGTACCCATTCCTTTGGACAATTTTTTCTATGTTTTTTACTGAAGTACAGTAACAGATAAACATTTGGCAACCATGATGGGATGGGGCCGATGATGAAACGCATCACCCAATAGATTGATGCTATTAGGGAGTGGGAAGGAATATCACAAACGGAATCATCATTTTGACTATCTCGGCAAATTTATCAAGAAGACATTGGAAACAATACATCTTGAAGATATTCCCATTGATGAAGCACTTAGTATTCCGAAAGAGTTATTGTACTGGGTGGAAAATGCGGTGTTATCTCCCAAACTCTTGTAGGATTGGATCTTCAAGTTGAAGAACGAAACGTTAGCCAAGGCTTTGTGACGAGGGGAATCTAGTAGAACTGACCAGTAGTGCTAGTAGCAGGAAGAGGAATACCCTACGAAATTAGGCCAAAGTGGCGATAGTGAACCCCCACTGGAATCAACCTTAGCCATAGTCCCTTTCACCCGACTCAATGTCTTCGAAGCAGTTGATGATATGATGGCACACCAAAATCCACTCCGAGGATTAAATTATAGTCACTTTTATAGCAGAACCGATGAAGATCTAGATGTGCATGTGCGTACATTCGGGAACCAATACATCTACAATCACCGGGGTCTACAAGATGATGACCATAAATCGCAGGTGTTCCAAGTGACTCTGGCAAGAGATGCCGTTAGGTGGCTCATTGAGTACCCCCCATACCATTTCTCCACTTATGACAAGTTAAAAGAAGCTTGCCTCGAATACTTTTGGACTACCAAAACCATTTCCGAGCTATATGATACTTTGTAGTACATGATGCAAAAAGGAATGATAGATCAATACACCTCAGACTTCAGATCTATAATGTGGCAATTTCCTACAGATAAGTGTCCTTTGTTGGAGTTAGATGTCTGCGGAAGCACGCGAACAACACAAGGAAGAAGAAGAAGCCTAGAGCACAACACACAATACTGAATGTATTACCACTAGAATGTACAAAGATAAGTAGCCCGTTAGTGCAATAGGCATATATACAAGCTGGGGGCAAAAAACCTCCTAAAGAGGGAAAAAAGTGCCATGGTGGTACTAGAGTGTTCACACACATCACTACCTAAATATATCAACAAATCCCCCCTGGGAGTAATGCGGTGAACACAGAGCTGACACTCATGTATAAGGAAGTGCCAAGCTATCTGAAATCAATCCACAAAAGGAAGTAAGCCCAAAGCTTTGCGGAAAGCTTCAAACTTCTCCCTAGGTACAGCCTTTGTAAAAAGATCTGCAATGTTCTCCTGTGTGGGCACATATGCCAAGCTAATCTCCCTAGCAGAGAACCTCTCCCTCACATAATGATAACGCACCTCAATGTGCTTAAAGCGAGCATGGAACATAGGGTTCCTCATAACTGCCAATGCGCTCTGACTGTCAGTGAAGATGGTGGTGGCAGAAGATTGACCAACATCTAAATCAGCCATAAGGCATTTGCGCTACACACACTCAATAGTCGCTGTGAAAGCTTCCCTATACTCATCCTCACAACTGGAGGTGGCTTCAGTAGGCTACTTCTTGCTCAACCAAGATATACATGAGCTACCAAGCATGAAGCAAAAACCACTGGTGGACACACGAGTGTCATAGCAACCAGCCCAATCACTATAAAAAAAAGCATGCAAATCTAGCAGTAGTGATCCCCCCTTGGGATAAAACAATCCAAGTAGCCGCATACCACTCAAGTAGTGAAAGATGCGCTTAACCGCATGTCAATGCTTGACACCTGGGCAATGCATAAACCTGATCATCTGTGAGACAAGAAACTGCATATCTAGGCGAGTAATGCATAAGTAAACCAAGCATCCAACATCCTGCTGATAGAGAACAATATCAAATGCATCTCCAGCATCATGAAGACTCAATCATAAACCTATCTCCATAGGAGTGGCAATAGGCTTACAGTCTTCAAGGCCAAAACACTGCAACAAAACCATTCCACCATCAACTTGCATAAATTGAATGCCCAAATAGTGATGCAAATGTCCCAAATCAGATATCTCAAATGAGGCATGCAAATCAGCCTTAAAATCAGTAATATGCATGTCATGAGGCCCAGTGAGCAACATGGCATCAACATACACTACAATGATCAGAAGCACATCCTTAGCACACTTAACATATAAGAAGCTTTCAGTTGGACTATTCTCAAAACCTTCTACAATGACATAGACACGTATCTTTTCATACTAAGCACGTGGTGCTTGCTTTAAACCATATAATGCCTTCTTTAACGTGCACACCTAGTTTTCATGCCGTTTCTTCACAAAGACATGGGGCTGAAAAACATATACTTCTTCATGCAAAGTCGCCATTCAAAAATGTTGTTTTAATGTACAACTGATGTACATTCCAACCATGATGATATGAAAGTGCACAGATGCTATGAATAGTTGTCATTTGGCAAGTAGGAGCAAAGGTTTCATCAAAATCAATGCCTCTTTCCTATGCATAACCCTTTGCAACAAGCCTAGCCTTATAATTGTCAACTGTTCCATCAGGTTTACGCTTCAGCTTGTATACCCACTTAGTGCCAATGGCCTTCTTGCCAGGAGGCAAGTCACATAAAGACCAGGTACCATTTTTCATGATAGCATCATATTCAGATTGCATTGCAGCCATCCAATGTTTAGAATTTTATGTTCATCAAACAAAAAATGATATGATAGTGGTGCATCTAATTTGTTGTCACACAAAGTTTGCACCAACCATTTTGGCATAGTTTTTGCCTGCTCAATATCAGCTCTCTCATCAACAAGTGCATCATGTAAATCTGCATCAGAAATGGAATGATCTACATCATCACATGAAACTTGCAAAGGCTGAGAAGTTGTCTCATTAGGACCAACACTAGATTGTCCACCTGTAAAAAGAGGCAGCAAAGTATCATACATGTCTTTGGAGCTAACAAATGTCTCCTTAGTACATGAAAGTAAGGGCTGAATAGCATCTTCCACAAAAACAACATCATGGATAACGAGAATGCAGTTAGTCTGTGGATGATACAGACGATGGCCTTTGCTTTCAGAACTATAACCAACAAAAATACATTTTATTGCTTTATCATCCAATTTCCTGCGATGCTGTTCAGGCTTTAATGCATATCCCAGAAAAATATAAACATGTAGATGAGCAATAGATGGTTTGCGACCATGCCAAGCCTCATATGGAGTGATAGACTGCAATGCTTTATTGGGATACTAGTTAAGTACATATGCTGCACACATGATAACCTCAAGCCAGAAACTATGTGGTAAAGCCTAACTCTTGACCATACATCTCGCCATCTCCATGAGTGACCTGTTCTTTTGTTTAGCAACTCCATTCTGTTGAGGTGTATACAACACTATACACTGGTGTTTTATTCCATATTCAGTCAGAAATGCATTAAACTTTGAAGACATATATTCGTACCCTCAATTAGAATCGAGAGTGCCCATTTTACGTGCTAATAGATTTTCAGCGAAAACCAGAAACTATTTGAAGCACATAAACATTTCAGAATTTTCCTTCAATGGAGTTACCCATGCATGCCTTGAAAAATCATCAATGAAATTCACGAAGTAAAGACAGTTCCCAAAAGAAGGTGTTTGCATAGCACCACAGAAATCACTATGTACAAGCTGTAATTTATGGGTAGCCCAAATTGAACCATCTTTTGGAAAGGAGGAGCACTGCATTTTGCCCAAAATATAGCCTTCACAAACATGTTTTTCGGGTGCCTCAAGTTTGGGCAAAAAGGACACCATTTCAGATTTTTTTCAGGCATAGAAAACTAGCAAAATTCAAATGACCAAAGCATGCATGCCAAAGCTTTGCATTTGACATAGCTTGAGAATCATGTACTGCACATGTTGAATCATTTACAGATCTTTCATAGTCTATGAGCTTATACAGCCCACGACATAAAATGCCAGAAGCAATAATGATGTTGCCATTTGACAGATCATGAACTCTACATCTGTCATCAACAAATTTCACAACCAAGCCAATCTTGACTAATGCAAAAACTGATAACATATTTTCCTTGATCCCTAGCACAAACAACGCATTTGGCAAAAAGAAAGAACTACCATCAATAGTAGTCAAAATGATCTTACCAACTCCCATAATAGGATAAGAGGAGTTGTTGGTGCATGTGACAGTATTCCTTGTAGGGGCAGGCTCAAGTGAAGTCAAGAAACTATAGTGCGAGGTAAGTTGTTGAATGGAAGAATAGGTCACTCATGGAGATGGCGAGGTGTATGGTCAAGAGTCAGGCTTTACCACATAGTTTTTGGCTTGAGGTTGTTATGTGTGCATCATATGCACTTAACAGGTGTCCCACTTACGTGCTGCAATCTATCACTCCATATGAGGCTTGGCATGATCGCAAGCTATCTGTTGCTCATCTACGTGTTTTTGGTTGTCTCGCATATGCATTAGTGCCCCAGCAACATTGCAAAAAATTGGATGATAAAGCAGTAAAATGTATTTTTGTTGGGTGCAATTATGAAAGCAATGCTATCATCTATATCATTCACAGACTATATGCATTCTGGTTAGCCATGATGTTGTTTTTGTGGAAGATGCTATTCAGCCCTTACTTTCATGTACGAAGGAGACATCTGTTAGCTCCAAAGACATGTTATGATACTTTGCTTCCTCTTTTTACAGGTGTACAGTCTAGTGCTGGTCGTAATGAGGCAATGTCTCCGCCTTTACAGGTTTCATGTGATGATGCAAAGCATTCCACTTCTAATGCAGATTTAGATGATGCACTTGTCGATGAGACCACTGATATTGAGCAGGCAAAAACTATGCCAAAATGGTTGGTGGAGACTTTGTGTGAAGTAGATGCACCTCTATCATATCGTACTCGTTCAGATTCTCATAGTGCCTCTTTTGCATCAGATTTCTATGCTATGGTTGCATCTAGTCTCTATGATGAGACTGAGAAGTGATCCTCATCCATGGATTTTGGGGCTAGTGGTTAGCCCATCATACTCCTAGCTAGGAGGTTGTGAGTTCAATTCTTCAAATTGGTATCAGAGCCTAGGTGAGAGACTTGGGAGACATGGAGGTTAGCGCTTTATTTTGTGGGCACTTGGAAAAAGTTCTTAACCATGGTGAGTGTGAAATTGGCCTTAGATGAAGGCATGTGGGCATTTGGGCACCAAAAAGGGTTAGATATGTCTGAATTTGGTCCAAGCACTAGATTTTAGGGGTTGGTGGAAGAATTCATGCATGGAAAAGTGGATCCAAGAGAGCTAGAAGCATCCACAAGTGAGCATTGAGGGCAATGCTCAGTCTAGGGGGAAAGGAATGTAACGTAATCGGAGGAGGTGACAGTTGAATCATATCTTAAGAGAGAGGATTACGAAGTAATCCTCATCCATGGCTTTTGGGGCTAGTCGTTAGCCCATCACACTTCTAACTAGGAGGTTGTGAGTTCAATTCCTCACACTACTGCATATTTGCAACCATTTTGGTGTGTGGATTTCATCTCCGCAAGCAAAAGAACCTATTCGCACCCCCCATATTTGATGAAGAAATCCTTTACTCGACATTCGTATTTGGGAAAACATTCTGAATGAGAAAAAAAAACCAATGTCTAGCATAACAGTTTTAAAACAACCATAAGAATATCAAAAATCATTATGAAAACATTTGAATTTACTATAATATGACTGAAAAGAACCATAATTTTGTTTTATCATAGCATAGTCGAGCATGATGTCCCAGTTTCGACACCAAACAACCATAACAATATCAAAAACGACTCGAAAAACATCTGAATTTACTATAACACAGTTGAAAAGAAACATAATTTTATTGTAGCATGGTGTAGTCGACTATGGTGTACCAATTTTCACACCTTTTGAAGAACTTGAGGAAATAAGCACTAGAACGCTTGATGATAATAGTTCAACCCCCGCCAATGGTATCCCAAAAGAGGGTATTTCTTTGATTTAATTCGTTTTGGACCCTCCATTTTAAGCCCTTTTATGAGTCTTAAAGGTTACCTGTGACTCTCTAATCCTCCTACTAATTCCATAAAAGTTCCAAAAACTTCTTCTGATAATATAAATTTTTGTTGATAATCGATTGGCTTCAGTGGGGTTAACTTACACAAAGTTTGGAGGATTTTCGAGTGATGATCGTGATGCCCATGTACGGGCATTTGAGATAAATTATGACAGTCCAGAAGAAGTACATAATGCTACGACCAATTCACATTACAAGGCTAGAGTTTCTCAAGCGACTTTAGTAAATCAAGCTACTAGATATCTGACTGAATATGAAAAAAATACTTTTACCACCTATGAAGTAGTAAAAGAGGCTTTCCCTCATTGATTTAGGAAAAACAAAAAACTATAGGCCAAAATTTTTAGTTACTGCAACATAATAGATAGAAGCAACAAAAGGCTGTTCAAGAGCACACTATAGCCTTTAAAACCCACCTAAGGTAGATTCTAACAAATAACGCCTTATCGAAAGACATAACCTTGCAATGGTTTATAAACATGCTATTACCTAGTTTGTAACAAGTAATGATTATTTGTTGTTATGGAGGTATGAATGTAGATGATGTGATGGACACAAACGTATAGTTAGAAAACAAAGTGGGTGGTTTTACAAAAGACTTGGAGTGGATATTGAATCAAGGAAACCAACTAAAGCATTTATTGATTAACCTCTAAAGCAATTGTATTGCACTAAATTTCCTAATTCTAAACATACTATAGTCATTTGTGCTCTAGATGATCTCTATTGTGCCATCTATAATAGTAGTGACCATTGCACTAGAACAAGCATTAACAATGATAAAGCACAACAGAATCGGACAACTGTAAACCGTTTGTTATTCAAGAAGTAAGTGAACCATCATCGAGTTAATTTCCTCCTCATCATTGCTCTAAACCCTATACCAATTACCGGACTAGATAATATAATACTAATTTGCAATATAAATAATTTGGGTATAATCCTTAGAACAATAATAATAATAATATAATAATAATAATAATAATAATAATAATAATAATAATAATAATCATTGACATTTATGTGGAGAATATGGTCACATTTGATAAAAGTGTCCGCTATGGTACATACTAGATCAGGAGGATCTCGAAACTCACTTTATTGGAATCTATTGGCATAAGCTCAAATTACCATACCTTTAGGAACACTATTGGCACTAGTACTTGTATTTTGTTAGACTTTAATTCTAAATCTCTCAAAAGACTCTAAGACTATTGAAGCATTAGATTCAACCGCAACGCGGCTAGAATTGGATATTCACATAATCCCATTAGTTATGGTTTTGTATAAGAATAAGAAAATTCCTAGAGTTTTGATTGATGGTAGATAAGGAGTAAATATTGGTATGCATGCACTATGGAAAAAGATGGGATAGATGAATATTGAACCAATAAAATATTTCATAAGTATGGCTAACTAGTCGATAGTACATCCAATGGGCCTGGGTAGAGATATTGTGTTCTCCTTATAGGGAGTAACCTTTGTTTGTTACCTTCATACTCTCAACTACTAATCAAGATCTCTTGTTACTTGGGATTATTAACTTCCAACCTTTATTAGAGTAAATGTATGAATCTAGCAATATTTGCTCCATCACACTGATTGTAGAAGACGGTGTGCTAGTTGTTCATCCTATGATTCCACCCTCACTGTTTAGTGAGGATGGCCATACGTATGTACCTTAAGATCATACCATTTCCTGTAATATCCAATCACAAGGAGCATCACACTATGTTAAAATTCATGTAACATCGCCAATTGAGTTCCAAAGCACAATTGCCGGCTTTATTAAAACAATTTTTTGATGTTTTTGCCTAGGACTATGGTGATATGTTAGGAATCGACCCTCCACTCATTAACATTGAATAATATTGAAACCTTACGTATATCCTAATAAGTAATTTAATTTATCGAAGGAACCCCAATTATGCTAAATAGGTCAAAGAAGAACTCGATAGATAATTTTGAATTGGGTTTATTGTTCCAATTGATGATGCACAAGAGGTCTCTCCTATTGTGATCATTCCAAAGAAAAATAAGTAGCCACATATCTCTGTCCGTTACTGGAAATTGAATGCATCCACTATGCCGGATCCCTTCCCATCATCATTTTGGGATAGTTTGCTTGAAGATGTTGCTAGTCATGAAATATGCGCATTTTTAGATGGATATAATGGCTATAAACAATTGATGAACCATAAGCTTTATGGAATTTAGAAAATTCATTATGAAACTTTGTTATCTTTTATAGCCACATGTATTCCTCTTGAATCCTTATCTATGGTGGCCTGAAAGAAAATAGCTCAGTATAATCAAAGCTTCGTATCATCATAGGACAACTATACTATAAGGATATTTTTGGTGGTTGGTGACAATCTGTACCCTCTTGTCAAATTCCCTTTGTAGTACATATGGTGCATACCCATGCAACACGTGTTCATTTACCTTGAGGCTTAACCATTCATAAAATATCAATCCAGACTATGGTGGCCGACTTTACACAAGGATTGCACGTGTTATGTCCACACCTATGATCTATGTTAGCAAACATGAAGACCTATTCATGTGAATTGTTTTCCTTTACAACCTCTAATGCCATTAGATCCCTTTTAGAAGCAGGGTTTAGATTGTATTGGTCCATTTTCTCCATCTATCATATCTACTAATCATTGCTACATTCTGACTTGTATTGATTATGCCATTAGATGGGGTGAAGTTTAGGCTATTAGTTCAAATATTGTTGTAGTGGTAGAAAAGTATTGTCTCAATAACTATTTCCTAGATTTGATATCCCCTTGGAAATCATTTTTGACTAAGGTACTAATTTTTGTAATCAATTGATTATGAACTTAATGGAATAGTATGATATTCTACATAAGTTTAGTATTCTCTAATGGGGAATGATTCTAACACCCCAATGCAACAATGGAAGTTGGCTTCACGACAAGGAATATGGGCGCATAGCAACAGTTAAGGCGACACAATTTCATCACTATAAAATTGCAAAAAGCCTTGCAAGAAGCGTCGAGCACGGACCATCGACTAAATGACGAGCTAAACGATGTTTTTTTCGACGTGTGGCGTGATGGGATGTGCGATGCTCGCATTGAGCATCACTTAAGCGACAATTTAAAAAAGCGTCACATAAGCGATGCTTTTTTGCATCGCATAAGCAACAACGTTTTTTTGCGTCACGTAAGCGATGCTTTTTTGCGTTGTATAAGTGACGCTAACAACGTCGCTTATGCGACGCCAATTCTAGTGCTTTTTACGACGCCTTACCATCACTTACACAATGATCTGTTGATAAAAAAAAATTAAAACGTTGGAGGTTCTTCAATCCGCATGTTCATGCATCTGATCAAAGAGCTCTCCAACATTCGCAATTGTGCTGCGCTTACAAGCTAAAACAAGTATATGCAAAATTGTTGTTTTGCCTAATCTCTCTCTTATTGTCTCTCTCTATCTCTATTTCTCTCTTTTTATGTCTTTCTCTCTTTGAATTCTCTCTCTCTCTCTCTTTCTCTCTCTCTCCTCTCCCTTCTCTCTCTCTCTCTCTTCATTGCAAGTTATTCAAGAAGCTAACCAAGCAAAAAGTATGGCTCACTATTGTAAGTACAATTTCCATTCTTTGTATATCATTTGTGTTATTTATTTTTTCATTAGTTAGCATACTCAGACTTATTGATATGCACATATACACTTGTACATGATGAAGATGCACGTTCACACATATACACACACATATATATACACACACATACATGTGCACATACACTTACACATACACACACATACACATGCATATGCACAAACATTTCTATAACCACATAAAAAGACTAGCATGCATGCATTATTGCATATATATATATATATATATATATATATATATATATATATATATATATATATATATATATATATATATATATATATATATATATATATATATATATACATACACACATTAACATATACTTAAATACATGTATATGCACATCCACATGCATGCACATGCATGTTTCATACATATACACATGCATATACATACATCTGTATATGTTTATACACATACACATACATATGCACATATGTATATAGACACACACATACACATATATACACATATATACACATATATATGCACATATGTACACACACATATACACATGCACACAAACATGCACATACATAAATATACACATATACATGCACATACACACATATACACATACACTTACACATATACATGCACATACATATACACACATACACATGCACATGCACATACTCATATACACACATATACACTTACACATGCACATGCACATACATACATATACACACACATACACATGCACATGCACATACACACTTACACATGCACATGCACATACATGCATATACACATATACATATGCACATACATTCATATACACACACATATTACACACATATACATGCACATACATATGCACATATGAATGAATTATATAATTAAAGTACTAAAACACATGCTTAATATAAACATTAATAACAATCAATAGAACAAAACTTTTCATTACTTAATACCATACACACAATTCAAAACATTACTGAAATGAACAATATATAGATAATATATATATATATATATATATATATATATATATATAAACATCGATGTAAATACATATAATCCAATGTCATAATCAAGAATCCTAATCATCATCATCATGATTGTCATCATTAGCATCGTGATCATCCTCATCCTCATCATCATGATCACCGTGTGACGATCGAGATCGTCCCTCCTATGTCTGTCTCTCCACCTCATCCATATCTACCTCTCCATAATACTCCTCTATTACATATAGCAAACATAAATAAGTAAAACAATTAAAACATCCATAAAAATAAAATAATTATATAAAATTTAATGATACTGACAAAGGCATCCGGATCATCTCGCATATACTCGCTCAAACGCAGATATCCTAAATGTGTAGCATACTCGATGTCATGTTTCGTAGGATATCGGCCATAATCCTTTCACTGCATTGAAACAAATAAAAAAGATTAGTTTCTTACATTGCAACTAAAATAAAAAATATACTCACAATAACACATATACTTACAAATGTAGCTACAAAACCATGATGGCAAATTTGGCCTAGGTGCGATGTGTGGCCCGACTCAACTCTCTTACTTTGCAGCAGCCTGTTTATTTAAGAAAAAAGAAATACATAAATTAAATGTAAAAAATTACTAAAATATATGAAAATTATAAATATAAACTATTAATTTGTATACCTTCTGCTGAGGACATGACTCTTGAAGACATAGCTGTCTATGAAAAAACTGCTACGTCTCAAGTGGTATGTTAGGTCCCTCTTATTTTTTTCCACCATACAGTATCTCTTGTTAATTTAACGTACGAAGACCACGATTGGAATGTATTGAACATGAGGCAGAAAATGGTACTTTTGAGTGTGCACCATTGTTGATATATTTAGGTAGTGATGTGTGTGAACACTCTAGGACCGCCGGGGCACTTTTTTCCCTCTTTAGGAGGTTTTTTTCCCCCGGCTTGTATATACGCCTATTGCCCTAATGGGCTACTTATCTTTGTACATTCTCTAGTAATACATTCAGTCTTGTGTGTTGTGCTCCAAGCTTCTTCCTCTTCCTTGTGCTGTTCGCGTGCTTCCGCAGACATCTAACTCCAACAATTGGTATCAGAGCAGGTCGTTGATTCTTCTAGGGCGCCGTCGACACTCCTCCGTTTGCAGTCTCAGATTCGCACAAAATTTGGTGAGCATACTCAGGGTGTTTTCGAGATCAAAACCGCTTCGCTTTGTGGTGCCGAAATCGCGATCTGAGCTCGTTTCGGCCTCCGAACGCACTATCGCAGTGCTTGTGCAGGCTATTTCGTCCTTTTGTGCCAAAGGTATATACCAGTTTCTGTTTGCCAGTTTAAGCGTCTCGAAGTCTGCTACAGGTCTAGCAGAACTCGTCTAGGTAGTTCTGTTCAACTTTTTGAGATACAGTCAATTTTCTGCATCAAGGTATTTTAGTCACCGGCCATGGCTGAAAGCAGTGATGTATTCCGTATGTTGGCTGTTGAGGATAAGTTGGATGGTACCAACTACCCATTATGGGCTTATATGATGCGACATGTACTGGTTGCAAAAGGATTGTGGAACATTGTGCAG
This sequence comes from Ceratopteris richardii, assembly GCA_020310875.1. Classification (NCBI taxonomy): domain Eukaryota; kingdom Viridiplantae; phylum Streptophyta; class Polypodiopsida; order Polypodiales; family Pteridaceae; genus Ceratopteris; species Ceratopteris richardii. The sequence goes on from CM035411.1 coordinate 91,022,843, forward strand.
GGTGTTGAAAGACGTCCTGTTATACCTGTAACGACAGGTACTGCAAATACAGGTGTTGGAGCTGATGAAGATGGTGTCGAAGATGATATTCCGCAGATTCCTGTTCGTGCTGCTGTTTCTGTTGCACCTACTGCAGAGCAGATTCGTTGGGATGGCAGAGATGCCCAGGCACATGCATTGATAGCTTTGTCTGTCAAACGTGCCATTATTCCTCACATTCGCTCTTGCAGAACAGCAAAGGATGCTTGGGATACACTTACCACTTTGTACCAGGCTAGGAATGAGGCTCGTGTTGCTTACCTCCGAAAACAGTTGGAGAGTGAGCACATGAATGAAGGTGATTCGATGGACAGTTTTCTTACAAAGATCAAAGACCTGAAGGAACAATTGATTTCTGCTGATGAGGTTATACCAGATAGCTCACTTGTGCAGACCGTTCTGAATGGCCTTCCTGATTCATATCAGAGTTTTGCCTCTACTCTTCGATTGATGATGAAAGGCAATCCGAATGCCTTGTCATTTGAGGAATTAGTCTCTGTTCTGTTGCAGGAAGATCAATCCAGGCAGAACAGGTCCATTATGCGTGTTGCAGATCAAGCTTTCCTGGCTAGTCAGAAGGGCAAAGGAAAATGGAGCTCTTCTACTAGTAAGTAGAAATCTGCAAATGCTGCACAATCGAAGAACCAGGATAAAGATGAGAAGAAATCAGAAAAGCAGAAATTGTTTTGCAAGTACTGTAAAGGAAATGATCATATTATAAAGAACTGTCCAAAGCTGGCTACTAAAGAGGCAAAGAAGAAAGAGGCTGGAATGGTTGTTGCAGAGGCCTCTACACCAAAAATAGAGTCTGCAAATCTTGTGCAGGAAGAAGAATGGGCGTTTACTACTGTTTGCAGTTTTGACCCATCTTCTCATGATCAGTGCATGTCTGTAGTAGACTCAGATGTTTGGTACTTTGACAGTGGGGCAACCAAACATATTACCTCGCAGCGCAGTTTCTTCTCTTCACTCGAGCCTGCCCCTACAGGGAATACTGTCACATGCGCCAATAACTCCTCTTATCCTGTTATGGGAGTTGGTAAGATCATTCTGACTACTGCTGATGGTAGTTCTTTCACTTTGTCAGATGCTTTATTTGTGCCAGGGATCAAAAAGAACCTGTTATCAGTTTCTGCATTAGCCAAGATTGGCTTGGTTGTGAAATTCATTGATGACAGGTGTACAGTCCATGATCTCTCAAATGGCGATGTGATTATTGCTTCTGGCATTTTATGTCGTGGGCTGTATAAGCTCATAGACTATGAAAAATCTGTGAATGATTCGGCATGTGTAGTTCATGATTCTCAGGCTATGTCAGATGCAAAGCTTTGGCATGCACGCTTTGGTCATCTGAATTTTGCTAGTTTGTTACGCCTGCAGAAATCTGAAATGGTGTCCTCTTTGCCCAAACTTGAGGCACCTGGAAAACATGTTTGTGAAGGCTGTATTTTGGGCAAAATGCAGCGTTCTTCCTTTCCAAAAGATGGTTCAGTTCGGGATATGCAGAAATTGTAGCTTGTACATAGTGATGTCTGTGGTCCTATGCAGACACCCTCTTTTGGAAATTACCTTTACTTCGTGACTTTCATTGATGATTTTTCCAGGCATGCATGGGTATATCCACTCAAAGCAAAGTCCGAAGTGTTCATGTGCTTCAAACAGTTTTTGGTTTTGGCTGAAAATCTGTCAGCATGTAAAATGGGCACCCTTCATTCTGATCGAGGGGGGGAATATATGTCTTCAGATTTTAATGCATTTCTGGCTGAACGTGGGATAAAACACCAGTGTACAGTGCCGTATACACCTCAACAGAATGGAGTTGCTGAACGAAAGAACAGGTCACTCATGGAGATGGCGAGGTGCATGGTCAAAAGTCAGGCTTTACCACATAGTTTCTAGCTTGAGGCTGTCATGTGTGCAGCATATGTACTGAACAGGTGTCCCACGAAAGCGTTGCAGTCTATCACTCCATATGAGGCTTGGCATGACCGCAAGCCATCTGTTGCTCATCTGCGTGTTTTTGGTTGTTTGGCATATGCATTAGTGCCTGAACAACATCGCAGAAAATTGGATGATAAGGCAGTAAAATGTATTTTTGTTGGGTACAGTTCTGAAAGTAAAGGCTATCGTCTGTATCATCCACAGACTAAACGCATTCTGGTTAGCCGTGATGTTGTCTTTGTGGAAGATGCTATTCAGCCATTGCTTTCATGTACTAAGGAGACATCTGTTAGCTCCAAAGACATGTATGATACTTTGATGCCTCTTTTTACAGGTGGACAGGCTAGCGCTGGTCCTAATGAGGCAACTTCTCAGCCTTTGTAGGTTTCATATGATGATGCAAATCATGCCATTTTTGATGCAGATTTACATGATGCACTTGTTGATGAGAGAGCTGATATTGAACAGGCAAAAACTATGCCAAAATGGCTGGTGCAGACTTTGCGTGACAACAAATTAGATGCACCTTTGTCATATCGTACTCGTTCAGGCTCTCATAGTACCTCCTTTGCATCAGATTGCTATGCTATGGCTGCATCTAGTCTCTGTGATGAGAATGAGCCTGTTTCTTTTGATGAAGCACAAAATTCAGAAAATTGGATGACTGCTATGCAATCTGAATATGATGCTATAATGAAGAATGGTACATGGTCTTTATGTGACTTGCCTCCTGGCAAGAAGGCCATTGGCACTAAGTGGGTATACAAGCTGAAGCGTAAACCTGATGGTACAGTTGACAGGTATAAGGCTAGGCTTGTTGCAAAGGGTTATGCGCAGGAAAGAGGCATTGATTTTGATGAGACCTTTGCACCTACATGCCGTATGACTACTGTTCGGAGCATTTGTGCACTTGCAGCCCATCATGGTTGGAATGTACATCAGTTGGACATTAAAACAGCATTTCTGAATGGTGACTTGCATGAAGAAGTGTATGTTTTTCAGCCCCGTGGCTTTGTGCAGAAAGGGCATGAAAACCAGGTGTGCAGGTTAAAGAAGGCGTTATATGGTTTAAAGCAAGCACTACGTGCTTGGTATGAGAAAATACATGCCTATCTGATTGCACATGGTTTTGAGAACAGTCCAACTGAAAGCACCTTATATGTTAAGCGTGCTAATGATGTGCTTTTGATCATTGTTGTCTATGTAGGCGACATGCTGCTCACTGGTCCTCTTGAGAAGCATATTGCTGATTTCAAGGCTGATTTGCATGCCTCATTTGAGATGTCTGATTTGGGGCATTTGCATCACTATTTGGGCATTCAGTTTATGCAAGTTGATGGTGGAATGGCTTTGTGTCAAACGAAATATATTGACACATTATTGCAGCGTTTTGGCCTTGAAGACTGTAAGCCTATTGCCACTCCTATGGAGACAGGTTTACGATTGAGTCTTCATGATGCTGGAGATGCATTTGATGCTGTTCTCTATCAGCAGGCTGTTGGATGCTTGATTTACTTATGCATTACTCGGCCAGATATTCAGTTTGCTGTCTCATAGATGAGCAGGTTTATGCATTGCCCAGGAGTCACGCATTGGAAAGCGGTTAAGCGCATCTTTCGCTACTTGAGTGGTACTCGGCTACTTAGGTTGTTTTATCCCAAGGGGGGATCACTACCGCCAGATTTGCATGCTTTTTCTGACTCAGATTGGGCTGGTTGCTATGACACTTGTGTGTCCACCAGTGGTTTTTGCTTCATGCTTGGTAGCTCATGTATATCTTGGTTGAGCAAGAAGCAGCCTACTGTGGCCACTTCCAGTTGTGAGGCTGAGTATAGGGCAGCTTTCACAGCGACTGTTGAGTGTGTGTGGCTCAGACGCCTTATGGCTGATTTGGGTGTTGGCCAGTCTTCTGCCACCACCATCTTCACTGACAGTCAGAGCGCATTGGCAATTGCAAGGAACCCTGTGTTCCATGCTCGCACTAAGCACATTGAGGTGCATTATCACTATGTCAGGGAGAGGTTCTCTGCTGGGGAGATCAGCTTGGCATATGTGCCCACACAGGAGAACATTGCAGACCTTTTCACGAAGGCTCTGCCTAGGGAGAAGTTTGAAGCTTTCCGCAAAGCTTTGGGCTTACTTCCTTTTGTGGAGTGATTTCCACATACCTCGGCACTTCCTTATACATGAGTGCCAGCTCCTTGTTCACCGCATCACTCCCAGGGGGGATTTGTTGATATATTTAGGTAGTGATGTGTGTGAACACTCTAGGACCGCCGGGGCACTTTTTTCCCTCTTTAGGAGGTTTTTTTCCCCCGGCTTGTATATACGCCTATTGCCCTAATGGGCTACTTATCTTTGTACATTCTCTAGTAATACATTCAGTCTTGTGTGTTGTGCTCCAAGCTTCTTCCTCTTCCTTGTGCTGTTCGCGTGCTTCCGCAGACGTCTAACTCCAACAACCATCACCTGGTCAACGTGACAATGCTTGGGTATGTATTTTTTCTATAAATTAATGTCATTATTTTATTTAAAAACCATATACAAAATCAAATTACTATTGATATACAGGAATACTTGCTCGATGATGATGATGATGATAATTTTTCTCATAATGTTAATATACCTCATACACGTCATGGACTTGTTGTTCATCAATTACAAGTAGAGGTTTCTAGAAATCTTCTACCTCCTGGTTTAGAGACTGAAACGGTTGGAGATTATCCATTGCCAGCTCGTGATCGTTCTCTAGTACAAACATATGATAGAAGAAGATATGGAGGATGGAATAGAGGACCACTTCCTTTAGATGGAGAGGTTTTCAACTTTTGGGGTAATCGCTATATGATTGCTCCATCCACTATTACTAATGTTGGTCGTGGTCTCTTTATTGTAGAGGATTTGTATGTGCCTTCAAACTCTGAAGTCACTCTTATGTCATTTTGTGGTCCTATATATGGATGGGAGATTTTCATCGACTTGCACGTTATGTTCAAAGCATGAGTACTTATAGAATATGCTTGAATGCAGTATCCCTTACTAGTAGAAGGATTTCACATGCAGAAAATGAAAGGTTATATATTGATGGATTTCCTATTCATTTTTTGATGTTCAGGTTCATTTATTGGTCCATCTTGTAGATGAAATAGAGATGATGATCATCTTGTACCAGAAGGATCCATGGCAAAGGGTTGGATGCTTGAAGAGTGCATGTATTACGTTAGTGAGTACCTTGAAAGAGTTCATGAAGAAGCTCCACGTGCATTGACCAACGAGTCTTCGTCAAAAATAATAGATGAGGTATTATCAGGTAAGGGAGTTCCATTTTTATTTACATTTCAAGAAAAAAATGATGTTTCTACTTTTGTAGCATATAATAGCGAATGCATGCAAGCATTCATTAGCGAGTACGAATAGGAACTTCAAAATCTCTGAAGTAAAAGGCAAAGAACAAAAGATATAGATGTAATCTCGATAATAATGAGATTACAAATATATCTTCTTTCACAGCTCGGCCATATAGTCGTTTGCAACGCGCCAATGCAAATAATGAAGAAATCAGAGATGAGCAAAGAGAGTTAATGATAGGTTGTGAACAAAAGGTAATTTTATTTTAATAATTTTTTTTTTTCATATATGTACATTAGTTTCTATTTACTAATTTAATTTCTTTTGTAGGCTCGAATGGTCACTAATATGTGGGCTTTTGGACAACATATTAGAATCAAAGCCATTGATTCTTTACGTAAAACACAGGATTCTAGTATTGTTGCTTCTTTCAAGCAACTATCACGTGCTAGATCAAAAGACACGAACCTTATAGACGACGAACTTGGTTATGTGGGAACTGTTGTTGGTATCTATGGAATTTCATTTCGTACATTCAAATAGGTAGAGCAAAGTTTATATTATGATAGAGTTAGTTATCTTTTTAAGAACCTAATAATGGGTTTTTGCTTTTATATATTCTGATAGGTCATTTTGAAGGTAGACTGGTTTTGAGCCAAGTATAAAGGTAGTAATTCCACATTAAGAAAGGAATTATCTGGATTTTGGGCAATTGATTCTTTCAAGGTAATGCGATCTACTAAAGAATCATGTATTCTTCCTAGGCATATTGAACAAGCATTTTTTTATAAAGACCCAGATGCTCACCCTTGGTGGCAAGTCATTCATGTTCAACCTAGAGGTAGGTCATTGTTTGAAGATTTTATTGTTAGAGAGATCGAAGAAAGTCCTCTTGATGATTCACCATCAGATATTGATACATCAACATCTGAAAGAGAAATTAGAATCATTATACATGATAATGATACTAATCTTTTTGATGAAGAGGAGAATACTCTTCATGCTGATTCTACGGATGAGGAAGAGGAATTACCAGAAATCGATATTAATCCATCAATAGATGATGTGACTCATGAGAACATAGATTTAAGAATAGAAGAAACAAATGAAATCAATAAGGATAATGAAGATGAGACTATATTGATGTCTTACCAAAATGATGGCAATAATGAAAACATATGAGCAGATTAGAGAGTAAATTTTACTCTAGTTATCTATCAATAACTTGAAGCTTCTGAATGGATATCAGATAATAGATTTTTTATTCAACTTGAATATCAATGAATCCTACTAGAGAGATGAAATCATGTTCTTTTAAGTTAGAACATGAAGCTCGGGGGTATGCCTAATTATTTTATATATAGCTTTATCTTCGAGGAGCAAAGTTTTATCATGTATGTATGCATATGTGTGTGTATTCATGTGTATTATATGTATACATGTGTTAGTATGCATATATATGTATTTCATGTATATGAATGTCTGTGCATATGTGTGACATATGTATACATGTGTTAGTATGCATATGTGTATATATGCATATGCATTTGTAAAATATTCATGTATTTATGTAATATATGCAAGTGTTTATAATTGTCTATGCATGAATAAGTATACATTTGTGCATGTAGGCATGTATATGTGATGTGTACATGTATATATGTATATGTGTCTATGTCTAAATGTGTACATGTAAAAATGTATGCATGTATATATATTTATGTGTGCATTTAGGCATGTATGTGTGATGCATAATGTATCTCCTCCATTTTATATTTATGTACGTGTATCTTCATGATGTGTATATATCTTTATATATATTATGATCCTCGGTGGTTCGAGTAGATATATATAGAGGCATAAGGTTGGGAGGAGAGACATCTCTCTAGTAGGATGTCGGAGGAATAGACGCAATGTGTACATATAGTTCAATCATATGGCTAAAAGGCTGAATTAGAGTTTCTAAATTAGGGGTTTTAAAACCCTAATATCAAAATTAGTGTTTTTGAATTAGGATTTTTGAAATAGGATTTCTGAATTAGAATATTCATAATAGGGTTTTTGAATAAGGATATGTATATATATATATATATATATATATATATATATATATATATATATATATATATATATATATATATATATATATATATATATATATATATATATATATATATATATATATATATATATATACACACACACATACACACACACACACACACACATATATATATATATATATATATATATATATATATATATATATATATATATATATATATATATATATATATATATATATATATATATATATATCACACACACACACACACACACACACACACACACACATATATATATATATATATATATATATATATATATATATATATATATATATATATATATATATATATATATATATATATATCAGTATGCATGTGTGTATGTATGTGTATCTATATGTGTGTATACATGTGTGTGTATGTATGTGTATCTGTATGTGTGTATGCATGTGTTGTGTGTGTGTATGCATGTGTATATGTATATATGCATGTAAATATGATTATGTGAGTCTATGTATGTGTACATATGATTATGTATGTGTATGTGAGTATGTGTATGTGAGTATGTGTATGTGTCTATGTGTATTCATTATATGCGTGTAACTGCATGCATGTGTATGTGTGTGTAAAAATGTGCATGTATGTGTGTGTATGTATAAATGTGCATGTATGTGTATATGTGTGTAAATGTGCATGTATGATGTATATGTGTGTGTATGCGTGTATTTGTAACTCTAGTCTCACTGTTTTATCTCTCTCTCTCATATACATACATACATACATAAACACACATACTCATATGCACGTATATATACATAAAAGCAATGTGTACCGTGCGTTATCGCAACGATGAGCCATAAGTGTCCGCATCTCTTTTAGACACCACTTATGCGACCATCCTGTCCCAAACTCTGTCTCAAGTGAACTAAGTATGTACTTTTTATCCCTCTCATCATGCTCACTACACAAATAAAAAAAATCATGCAAATAAAACATAAGATATTTATTTCAATTTATATGTAAAATTTATACTTACTTCCATTGTAAGTGGACAAGGCGGAGGTAAGAGTTGCATAATGCTCGCATTCTTCTCTTGAACTCCAATCCATTCCCTATGTACACAATGTTCCCCTCTGGCTCTATATCGCACTCTAGCCCTAATGTGCCTATGCATGTCCTCATAGGCACCTCTGCTCTGCTATCATGATCTGGAGGTGGTATAGGTGTCATGAAAATAGATAGATAAAAATAAATAAAAATATGTGTTATAATAAAAAAATTATGAAAAAAAAAACATACGCATGAGTAGATAGCTGTATTCCTGCATGAGCCCTCCACTGATCACTGGGTAAGCATGTGGATCATATAATCCAGCTCATCATCAGGCATCTCTGAGTACTCATGCATGATGATCCCTAGAGTACCAGGCGGAACTCTTGCTCTCATAAGACTTTTTATGAGAGTGATTTTCACCTTTCTCTCTCTACTAGGATCCATAATCCTATACATATAAAACAAAATGGGTTAGAAATCAATATATATACATGTGCATAGTTGTGTGTGTGTGTATATGTGTGTGTATTTGTATGTGTGTGTGTGTCTATGTGTGTATGTGTGTGTGTCTATGTGTATATATACGTGTGTATCGATATGTGTCTGTGTGCATGTGTATGTGTGTGTAAATGTGTTTGGATGTGTGTGGTTAAGTGTGTATGTGTCTATGAGTGTGTATGTGTTTATGTGTTTGTATGTGTCTATGTGTGTGTATGTGTGTATGTGTGTATGTGTGTATGTGTATGCATGTATGTATGCATATGCATGTGCATTATGTATGCATATGCATGTGCATTATGTATGCATATGTGTGTGTATGTGTGTGTATGCATTTAAGTATGTATGTATGTGTTATATATGAGTAACCCCCTGAGAGAGGTGTGAACCACCTTTTAAGTCATTTAAATGGGCTCACACATGAGTGCCAAGTGGCACCCATGTGTAGAGCCAAGGGGGTCATTCTCATAATTGGAAAGAGAGAGAATCAATAGAGACGTGTGCGTGGCTGGGCGGCAAGTTTTTCATCTCGTTCTCCGTGCGCGCGCAGAGCTCTGAGATCCGATCATCTTTACAATGAGAGAGAGAGTTTTCCACCCCAAAAGTTAGGGGGATCTTGAGAGTTATCAACATTGGTATCAGAGCCTTATCGACCAGGGACCAGGGCGGGGCCGGACGAAGCCAACAGCGGACAAAACTGACAGTGATGGAGGCAGACCACGCACGTGGGAGCCCACAGCCCACACCCACGAAGGGGCACTCCTCCCCCCTACTCTTGGATGAGAAGAACATGAAGAGCCTTTTTTATATATGCTTGTTCTTGGAGATGGGAAAAGGGATATGTGGGATAAATGGCGTCACCTGTGGCTGGTGGGAACTTCTTGAAAGGGAAAAGATCGTGTGATGAAGGTATTATCAACAGTGATTTTCGAACTTTTTTTCCTTAAGTTGGGGAGACACAAACCATACTTTGGATCAAGATCTTGTAAAAATGATGAGGTATACATGTAACATGGGCTCTGGATATGGGGTACGGCCTTTGGGGTGATTCAAAAAAGCTTCAGTCCCTCAGTTTTGAGCTTCTCAAAGTCACTCCTCCAAGAAGATTATCATTTTGACTTCCTACTCTTGACATACCCGGCTTCTCCGCACCATAGCTTCCTCATACGATATCGGATTTAAAAAATCTTCATCATGTTCCGAAGCCACACTCCTAAGCTTCACTCAAAAACCATCGATCTTGGATTTGGAAGAGATTTACCCTACCAAAATCTCTCTGTAGCACTTCAGCATGAACTAAGCAGCCACTCCCGGGCCTAGTTTTTCGTCATCTGGTGTCCAAATTCACTTTTTTCACTTGGGATAGTCTCAAATTCTTCAAGTACAGGTGTTGGGCTACATTTCTTGGACTGGCAAGGATTGTCAAATCTCAGAAGTTGCTCAGTTTCACTCAGTTTGCCCGATTGGGGCTATTCCCACGTACTTTTGGCATTGTTTTGGATTGTTTTTTGTGTTTAGAACCTCCCTGGACCAACCAGAGATTTCCAATTTTTGTTTGGGCCTGGCAAGGATTCAAAATCAGCAAGCCAAAGTTTCAAGGATCATTTGGATTTCACTTCGGCAACTCAATTTTGTAACAGGGAAGTGCTCTTGGGATATATTTCTCTTCTTCTTGCTTATTTGAGCTTTACTTCCATTCATTTTCATATACTCTAGTTAGCAAACAGGGGAAGGGGAGAAAAACATGGAATTTAAAGGCAAACAAGTAGTTGAAAACACTTCTCCATCTAAAGAGCAACAAGAGGATCCTGATTCTAGAATGGAAGAAGTAAAATTAGGGCAAGAAATAGAAGAGAACTTAGAAGAAAGCCTCAGCAGGAAGAATATACATATGAGGAACTTTTAGATGAATTTGTCACTCGTGACCAATTCATAGAATTGAAAGAGCAAACCCTTGAATTAGAGAGAGATCTTGGTAGCATCACATCTCTCATACAACAACTTAAGTCTCAAATGATCTCACTTGAGACTAGTGTCACCTCTTTCCTAGCTAGGAAGGAAAGAGAGAACCCTCCTATTCCTTTGGAACTCACTAGGAAAGACACTTCTCTTCCTAGTAAGCACAAAGGAGAGAGCTCTAGGGAAGCTCCCCTCTTGAAAGACTTGAAACCACCTACCTTTACGGTAAGTTCATACACTTCAACCACTAAACGAAAAGATAAAGAAATTATTTTTACTCTCCCATTTTGATTAGAAATGAAGTCTCTAAAAAACCAACAAGTCAATGTTTTGTATCAAGATTAAGGTTTAAAGTCTAAGAAACCTTTCAACTAAGGTTAGATAGACTAAGTTAGTCGAAAAACATCAAGTTCCTAGTGTAACTTAGTAAATTCAATGTCTTGACTCAAAATAATGCATAAAAGTCGCATTCCAAGAAAGAAAGTCATAAAGAGATTGAAGAAACAAGAATTAACTTAGTCCTAGTGAAGCCTAAATGCTTTTAGTAAAGGAAAAATGTCATCATTTGAAGCTTGGTGTTTCAACACATTGATGCTAATACCACGCTAGTATCTAGTGGTTAGATCATGTTTATCTTTACTCCAAGAACCTTTTTGAGACCACTGTGTACTTCTCTTAAAGATACATAAATTTCTTTAAAATTCTCGAGTCACATAGAGTTTGACTCTAATTAGTTTCAAGTATCTTAGAAGTTTGAACTATTTGCATAGAATTTTAGTTATTTCTTTCCCCTTTCCAAATCTTTTGGATTTGATGCAGATAGAGTATCTGATTTCTTTCAAGAAAGGCCAAGATAGTAAGCTCCAAAAAGGTAAATGAATAAAACATCCAAGCTGGATGTTTTGTACAACAGCTCCTTCAATCAAATATGTTAAGTCTAAGTTGAATTGATCATTTGGGTTTGCTTCAATTTAACTAGCATCACTCTAGTGAATTTCATAGAGTTGAGTACACCCTCAGAAAGAAAAGTTAGGAATTGATCATAGGAATGAAGTTTCCAAGAAATTATAGTAAAAGTCTTTGAGAAAAGAGTCCTAAGCTGGAAAAAATTCATTTTGGATTAGACTTGGTCATGTTAATGTAAGGTTGATCAAAAGTAAATGGCAACTTTCTTGTACATTTTTTATAGGATTTTCAAAGCCAATATGACAAAGTAGTCCTCTAGTTGGGTAATAGATCAAATAAATGATGGTTTGAAGTGAACCATAGTGCAAAAGTCTACATTCGATGTTTGGGTAAACAAGACTTCTAGTTTAACTTCCAAATCAGATTCAAAATAAAAAAGACTTCTCAAAGTCTTGATAGGGATAAGAATCCCACCTTAGTTACTATGTTTATGCACTAGTGATGCCTAGAAATGGACTAGTATATTGTGTCCATCCATTTAATGTGTTAATGCTTAGATGGCACATAGTGAAAACACTAAATTGGCCAAGGATTGTTTTTATCACCTCTCATCATTCATTACCTACTTTGCACTCAGATAAATTTATCAGGTGCAAAGTTAGACGGTGTTTTGAATTATTTAGGCACTCATCAACTAGTAGATTCTCCTCTATTCATTTAGAGTATGAGGTTAGTCCCACCACTGGGATGAAAACATGTTCTGCTAGGTTAGAAATGAGGCTTGAGGGTATGTCTACAATTACTATATATAACTTTCTTTTTTAGGATTGAATTCTTTCCCAAGGGGGGAAGAGTGTTATAAGTGAAAATCTATGATCTGAGGATTTGATAAGTTCAAAAATATCTAAAATTGGACAACTTTTGGTCACTCATGTGTATGGCCGAACATCTCAAGTTGAGACTTAAGCATAGGTTCATGTGATCTCTAAAAAAAGTAATCCATTTAGCCTAGTGGTTAAGTCACAAGGATTGAAAGGTCGAGGTCCTAGGTTCAACCCTCATGGGGACCATGGGGGGATATTTTTTCCCAAATAGCTCTAGAGACTTCTAAATCAAGTTAACATGATTTAACATGAGTCTAGAGAGACTTAACATGACTTAATGTGAGTCTATGGATACTTAACATGAGTGGCAAGTACACCTACCACTAGTGGACCCTAGTGAAAGGTACTAAAGGAGTGGAGGAGATTGCACATGCAACTATAGACTTCAGCTACATTTATGGTCCCCCTTGATTCAAGTAGCTATATATAGAGGCATATGTTTGGGAGGCGAGTTGTCTCTTTTGCATATTGTGGTCCTAATCATGTAGATTGTTAGAAGTTCATGGATGGAGCATACATCTTTACCAAGGATCTTAGGAGAGAGCAAGTTCATCGACACTTTCCAAAGCTTGGCATTGGATCAAGGAGGTAGTTCAATATAAGGTGGACATTGAGGTGGGATCTTAGATATTCTCAATATTCCACCCTCAACCAACAAAAAATGATTGATGATGCTCTAATTTGTAAGGCCTTTATGAGGAGAAGCCATTGTGAGAGGCTAAATGCAAGAGAATGAGAATTAGGACGACCACCACATGCTAGAGAGATGACTCTCCTCCCAACCTTATGCATGTATATATAACTACTCAAATCTAGGAGGACAAAAAATGTAACTAGAGTCCACAAGTGAATGTGCAATCTCCTTCACTCCTTTAATATTTGTATGTGCATAATAGAGGATGAATTTAGAGAATTGATGGGGAAAGATAAAATTTCGCTTCACACTCTTGAGTTTCCAAGACCTGTACATGAATTTGCACTCAAGTATCTTAATAATAACATGGCATATGAAGAAGAAATCCCAACCCTTAAAACAAAAATTCATAATGAAAAGGAATTATGGGATCAAATAGAAGTCGAAAGATGGAGGAATAGGAAAGGGCAAAATCTTCCCTTTAGGATTGACTTTGAAGAGCCTTTGTTAGAAGATAATCAAGTTCCTTAAGAAGAGTTGATAAGACCAAACTTCAAATTTGATGCAGCACCAATTCTAGTATTTGTTTTATTATACATAAGCTGATTTTCAAAGAGATCAAAATTTCATAAAACCATAAGTATACACACTCAAAACGAGAATAATACATATCCTCAAGTCACAAGGTCTCTACAAGTCATTTCTTTCTAAAACTAGAGGGAATTCATGCAAGAATCCCAAATGAAGCACATTAATGAGGATGTTGCTTCAAACATTACTCAAGTTCCTCTATATGAAGTGGGATAATTAGTGACAATAACAAAGAAAGAACTTTTTGTTCTACCAATTATAATAGAGTCACCATGATTGATTCAACAGCTCGAGCAGGGGTAGCCACCATAAAAAGTTGGGTTAAAATGGGGAAAGTCATCTTTAACACCAACTATTATGAAGTTGTAACTGGTAAAAAGACATATGGAAAAGGCCGATAAGTCATTTAGAGGCCATCCCTCTCACCACTTCTAGTGTCAATTTTGAGAAAACATTGGAAATATTTTATTTTGATACCAGAAAATTACAAAATGCTCTTAGGACATCCAATCCTAAGGTATCTCAAGGTAGTTCAAGATTGGAGTAGGAATTCATTATACTTGCAACATGCATGTGTAACATCAAAAGTCAATTCACATGAGTTTTCTTGTAGTACACATATTAGATGGAGGATGTACTAGACTTAGCACTCTAAATGAAACACAAAATCCTCAACATGTTAAAAGTGTGTCTCATTACATAGGCATATAACATTAGTAGACATCAAAGCTATTGGGTTTCAATACAACAACTACCTATTATTTGAATTATGATTGGTGCCTACTAATGAATGTTTGTGGGAATACTACATATGACTTATTTTCATGTCATCTCTCTACATGCAAGCATTAGACGATTCCTTTATTAGTGGGTTTTTGGAGTGCAATGCTTGAGTGCTTTTGCAAGGATCCATGGAACTTAGTGAGAGACTAGCACTACATAAGGAAACTAAGTGAAGAGAGAACTTACAACATAAACAAAGGTAGTTAGACAAACTTGTTATTTCTTGGAAGAGACTATTCATGATTTAGCTAGCACACTCATGATTCATGATTATGAACACAAACTATGCATCCTCAATCAACTCTAGAGAAAGATCAATGTTACTTTAGAGAAACCCCACTCAATTAAATAAGGACATTTCGTGTATGAAGTATGCTAGGAGGTGAGAAAGGACATCACACAAGAGCTTACATACGCCAAGTGGCTGCACATAAATCCATTGCCATTTATCATCTCTTTCAATTTGTAACTTCCTTTTTTACATTATCAAGGTGGCACTTGAAGTTTTTAGTTATGATTTGCTTACCTTTTCATTACCTTAAAGAGAGAGAGAGAGAGAGAGAAGATGCAGAAAAACAAAAAAAAACTTATTATATTCATTTCGAGTCGATGATGATTGGACATTGCAATCACTGATTCCATAATCATGTTGAATTTGGAAACATCATTGTAAGGAATTGAACTCACAACCTCTTGGTTAGGAATGTCATGGGCTAACCACTTGCCCCAAAAGCCATGGTTGAGGACTACTTTAATCCTCTCTCTTAGGGTGTAGCTCAACCATTTCCTATCTGTGAAGGGTGTGGCTTAACCATCTCGTACCTATCAATTTATTACATTCTTCCTCCCTTAGTCAATCATTGTCCTCAATGATCTACTCTTTTATCCCTTTAGCCTCAGTGATTAGCCCCTTGAACTCACTAGGTATCCTTGAATTGATGTCCTCAACCTCGCATAATTTCTTGAACCTTATTCATAACCTTGGTCTCTTGAACCCTTCCTCTCAACTTGGGCGTCTTGAACCTTCTTGTTTGCAACCTTGGTGTCTTGGGCCCTTGTTCCAACCTTATTCTTGAACCTTGTTCTCACCCATGTTTGGTATCTTGAACCCTCAATCAAGTGCTACCCATGGTTTCCCAAGGTCTATACACTTTCTAGTTATCTCATTAGATTTGGAAAGAATGTAATAAAGTGATAGGTAGGAGATGGTTGAACCACATCCTTCAAACATAGGAGATGGTTGAAGTACACCCTAAGAGAGAGGATTAGGAAGTAATCCTCAACCATGGCTTTTGGGGCAAGTGGTTAGCCCATCACATTCCTAACAAAGAGGTTGTGAGTTCAATTCCTTACATTGATCCTCGGGAAGAGCCATTCTCCATCCTTTGGTCCATGAGAAAAATTACATACTCCTTTGGTCCAAGTATTTGCAATCAAATTCCTTCTGGAAAAATTTCACTCAAGTTCCATTTATCCAATGGAAAGTGTGAAAAGAGTAAGCTCTTCCAAGTCTGAACAAAGTGAAATATTCCAAGTATGTAGTCTATGACCATGTCGACGGTAATTAAGTTTGTGGAAGGGCATGATGAAGCAAAGGTCTTCAAGATGGAGAATGGCTCTTCTCGAGGATCAACGTAAGGAATTGAACTCACAACCTCTTGGTTAGGAATGTAATGGGCTAACCACTTGCCCCAAAAGCTATGTTTGAGGATCACTTCCTAATCCTCTCTCTTAGGGTGTAGTTCAACCATCTCCTATCTGTTAAGGGTGTGGTTCAACCATCTCCTTCCTATCACTTTATTACATTCTTTCCCCCTTAGTTGATCATTGTACTCAATGATCTACTCAATATCCCTCTAGCCTCAGTGATAAGCCCCTTGAACTCCCTAGGGACCCTCGAATTGATGTCCTCAACCTCGCATAGTTTCTTGAACCTTGTTCGCAACCTTGATGTCTTGAAACTTGTTCTCAACCTTAGTATCTTGAACCTTGTTCTCACCCATGTTCAATATCTTGAACACTCATTTAAGTGCTACCAAAGGTTTCCCAAAGACTTCATAGTTCCAAGCTACCTCAATAGATTTGAAAGCTCATTCTGAGAGCTTTCCAATGATACCTTACACACCTCAATCCGACCTACAGATTGAGAGATACACCCCAATCTCTCTTGGATAGAGTTATCAAAGTGCCGCCTTTCGAATTCCTACCCTTTCACATGATAGACTGCCCAATTGCCTTTTTTAGAGGTCATTGGGTCTATCCACCTCTTCCAAGCCGACTTCCTAGGCTCTGATAGCACTGTAAGGAATTGAACTCACAACCTCTTGGTTAGGAATGTAATGGACTAACCACTTGCCCCAAAAGCCATGGTTGAGGATTTCTTCCTAATCCTCTCTCTTAGGGTGTAGTTCAACCATCTTCCATTTGTCAAGGGTGTGGTTCAAACCATCTCCTTCCTATCACTTTATTGCAATCATCCACCTATGTGCTTTTCTACGTAGAGGAGATTGCATTGGCGATAAAAAAACTCCACTTCATGTATGTTTTCTTATACTCTTACCTACTAGCTTTTCTATCAACCATGCACATGCACTGCTCCAAGACATCCAAGATGGAGGATGTTGAAGACATTTTTGTAGGAGACAAAGACCACAAAGCAATATCTATTTGTAGTAGATCCCACATGGTTCCAGATTCTCAAACACCAAAGATGAGAACTAGCTCATGGACTACTCACACAACCACCCACTCGGATTCAACTGTAGTCTTGTTGAGAACGTCAAGATCTAAGAGGGGGAAGTGTTACATGACTATGGAAAGGCCTAAACATTCTTCATATTTCTTAAAATTCACTTCCAAACTCTTCACTCATTGAGATCATATGATGATGCTATTGGTATCTAACCTTTGAAGACATGACTAATACCAAGAACTTGTGAAACAATCTAGCCTTGATAGCTTGAATAGAAAATTATAACTTCATATATGAAACTTTCAGCTCTATTAAAAGAGTTGCACTGATGAGCATATGATTATAGAGACTCTATATTTCATACTCCTAGCTCTGATTATTAATATAAAGAATTCTTCAAAGTTCAGCCTCTAACCTTAAAATCTAGAGATTCCAGCTTGTGAAGCACATACAATCTCATCTCCCAAGTTTGAACATTTCATCTCTCAAGTTATTCGCCTCTAGACTACTTTGAGTGCACGAAATATGAAGTTTGATCATTGCATATTGTAGGAAGTGGGGTGGGCATCAATAACAATAAATCACAGGTTTAAAAGATCTTCCATCACATGAACCTTAGCATACACACATTAAGACTCAAAAAGATGATGAGTGAGAGATAGAGAGAGGGTAGAAAAGATTTTGAAAGTGTACAATAAGCTAGGATGCTCACCTACACTAACTTATATTCCAGTGTCAAATTGCAATGTCTGAATATGATACAAACTGACAATATCTCAATCTAGGCAAAAATAGGAACTAGATACAAGAAATTGTGTGCAAAGTGGCTAAGAGGTATGTAGAGAGAGAGAGAGAGGGAGGGAGGGAGGGAGGGAGGGAGGGAGGGAGGGAGAGGGAGAGAGAGAGAGAGAGAGAGAGAGAGAGGGAGAGGGAGAGGGAGCGAGAGGGAGAGAGAGAGAGAGAGAGAGAGAGAGAGAGAGAGAGAGAGAATATATGAATAGTTTAGAACTGTTTTACAACAAACCCAAATTTTAATTATCCTAAATCAGAAACTAGTGAATAAACAAGTGAGGACAGATGTAGACTTGTTACTCAAAGTATGTTGCTAACACAAACTCCTTCAACATACTCTAGATGTAGAGCACACTTCCTCCAAGTGTGTAAGAACACCTCCTCTAACAGAGGAGCTCCTTGATCTCCTTGTGTTGAGATTGAACTCCTTGAAAAGATGATCTATTGTGACCCTTGAACCATCCTTATATACTTTTCATGATCAACCATGATGAGATTTATGAAAAGCACACTTGAGAAGAATCAATAAAAAAAACCAACATCATCATGAAAATAGTTGAAAAGTAAATCAGCGTCGCAATAAATCTTTGCAAAAAAAAAACTCCATGCAAAAAGCTTTTGCTCAAAATCTTGCACTGTTGTCTTTGCTACCAATGGGAATGGATCTCGTGTTGTTTTTGTGAAAGGCATTCATTCTAGCCATGACATCAACGCAACTTCTTGTGAGAAATCTAGTATACAAGAGAACATATGCTTGAACTTCTAGAGATTTTGGACCTAATTATGACTATGTTTCCAACAATCCCCCCTTCAATGTCATAACCGTACAAGGTTTAATAACATATCACTTTGTAGTGCATTTTGAACACTAGCTGGTTCATTCTCAACTAAAGTAAGAGCAAACATATTATGAATCTCAAAATGTTCTACATAATTTACCTAGTCTATTTTTCGTCTCCTTGATTGACTTTTGGTTCTTCCAGTGTATTCCTTTATACCATTGTCCTTCCAGGATTGATATAACCACTTTGGCGTATTCTTGAAAAGTGGTGGAATCCTTACTAGTTCTTCAATATCTCTTTCTTGTAGGACTCTAAAGCCTTCTACAACCTCATAAGTTGGAACTTCAAGAGGTATTGATGATGGACTAGGCACTAATGTAGGTAATGAAATTCTCTCTTCACCTTCATCAAGTGCATATCTTAGGGTTTTAGAGGGTTCATCACCCCCCTTATATGGTTGAATATAAGAATCCAAATTCCTTCTGAAAAATGCATAGTCATCTACTTTTATGAAATTTGGAATCTCTTCCTTCTTATCATAAATCTGACTTCCCGCAATATATGCATTGCATGAGAGTAGGATATTATTTGTATCTAGGACATAAAATTTGTATCCTTTGCTTTCAATTGCATAAAAAATAAAGATAGCTTCAATGACTTTTACATGAAGCTTACCATGATCCTTCTTGTCAATGTGAACATAAGCTAGAGAACCAAAAACTTTAAAGTAACTCACATTGGGCTTCTTCCCATAATAAGCTTCATAAGGTGTGACTATTTTCGAAGCTTTTGTGGAAGATCTATTCAGAATGTGATAAGATATATGTACTACATCGAACCAAAAGTTGGGAGAAAGCAATTTTGATGACATCATACTACACATCATCTCAACAAGTATTCTATTCTCTCTCTACAACACCATTCTATTTTGGCATATAAGCAATAGTGAGTTGATGAGAAATACCTTTTTCTTCAAGAAAAGACTTCAATTCTTTAGACATGTACTCTCCTCCTCTATCACTTCTCAAAATCTCGACCTATGATTGACTTTCATTTTCAATCAAAGCTAAGAATTTCTTTAAAGAGGGAAAAACCTCTACCTTTGCTTTAAGATTGTAAATCCACGAATATCTTTAGAAATCATCAATGAAAGTAACAAAGTACATGTAACCTTGAACAAAATCTATTTTCATCGGACCATTCACATCTGAATGTATGATCTGCAACTTCCTTGTGGTCATGATGTATCCATGCTTCTTGAAAGGTAGTTTGTGAAGCTTTCCTTAAAGAAAACCTTCACAGGACTCCACATCATCTGGTAAAGCAAATGTAGGCAAACTCTCCACCCATATCTTGATCTTTGATATGATTGAGAGCTACGTAACTGATATGACCCAATCTAATATGCCATAACTTCATGTTCTCCTTACGTGTAGTAGATTTAGCAACATTAGCATGAATTATTTTGGAAAACACAAACATGCCACTTTTTTTTTCACCTTCAAGTAGACAATGCTCCTCATCACGTGAGAGGATCTGACATGAATATTTCTTTAAAATAATGTGTTGGTGGATTCTTAGACAAGAAGGAGTTTGAGGGTTTGTAGGAGAAAAGGGGAAGAAACAAGAAGAGAAAATACACCTGGAAGCTTCTGCCGATTGATTACAGTAAGACAATTACAAGGTTTGAAGTACAAGACAAGCCAATACCTCTGTGCACAATCCCACAGAGTGCCCAATTACAGAATACCAAATATCCCAAAGTCTTCTTGCCGCCGGCCTCCTCTGCACCAGACCTCCACCTGCTTCAAGCTTATCCTTGTGCACACCTTGCACCAAGCTTCCACAAAGGGGGAGGAGTGAATACCTTCTGTCGGCACGCGCCCACTACAATGGGACCTTGAGATACTTGGGGGGACTAGCTTAGCACTCTCTGCACAATCCCTTAGGCACTCCCTATGCACTCCTTCACTTTCACTTCTCTGCGTCGTCGCACTGGTGACTCTTGCACTTCTCTCTCTTACTCTCTTAGGCTATGCTCTCTTTCTTCTCTAAGATTGGTCCAAGAATGGCCCTTGCCTTCATGTGAGTGTGTCGGTCACGTACGCTTCTAACTGCAATGGTATCTTGGTGCTCACTTTGATGTCCCAAGATTGTCCTCACAAGTGGCAGCCAACGACTCACTGTTTTGTCCTGTAGTGACTTTAGTCTAAAACCAAAAATTTTAATGGGGGGCCATACTTTCACCTGTGCGTACACTTTGCCGCTTCACATACCTTCATGTTTCCTTTTAAGTCTTCACTTTTGCACATAAAGGGGGGGTTCACCTGAACCTTCCAAAACACTTTAAAACACACTTTGAACCTTAGGAAAATTAGAGAAAATACCTCTGCAACCTGCAACCCACTTTCTCCAATTTACCCTTTGTGGACAATTCATTGTGCACTACCTGTGCACTTTGACACCTGCACTTACACACTTTGACTTTGCACCTGTTCACTTTGACCTTGACCTTGTTGACTTTGACCAGTTGACTATTTCTAGTTGACTTTGACTGTAGTTGACTTTGACTGTAGTTGACTTTGACCAACATGACTTTTATGGGCTCAACAGTTGCCCACCACCTAATGTGCTCTCCATCCCGAAGAGCTACAACCAAAACTTTGAACATAGAGGACACCATGAGAATAGAGCTGCAACAACTTGAAGAGAACATCTGAGAACATCCACCAGAACAAGCACCAGAAAAGAACGAGAAGTGGGATTTTGTTATGGAAAAGCAAAAGAGGGGCAATGGGAGGTTAGAATGGAATGGGAAGGGAGGGTTGAGGGTATGAAGATGGATGGGGCCGGGAGGGTGAAGGATGTGGCTCGGCAGATTGGTAAAGGGAGGGGTTGGAAGTAGGAATCAGGGCCTGGGGGGGGGGGGGGCTAAAATGATCAAACTGGAGGGCTACAGAGTGTACAGATGGAATATTAGTAAACATAAGGAAAGATAAGGTGAGAATAGACCATGTGGACAATTCGCGTAAATAAAAACATGTGATAAATGTGTGCAAATAATGAGGGTTTTGACCAAAACTCAGAGAAAATATGGGAATTTGGAAAAATAAAGCCAAAAACTGAGTCCAGAGGTGCCAAAAAACATGAAAATGACTGCTTTTTTGTAAAAAACGGCCAACCGAGGTACAATCCAGAGCCAAAAGCTTTTAGCCATGAAAATGAAAAAAAATAAAATAATAAAAATAATAATAATAAAAAATTGTTTATATATATATATATATATATATATATATATATATATATATATATATATATATATATATATATATGTATATAAAATAAATAAATAAATAAAAATAAAAATAAAATAAAATAATTTAAAAAAATAAGAAAATTAATAAAAGATTTTTTTTTTAAATACGAAAATTAACAAAATGAAATAAATAAATAAAAAAAACAAAAAGAAAAAAATTGAAAAAAAGAAAATGGGGGGGGGGGGGGGCCGGGGGGGGGCGGGGGGGCCGGGGGGGGCAGGGGGGGGGGGGGGGGGGGGGGGGGCGGGGGGGGCGGGGGGGCGCGGGGGCGGGGGGGGCGCGGGTTTTTTCTTTTTTTTTTTTGTGGCAAAAAAAACGCCTTGGGGAGGCTTTTTTTTTTTTTGAATTTTAATTATGAAAAAACTGAAAAAATACATAAGAAATCCAAAAAAAAAGGCAAAAAATTCCAAAAAAATCTGCAAAAAATTCTAAAAAAATTCCCTACTGGTTGAGGCCACTTTTCTCACTCAAACCCACAGAGAGCTTCCTTTATTCCTCCAATTTGGCAAGAAAAGGACACATGAAAAAGGAGAAAAATGCTAGAAAAATTTGAAAAAATGCTTGAAAAATTTTGAAAAAATTTTCTAAAAATTCCAAAAATTGTACCTTTGCAAAGTTGATGAAATGGCTGCTAGATTTGCTAAAAACTCAAGAAACAAACATAAAATGGATAAAGAAAACTACTAAACTTAAGTAAAAATGACGAGAAAAGACTATGTACAACCTCGACAAATATTGCAGGTTCCAGGTGATCCATAAAATTTCAGTTGGCTTGATGATAGGTCTTGAGCCTTGTATTGTTGACTCAGCGAGACTCCTCCATAATCTGCATTTGTACTGCACTTCATTGATTTTGTCTTCTCCTTGGGCACACTGATCATCTGATAGGGGTACCCTAAATGCTTCATTAGAATGTTAGCTCCTCCAGCAACTTTATGACTTAATCTACAAAATTCCATTTTTACTATTCTAGCAACTTCATCCAATGGAACCCTCTCTTTCCAAAGACTTGCAGGTGCTCCTTCCGCATTCTTGTAAAGCCATGCACTTGCTATCATTAAACTTGGCATAACAATTGATATCCATACCAGGATCCATAAAACAGTGGCCATTGACATATGATTTGAAGCATCTTCATCAGGGCTACACTTAAGGAGTACTTTGCTCTTCTTCTCTTTTCCATGGCCTTTGACTGAGACTGTTTCAACCTGAGTGATTTCCTCTTTTTCTTCATATGCTTCTTCTCTACTTGAGTTTGGGAAAATTCCATAGCAGGAAGATGGGTCTTCTGCATGGAGCCAAGCCAACATGTTTTCATCTTCATATAAATCTGCTCCTTCAAATAGATCTGCTTCTGGGTTGTCCACCACTTCTTCTTCCATACAAATACCAATTGTCTGCATCATACTAGTATTTCTCTGATTGTCTGGTCCTTCTTCTAAAATTATCTGCTGCAACTCTTTTCCCTCCTGCTTTACCCACATTGTGTCTTTGCCCCAGTCATGCAACACATTGGCATGCCTTAACCAAGGTCTCCCAATTAACAGGGGGAAACTTCCTTCTACCTGTGGCAGCCTTAAAACAACAAAGTCCAAGTTAAAGATGGTACCTTGTATTTTGACTGGAACTCCAGGGACCACACCAATAGGCCTTACTATGCTTTGGTCTGCCATTGTTACAGTGAAGTTGGCAGGTCGTGAAGGGTATATTCCAATCTTTTTCATGGTATATTCAGGCATCAAGTTAATGCCAGAACCACCATCCACAATAACTCCTTGAAACTCATGACCTTTAATAGAGACTGTTAGCCGAGGGCTCTTGTAATCTGTGAGGGGTGCTTCCCCTAAACATCTATCTTTATGCATAACAGCAGCCTTTGCCACTAAACTTGTTGTGGATATTTCATCAATTATCTGCAAGAGTTCTGACCTGAACTTCCCATCCATCTTTATTAAATAAAAAATACTAACCTCTTTTTTCATGGACTTGAGTAGTTTGGAAGCTTCTGATTCCTTAAGAGCATGGGCTGCATTTGACTTATCAAACGGATCATGAGCCCTGTTGAATGTATATTCAATGGCATCACTGGTACCTGTGAAATTTTCTTTTTGCCTTATATTTGCACTTGGGTTGGCTTTTTCTTCAGACACACCTTTGTCTCTGTTTAATCCATTAATCATTGATTCTTGGCCTATTTCCACTGGAGCCTTCCCCTTGCTTCTTGTCTGCACTGTACAAGATTCAATTTCTTCTAAATGCACCACCCTGGTAGATGGAGATGGCACCTTAACCTGATCTACCCTTTCTTCTTTCTGCACAGAAATCATTTGAATGTGGGGCCCAGATGAAGAGGCTTGATTCTTAGGACAACAATTTGTATAATGGTCTCTGGCCTCTGGGCAATTTCTGCAAGGAGGGGCATTTTCTGGGAGAGTGCACCTACTTTGATAGTGCCCACGGTCTCCACATCTGAAACAAATAATTGGCCTTCTAGGCCCATTTCCAAAATTATCCCTCTGTCTAGGGTTATAAGTGTTACCTTGATTGGGGGCAGCAGCCATCACATTTGTGGTTGGTAGGGATCCTCCTTGTGTCCAGTATGTCGTTGCAGGCATTCCCCTTGATTGGCATTCATGGGCCTCATGACCAACCTTCCTGCATAATTGGCAAGTTACACTTAACAGAGGACACTCACTTACTATATGCCCTTGTTTGCTGCACATGGAACACCAAAGTCCACTCTTGATGCCACCTCCTTTGAGCTCCTGCAACTCCTGTCGCAGCTGAGCTAATTCCTCTGCCTGGGCCTCCTCCTCCTTTTGGAGCTTTAGTGCTTCAATCTCTCTTCTCAACTGAGCAACAACATTCTCTTCCTCTTTGTAGGGCTTATTTCTCTTTAAGCCCTCCAACTCTTTCCTTAGCTGTATCACTGGATCCTCCATTTCTGTACCATATGTTGGTTGGGAAGAGGTTGCTCCATACTGGTACCTTATCTGCTCCAAGCGTGTGGCTGTGCTGATGAACTCCTCTATGGAGGCTGTAGGTAGCACTAACTCCTTTATTTTGCATTGGGTGGCCACTGGTAGGGGCTTAGCCAACCATTTCTTGACAAAAAAAATCGTGGGGTGGATCTGGCAATTTAGCCATTAGTGCTTTGGCCCGAGTCACAAACTCTGGGAACTTTTCTCCTGGACCTAATCTTAAATTTTCTAGCTCTTCTATGATAATCTCTGCAGTGTTGCCATGCTGGAACTAATTTTTAAAAGCATCTTTCATCACATCCCAAGTGGTAAAATGGTTTTCAACAAACTGGCTGAACCACTTATCAGCTAATCCCTCTAATGTGGCAGGAAAGAGAATCAAAAAAGCATCCTCCCTACCCATTAGGCCTCTAGTCTTACATAGTGCTAAAAACCTTCTAATGTGTTCATCTGGATCCTCCTGAGCTAGGCCTTTGAAAGAAGGAAACTTTATATTTAATCTAGAGAGTAAAGTTTCCAAGTCTACCTGACCCGCCATGCTCTTGACTGATGATGTTGAAGATAGTGGGCTGGAGGACCTTCTAGCAACCTTCCTTCTTGTCTGCTTGCAAGTGACCCTCAATTTTTGGGATCGGGTTGCGGTCATGAGCAGCTCATAGCCAACCCACTTTTGTTTGATGAAGTAGCACTGTGGTTTTGTCGACACTTGATCTCTTCTATGCTTTGCACTTGGTCTCTCCTAAGCTCAAATCTCCTTGGAGGTCCCACCGTGCGTGCCAAATTTTGTTGGTGGATTCTTAGACAAGAAGGAGTTTGAGGGTTTGTAGGAGAAAAGGGGAAGAAACAAGAAGAGAAAATACACCTAGAAGCTTCTGCCGATTGATTACAGTAAGACAATTACAAGGTTTGAAGTACAAGACAAGCCAATACCTCTGTGCACAATCCCACAGAGTGCCCAATTACAAAATACCAAATATCCCAAAGTCTTCTTGCCGCCGGCCTCCTCTACACCAGACCTCCACCTGCTTCAAGCTTATCGTTGTGCACACCTTGCACCAAGCTTCCACAAAGGGGGAGGAGTGAATACCTTCTGTCGGCACGCGCCCACTGCAATGGGACCTTGAGATACTTGGGGGGACTAGCTTAGCACTCTCTGCACAATCCCTTAGGCACTCCCTATGCACTCCTTCACTTCCACTTCTCTGTGTCGTCGCACTAGTGACTCTTGCACTTCTCTCTCTTACTCTCTTAGGCTATGCTCTCTTTCTTCTCTAAGATTGGTCCAAGAATGGCCCTTGCCTTCATGTGAGTGTGTCGGTCACGTACGCTTCTAACTACAATGGTATCTTGGTGCTCACTTTGATGTCCCAAGATTGTCCTCACAAGTGGCAGCCAACGACTCACTGTTTTGTCCTGTAGTGACTTTAGTCTAAAACCAAAAATTTTAATGGGGGGCCATACTTTCACCTGTGCGTACACTTTGCCACTTCACATACCTTCATGTTTCCTTTTAAGTCTTCAATTTTGCACATAAAGGGGGGGTTCACCTGAACCTTCCAAAACACTTTAAAACACACTTTGACCCTTAGGAAAATTAGAGAAAATACCTCTGCAACCTGCAACCCACTTTCTCCAATTTACCCTTTGTGGACAATTCATTGTGCACTACCTGTGCACTTTGACACCTGCACTTACACACTTTGACTTTGCACCTATTGACTTTGACCTTGACCTTGTTGACTTTGACCAATTGACTATTTCTAGTTGACTTTGATTATAGTTGACTTTGACCAACATGACTTTTATGGGCTCAACATAATGTTATGACCATATGAAAAGAAAGTAGAGATAGAGAGCAAGTTCTTCTTCATTTCTCAAACATAAATAACATTAGAAATTTGGAAATTTTCACGTGCTCTTGATTTAAGGTCTACTTTGCCAACATTGAAAACATCCAAATCATGACCATCTGCAAGGGTCACTCTTTTACCTGAAGATTTAGAAAGGGAAGAAATTACCATTTTGCAACCCATCATATGCTTAGTAGCTCGAGAATGAAATATGCAAGGATTATCTAAGATTGGATTTAATGCTATGTGATAAAAAACTATTTCTTCAAAAGTAACACATGATTATGAATCTTCCTTTGAAGATTTAGGTTTTGGATCATCTTCAACACTATTACCTGATGCTTTCTTCTTCTCATAAAAAATGCTTGTTTTGAATGCTACTATGAAATGACGTGGTTTCTTATAGTAATGGCATACTTCTTTCTCTAAATCAGATGTAGTTGAAGAATTTTCTTTGGGTGTAGAGGAAGCATTAGGAGAAGTTTTGGAAGACTTAGGATTAGAAGACTTACTTTCGTTCTTGGACTCGTGACTCTTCTTCTCCTTCTTTGTGTCCTTATTCTTCTTTCCCATTGAGGATGACAACATGGCTTCATCATACCCTTCCATACCCTTTTGTTGATCTTGATCTTGAAGTAACAAGAAATATAGCTCTTCAAATGAAAATTCTCTATCTCTTATAGAGAGAGATAAATAAGTAACAAAAGCACAATATGAAGATGGAAGTGAGTTTAGAAGTGTATATACCATCTTTTCATCTAAAATATTTACTCCAACATTGAGTAATTGATCTCATAAGTCTTTGAGCTTCAAAATATGTGTTTGAAATCATTCATCAACTTTCATCCTTGTGTTGGTTAGCTGTCTCCTAAGATGAGCTTTCCTAGCATGGTTTTTCCTTCGATGCATATTCTCTAACTCCAGCCAAGCTTGTTGAGAGGTTTTGCATGACCTGATTTGGGGTATGATATGCATCTTGTTTAGCATAACAATATATAAAAGCGATAGTGCATACCTTGAATCCCAAATGGATTTCTTAAGTAATCTGGTAGTAGTACCAACTCCTAATGATGAAGTGCTTTCTTCATCTTCACTAACCTCGTGCTGGACAAAAATAGAAATATGGGTTCTTCTAGAAGATGAAGTGGCCTCTTCTTCGAGTTTTCTTGGCCTTAGATAAGTGCCATTGGCAATATTCCATAAGTCCTTAGATATTAATAGATTTATGATCATACCAAAACCAAAACTTGGGAGAAAGCTTTTTGGATGACATCATACTACACATCATCTCAACAAATATCCTATTCTTTCTCTCTACAACACCATTTTGTTATGGCATGCAAGCAATAGTGAGCTGATGAGAAATACCTTTGTGTTCAAGAAAAGACTTAAAGTCTTTAGACATGTACTCTCCTCCTCTATCACTTCTCAAAATCTAGATCTTTGACTGACTTTCATTTTCAACCGTAGCTAAGAATTTCTTAAAAGTAGGAAAAACCTATGACTTCACTTTATGATTGGAAATCCACGAATATATTAAGAAATCATCAATGAAAGGAACAAAGTACTTGTAACCTTGAATAGAATCTTTTTTCATTAGACCATTCACCTCTGAATGTATGATATGCAACTTCCTTGTGGCCACGATGTATCCATGCTTCTTGAAAGGTAGTTTGTGAAGCTTTCCTTCAAGGCATCCTTCTTATCGCTCTGCATCATCTCCTAAAGCAAAAGTAGGAAAACTCTCCACCATACCTTGATCTTTGATATGTTTGAGAGTTGTGTAATTGATATGAACAAATTTATCACACCATAACTTCATGTTCTCCTTAGGTGTAGTAGACCTAGCAACATTAGCATGACTTATTTTAGACAACGCAAAAATGGAACTTTTGTTTTCACCTTGAATTAGACAATGCTCCTCATCAGGTGGGAGGATCTGACATAAATCTTTCTCCAAAATAACTTTTTAACCATCTCAGAAGAAAGTAGAGAGAGAGAGAGAGATAATATGGAGAGTATGAATAGTTTTTAACCTTTTTACATAAACCTGAATTCTGATTATCCTAATCATAAACTATTGAATGAACAAGTGAGGACGGATATAGGCTTGTTACTCACAATATGTTTCTAACACGAACTCATCCAACATACTCTAGATGTAGAGCACACTTCCTCCAAGTGTGTAAGAACATCTCCTATAAGAGAGAACCTCCTTGATCTTCTTATGTTGAGCTTGAAGCCCTTGAGAAGATGATCTATTGTGACCCTAGAACCATCCTTATATAGTTTTCATGATCAGCCATGATGAGCTTTATGAAAAGCACACTTGAAAAGAATCACTTTCAAAAAACAACCTTGCCACAAAAATAGTTTAAAAGCAAATCAATGTTGAAATAAATCTTTGCAAAAAAAAAACTCCATGCGAAAAGCTTCTGTTGAAAATCTTGTGCTGTTGTTTTTACAACAGATGGGAATGGATCTTGTGTTTTTTGTTTGAAATGCATTCCTTCTATCCATAACACCAACACGACTACAATCTCATAATGGTACAACGTTTAATAACTTGTAGAACTTCCTATGACTTTCTCCGCAAATGTATCTCTTGAATGATTTCCACTGAATCTTGAGCTCATTGTGCATGAACCTATATGCTTCAAAAACTGCAAACTAAATGTCTACACATTTATTATGTAGACATACCAAGAAACTAACTACTTGACTATATAATGTAACATCAAATGGTTATGAATCTGCTTCTGACTATAATGACATATTGACATCCATAGGTAACTGCATAGGCTTGGAATCCATCATCACAAACCTTTCCAATAATTTCTCGATGTATTTCTATTGTTTCAATTAGATACACTCATCTATGTACTTTAATCCAATCCCAATATAATAATGTAAAAGACCTAAGCCATTTACATCAAATGTATGTTGAAGTTGTCTTTCAAAAAACTAAAGATCTTAATCTTTGGGACTTGTGATACTCATATCACTTTGTAGTACATATTGAACATTAGGTGGTTCATTATCAATTGAAGTAAGAGATAAGATATTATGAATCTCAAAGTTTTCTCATAATTTACCTAGTCTGTTTGTTGTCTCCTTGTTTGACTTCTAGTTCTTCCACTATATTCCTTAACACCATTGTCCTTCCAGTTTTGATATAACTACTTTGGCATATTCTTGAAAAGTAGTGGAATCCTTTCTAGTTCTTCAATATCTCTTCTTCTAGAACTCTCGAACCTTCTCCAACTTTATAAGTTAGAACTTCAAGAGGTACTGATGATGGACTAGGTACTAATAAAGGTAATGAAATTATCTCTTTACCTTCATCAAGTGCATCTCTTAGGGTTTGAGAAGGTTTATCACCCCCCTTGTATGGCTGAATATAAGAATCCAAATTCCTCCAAAAAATGCATAGTCATCTGCTTTTCACAAATCTAGAATCTCTTCTTTCTTATCATAAATCATACTTTCTGCAATATATGCATTGGATGAGAGTAGCATACCACCTGTATCTAGGACATAAAATCTATATCCCTTGCTTTCAATTGCATAATCAATAAAGAAAGCTTTAGTGGATTTTACATCAAGCTTACCATGATCCTTCTTCTCAATGTGAACATAAGTTGGAGAACCAAAAACTTTAAAGTAACTCACATTGGGCTTCTTCCCATAATAAGTTTCATAAGATGTGATGACCTTCAAAGCTTTTGTGGAACATCTATTCAGAATGTGATTAGTTGTATGTACTGCATCAAACCAAAACTTGAAAGGAAGCTTTTTGGATGACATCATACAATGCATCATCTCAACAAGTATCCTATTCTTTCTCTCTACAACACCATTCCGTTCTGGCATGTAAGCAATAGTGAGCTGACGAGAAATAATTTTTTCTTCAAGAAAATACTTAAAGTCTTTAGACATGTAATCTCCTCCTCTATCTCTTCTCAAAATTTGGATCTTTGACTGACTTTCATTTTCAACCATTGCTAAGAATTTCTTAAAAGT
Source organism: Ceratopteris richardii (assembly GCA_020310875.1). Taxonomy (NCBI): domain Eukaryota; kingdom Viridiplantae; phylum Streptophyta; class Polypodiopsida; order Polypodiales; family Pteridaceae; genus Ceratopteris; species Ceratopteris richardii. The sequence goes on from CM035411.1 coordinate 91,053,985, forward strand.
AGGAAAAATCTCTGACCTCACTTTAAGACAATAAATCCACCAATATCTTGAGAAATCATCAACGAAAGTAACAGAGTACTTGTAAACTTGGATAGAATCATTTTTCATCAGACCATTCACATCTAAATTTATGATATGAAACTTCCTTGTGGTTGTGATGTATCCATGCTTCTTGAAAGGTAGTTTTTGAAGCTTTCATTCAAGACATCCTTCACATGACTTTGCATCATCTGGTAAAGCAAACGTAGACAAACTCTCCACCATAGTTTGATTTTGAATATGCTAGAGAGTTGTGTACCTGATATGACCAAATCTAGCATGCCAGAACATCATGTTCTCCTTGGATTTAGCAGATCTAGCATCTAGTAGACCTAGCAACATTAGCATGACTTATTTTGGACTAGATAAACATGCCACTTCTGTTTTCACCTTGAAGTAGACAATGCTCTTCATTAGGTGAGACGGTCTAACATGAATATTTCTTAAAAATAACTTTATAACCATCTGACAAGAAAGTAGAGATACAAAGAAAATTCTTCTTCATGTGTGGAACATAAAGAACATTACAAATTGTGAAATTTCCACCTACTCTTGGTTTAAGGTTTCATCTCCAACACCTACAATATCCAAATCATGACCATCTGCAATGATCGATCTTCTACGTGAAGAGGAAGAAAGGGAAGAAAAAACCTTTTTGCAAACTCTCATATGCTTAGTAGCTCTAGAATAAAAAAATCCATGGTTATCTGAGATTGCATTTAATGCTGCCTGATGAAAAGCTATTTCTTCAATAGTAACACAAGCATATGAATCTACCTTTGTAGATTTAGGTTTTGGATCATCTTGAACAGTATTGCCTAATGCTTTCTTCTTCTCATAAAAGATCCTTATTCTGCATTCTATTATGAAATGACCTAGTTTCTTACACTAATGGCGTACTCCTTTCTTTGAATGAGATGTAGTCAAAGACTTTTCTTAGGGTGTAGAAGAAGCATTAGGAGAAGGATTGGAAGACTTACTTTCCCTCTTGGATCTTTGAATCTTTTTCTCCTTCTTTGTGTCCTTCTTCTTCTTTCCCTTTGACGATGATAACATGGCTTCATCATTCTCTTCCATAACCTTTTGTTGATCTTCATCTTGAAGTAACAAGAACTGTAGCTCTTCAAATGAAAGTTCTCTATCTCTTATAGAGAGAGAGAGATAAAGAAGTAACAAAAGCACAATATGAAAATGGAAGTGAGTTTAGAAGTGTATATACCATCTCTTCATCTAAAATATTTACTGCAACATTGAGTAATTGATCTTGTAAGTCTTTGAGCTTCAAAATATGTATCTGATCTGATTCACCTACTTTCATCCTTGTGTTGGCTACCTGTCTCCTATGATGCACTTTCTTAGCAGGCTTTTTTCTCTAATGGAGATTCTCTAACTCCAACCAAGCCTATCACGAGGTTTTGCATGACCTAATTTGGGGTATAATATGCCTTTTGACAACCATAGCAATATGTGAAAGCGCTAGTGCATCCTTTGAATCCCATCTGGATTGCTCTTCTATAGGAAGTAATCTGGTAGTAGTACTGAATCGTGATACACATTTGATAGTTAGAAATTCCTCAAGCTTGTCTTCATTCTCAAGTCTATAGTCACTCATCTTGTTAAGGGTGTATGTCAACTATGCTCCGGTACCAAATTTTGGAAGTGGGGTGGCCTCAATACAATAAATCATAGGTTTACAGGATCTTCCAACACATGAACCTTAGCATACACACCTTAAGACACAAAACGATGATGAGTGAGAGATAGAGAGAGAATAGATAAGATTTTCAAAGTTTATGGTAAGGTAGGATGCTCACACACACTAACTTATATTCCATCCTCAAATTATAATGTGTGAATATGATACAAAATGATAATATTTGAATCTAGGTAGAAATAGGAACTAGATACAAGAAATTATGTGCAAAGTGGCTAAGAGGTATGAGGAGTGTGTGTGAATATGGAGAATATGAATAGTTCAGAATTGTTTTAGAGCAATCCAAAGTTTGATTATCCTAAATCAGAAACTAGTGAATGAACAAGTGAGGATAGATATAGAATTGTTACTCACAATATGCTGCTCACACGAACTCCTCCAACATACTCTAGATGTAGAGCACACTTCCTCCAAGTGTGTAAGAACACCTCCTCTAAGAGAGGCCCTCCTTGATCTCCTTGTGTTGAGCTTGAAATCCTTGAGAAGATGATCTATTGTGACCATAAAACCATGCTTATATAGTTTTTATGATCAACCATGATGAGCTTTATGAAAAGCACACTTGAAAAGAAACACTTTCAAAAAACAATATCGGCATGAAAATGGCTGAAAAGCAAATTGGCATCGGAATAAATGTTCGCGAAAACAAATCCATGCAAAAAGCTACCACCAAAAATCTGGCACTGCTGTTTTTGCTACCTATGGGAATTGATCTCGTGTTGTTTGTTTCAAAGGTATTGTTCTAGCCCTGAAACCAATGGGATTTCTTGTAAGAAGTATAGTAAATGAGAGAACATATGCTTAGAGTTCTGGAGATTTCAAACCTAATCATGAGTTTTTTCCAACACATATCTAAATAAATGAGAGATAGAGAGAGACCAAGAAATAAAGTTATAAGGTTACTATGGAATGAAGAATGACGATGTAAACATATGAAGAGAGAGTAAAACCATCCTTCAAATCCAAGACATGAAGAGCTGAAGGAGATTTTATACACTCAAATTTCCCAACTCTTCAATCATTGAGGTCGTAATATGATGACGCTACTACTATGGAAGCTTTTAAGCCATGACTCATAACAAGAACTTGTGAAACAATCTAGCCTTTGATAGCTTGAATAGAAAATCACACCTTCATATTTCACACTTTAAGCTCTATTAAAAGAGATGCACTGATGAGTGTGTGATTGTACACACTCTATAGTTTATAATTCCAACTCTAAGTTCTAATAAAAAGAATTCTTCAAAGTTTAGCCTCTAGCCTTCAAATCTAGAGATTGAAGGCTATAAAACGCCTATGATCTCATTTGCTAAGTTTGAACATTGCATATCTCAAGGTCTTTGACTTTAGAGTGCTTTGAGTGCAGAAAATATCAAGTTTGAACATTGCATATCTCAAGGAATGCTTTGGGTGCACTAAATATCAAGTTTGAACATTGCATATCTCAAGAAATGTGTGTGAGAGAGAAAGACACCAAGAAATAAGGTTATAAGGTTACACTATGGAATGAAGAATGAAGATGTAAACATATGAAGAGAGAGTAAATCCGTCCTCCAAATTCAAGACATGAAAAATTGAAGTAGATTTTATGCACTCAGATTTTCAAACTCTCCACTTATTGAGATTGCATGATGATGCTATTGTTGAGGAAGCTTTTAAGCCATGACTCATGCAAAGAACTTGTGAAACAATCTAGCCTTTGAGAACTTGAATAGAAAATCACACCTTCATATTTCACACTTTCAACTCTGTTAAAAGAGATGTAGTGATGAGAGCATGAGTGTAGAGACTCTATAGTTCATACTTGGAGCTTTGATTTCTAATAAAAAGAATTCTTCAAAGTTCAGCCCCTAACCTTCAAATCTAGGGATTGGATGCTATGAAAAACCTATGATCTCATCTCTCAATTTTGAACCTAGTCATCTTTGAGTGCACTAACTATCTCATGAGTAGTGAGGTATCACATGCATGTAGTCATTTTGAGCCTCACTTCACATAGATGGGCGGTACAATTGCATTTGCAAATGGAAAAAATTATATTAAATAAGAATTAAAATAAAACTTTTGGGTCCACCATTTAATAAGAAGGGCTTTTTCCTCTCCAAACAAAGATGTGTCGCTCTGACAAGAGATTCTCGTTGGATATTTTAATCGTTCATCCAATAAGTTTTCAGATATATTTTGTTCTTTAGACTAGGGCTGTATTTTGAAGGTTTACCATGGCCTTCAATTTTGAAGGTCATCTGAACACAATACCTGTATTTCACATTTTTAATGTAATTTATGAAGGTCTCTTAATAATTATTACCTTTTTTATAAGTTTTAAAATGGCTAAAAGGGCAAGAGGGTTGTCAAAAGACACCTATGCTTTAGAGATTTCTTTCACATTCTGTGAATTAGAAATTGTGGGGCTCAGACTCAGGCAAATCCATGGTTGTATTTTGATAGTCTACCATGCTCTTAGGCCAAAATTTGACTTGCAAGAAAAAAATTCATATGAAAGATAAAATGTTGCTTGTAATTTTTGTACTAAAAATTTTGACATATTTACAGAATATATATACATTTTTTATGCATATATATCCTTGAAAAATGAGAGGAAAATTACCAATCTCAACTTGTCATTTGATGGGAAGCTTAAAAAAATTACTAGCTTTTGATGGGCAAAATGGCGCTAACAGGCAAAATTTAGGCCTTGCATGATGCCCTTCAATTTTAAAGGATATTTTAACGTATTTTATATTCTTAGTGAAATTTTTAAAAGTGTGTTTGATTTTACTTCAAAGTTTAAAATGGTGAAAATGAGCAATATGGCCATCAAAAATCAACTATGGGCTAAATTGTGTCGCTCACTTTGAACCCACACTCACATTGTTTCACATACTCCCATTCTTAGAATCCAAAGGTAAAGCAATCTCCAAAGTCCAAATATCTTTTCTCTAGGGATGTTCAAGCTTCATCCTTTGACATCATTACTCTCTGTTGGACAAGAGGGCTAGCTCTCATATTTCCTCTCATGGCTCATCAATCATTTAGAGTAGTCCCAAACTTATAAGATCGAGCTCCAAGGACACTTATTTTTCAATTTACTGATTTTACACCTTGTGGCATTTGAAGGGGAGATTTTTACTATTTTTATTTTTTCTTTGCTCAAGTAGTCTGAGAAATTTTTCCAAATATTATTTTTCGGTGGTTTTATCAAAGTTTATATGCAATTTTTCTTTCAAAATTTCCAAAGAGCTTCGTTTCTAGTTTTTGGGTGTGTGTAGAAGTGCAAGAGAGACACGAGAAGCACACACAAGGAACACAAATGAAGCAAAACACATGGAGAAGATAGATGGCTGGAATAGCTCTCCTATTGATGATGAACTGAACTGAAGTAAGAGTTGAATAATATCCCTAAGTACAAAGTAACACCACATATGAGTGAATCATGTATGTGGTAACATGGGGAAAAACCTCTAGCCAACACTAGAGTAAAAAATGCCTATGTATAGGGAAAAAGTTCACATCAAAGCTACTTGAGGAACACATAAGTGTAACAAACCCCCCTGGAGCAAATGATCTGAACACATACAGGGAGTGACAGATCAGCCCCCACAAGGTAATAAGCCTAAAGCTTTGCGAAACGCTTCAAAATTTTCCCATGGAAGAGCTTTGGTGAATATTTATGCCACATTATCTTGTGTAGCCACATATACCAAATCAATATCTTCTGCATGAAGGCGCTCTCTCACATAGTGATAATGCACCTCAATATGTTTGGTCCGTGCATGAAACAATGGGTTTTGTGCAACAGCCAAGGCACTCTGACTATTAGTGAGAAAGTGTGTAGCAGCATCAATCTCCATGCAAAGATCCATCAATAAGTGTCTCAGCCATATACACTCCACTGTAGCTGTGAAAACAGCCCTGTACTCAGTGTCATAACTCAATGTCGCTGCTGTGGGTTGCTTCTTGCTCAACCAAGATATGCATGAGTCTCGAGGGAAAAATCAATCACCACTAGTGGACACACAAGTATCATAATAACCAACCCAATCACTATCTTTAAAAGCATGCAAGCATGGCTGAATATCTCTTCCATAAAAGAGACCTAGACTCAAAGCACCTCTGAGATATCTAAACACACATTTCACCACTTGCCAATGCATAGTGCCAGGGCTATGCATGAATTGACTCAACTAGGAAACTTCATACTATATATCAGACCTTCTGTTGCATGCATATATAAAACATCCCACAACTTGTTGATAAAGAGAAGTGTCAAATGCTTCATTGGAATCCTCAACTGAGAACCTAAATCCTGTTTCAACTGGTGTGGAAACTGGCTTACAATCCTCAAAGTCAAAACATTGAAGTAGTTTTTCAACATACTTTGCTTGATGCATAACAATTCCCCCCTCAACGGATACCAATTGGATGCTAAGATAATAACTCAAAAGACCAAGATAAGTGACACCAGAAGTATGCTGCAAATCAGCCATAAGAATGTCAACTTTTACATCACATGAACCAGTCAAGAGTATGTGATCGACATAAAGAACAAGCATTGTAAGATCAGCCCCTTCTTTGCGCACATAGATGGTGCTTTCAATTGAACTACATGTGAAGCCAAGAGCAACCAAGTGCTTATGTATTTTGTCATACCATGCACGTGGAGATTGCTTGAGACCATACAAGGCTTTATGCAAGCTAGCAACAAACCCGGTATGCTCTTTCCCATTCATGGAAAATCTAGGAGGTTGCTTCACATAAACCTCTTCTTTCAAATCACCATTCAAGAAAGCTGTTTTTATGTCCAATTGATGTACTTTCCAACCTCGATGGGTAGCCAATGCAACCACGATACGAATGGTAGTCATGCATGAAGTAGGTGTAAAAGTTTCCTCATAGTCAATGCCATATTTTTGTGTATATCCTTTGGCAACCAATCTAACTTTGTAGCGGTCAATGCTACCATCAAACTTTCTCTTAATCTTGTAAACCCACTTTGTACAAATGGCATTTTTTTCTTTTGGCAATTCGCATAACTCCCAAGTACCATTCCTATGTATGGAATCCATTTTTGATTGCACATCATTCATCCATTGTGGATCATCACATGCATATTCAAAAGCAAGTGGCTCTTCATTACATGCTCTTGCAATAAGAGAATAATCCACAAAATTACTTGATGAATGGTGAGAGCTTGATGTTGTTCTACCAAGTAAAGGTTCACTCAATTTGCTGTCCGACAAGGTTTGTTTGAACCACTTTGGCATACTTTGTGCACTCTTGATAGACATACCTTCATTATGTAATACATCCTCAACATGTATGGGATGAATTTCATGCTCATTTTCAGCCATATTTTGATGAAATGTTCAGCCATATGTAGTTGGAAATTTCCAGCAATTCTGATAATTTCTGGCTGAAAAATTTTAGCCATGTTTGGCTGGAAATTCTCTACATTTTTTGCTCTATTTTGCTGGAATTTTCAGCCCTTTGAGCCTCAACTGGCTGTTCTACATGGCCATAGTCAAGTACACCATTTTGGAACAAAGGCATGAGTGTATCGAACACATCTTGTGAGCTAACTGTTGGCTGTTTTTTGCATTCAAGTAGAAGGAAAACTGAATTTTCAGCAAATACCACATCTCGACTCACACTAATAGTGTTTGTCAATGGATGGTACAAATGATATCCCTTACTTTCAGCACCATAACCAACAAATATACATTTCTTTGCCTCTTCATCAATTTTGTGACGTTGTTGCCATGGCATAAGAGCATATGCCAAACAACCAAACACGCATATATGAATAACCATAGGCTTATGTCCATTCCAAGCCTCATAAGGAGTAATGACTTTCAATGATTTTGTAGGGCAGCGATTCAACACATAGTCTGCACACATGACTGCCTCCATCCAAAACTTATTAGGAAGGTGCTTTCCTTGAACCATACATCATGACATTTCAAGAAGTGTTCTTTTTTTCGCTAAGCAACACCATTTTGCTGAGGTGTATATTGGCACTGTACATTGGTGTGAAATACCTCTTTAACAAAGAAAATCATTAAGCTCATGTGATATGTATTCACCACCACGATCCGTGTGTAGAGTCAAAAGCTTTTGTGAAGCAAAATTTTCAGCCATAGCTAAAAATGCTTTGAAGCAAGAAAATACCTCATTCTTTGCTTTCATAGGATACACCCATGTATGCTGAGTAGCATCATCAATGAAGGTAACGAAATATACATGCTTCCCAAAAGATGAAGTCTTGACGGGACCACATACATCACTATGAACACCCTGTAATTTTCGTGTAGTGTGTATATGACTATCTTTTGGAAAAGAAGCACGATGCATTTTTCCAAGAATGCAACCTTCACATACATGCTCTTCAATGGACTCAAGTGTTGGCAAACCAATAACCATGTACTTCTTTTGCAAGCAAAGCAAATTGTTGAAGTTCAACTAGCCAAAACGAGCATGCCAAAGCTCCATTTCAGCCATGGAAGAAATATGAGCAACCAAAGCATTTGAGGCAGCCCTCTTCTATGCATCTATGCAATAAAAACCATTACATAATGTACCAGACATCACAATAATATCTCCATTGTTGAAATCATGAACCATACACTTATCATCAACAAAGTGTACATGAAGTCCAACTTTGGCAATCAATGGAACTAAAATTAAGCTCTTCTTGATACCGGGTACATACAATGCAATTTTTCAGGAGAATCACACCTCCATTTGCAGTCGTAAGCTCAATTTCTCCTACTCCAATGATAGGATAAGAGGCATTGTTTGCACACACCACATGTCCTCCTTTGGGCGCATCTTTCAAAGATGCAAAAAAGCTTTTGCATGATGTTATGTGCTTTGAAGCACCACTATCAAAGAACCAATCCGAATCAGCCTCACTCACAACCATACATTTAGAATGAAAAGATGCATCATAATGACATGTAACAACACATGCCCAAAAATCTTGAGCCATATTAGCTTCATCATTCTTTGCATTTGCAAAATTTTTAGCAATAGACATGCCGGATTCCTTCTTCTTTTCATTGCGTTTAGCAAGCTTTCTACACTCATCAATAGTATGACCAACCTTTCGATAATATTCACACCTCTTCTTCTTTTGCAAATCAGCATCATTAGAGGAATGAGTGGAAGAGGAAGGTTGAGGCTTTGCTCTTGATGAACCCAAAGCTGAACCATACTTTCTTTTCCCCTTTTGTGAGATAGCAAGTGCTTGCGTTCCCTCAAACCACTCCTATTCACTCTAGATTGCTCTTCTTGCAAAAGAAGAGACACAAACTCATCAAATGCATACATATTAGGATTTCCTTTTGCAACCAAACGGAGTGCAGTAGCAAAGTTTTGAAAAGATTCCGGTAATCCTTTCAACAATGTAGAAATGAGTGATGCATCCCGAATAATCTCATCTATGTTTGTCAGTTGCTCTTTCGAGTCCTTGATGCGTGCCACATACACATCCATCGACTCATTTTTAGCCATACATACATCCTCAAGTTGCTTCCTAAAGTATGCAACACGTGCTTCATTACACACGGCATATAAAGAAGCAAGAGTTTCCCATGCTTGTCTTCAATACAACATATGAGGGGCATACCGACGCTGCCTATACCGATGGTCACTCTCGGCATCGGTATAAACGTTGAAAAAGTCCACTTAAGCATACCAATGGTCAAGTGACCATCGGTATGACCGTTTAAAATGGATCATCAGAATGTTTTGTGACCCCCGATATATGCATCGATATGTGTGTCATTATATGCATCGGTATGAGCATCGGTATAGGTGTCGGTAATTTACTGGAAATTATCAATGCCCATACTGACATATATACCGAGGTCGTGTTTTAAACATACCGGGAACCCGAAAGCAAAAATCAACATTTTGCACGTGTTTTACACTGAGTACTACTTGCTTCTATCAAACTTGCACGCATGAACCAAATTGTGACTTGCATTGTCTTGTGCACACCCACCCACACACAGAGATCTCTCTCTCTCTACACACACACATACTCTCTCTCTCTCTCGTTAGATCTCACATCTTGGTAAGTGGTGCATGTACTCTTAGCCTTTGTTTTTCTCTATGCTTTATGTTTTATAATTTTTCTTCTCTTTGATTTTGCAGAAGTTTTTTGGCATCGATTCTTTGGAATTTGATGATAGACAACATACATTACACTTTGATGACAACGATCCAAAAGAGGGACATACCTGTAAGTGATTGTTTTATTCTCTATTGATAGAGAGAGAAAGAGAGAGAGATGAGAGAGAGAGATAGAGAGAAAGAGAGAGAGAAAGAGAGAGAGATGAGAGAGAGATGAGAGAGATAGAGAAAGAAAGAGAGAGAGAGAGAGAAAGAGAGAGAGAGAAAGAGAGAGAGAGAAAGAGAGAGAGAGAGATAAAGAGAGATGAAAGAGAGGAAGATAGAGATAGGAAGATAGAGCATACATACACACAAACATACATACACACACACATGTACACATGCGTACATACACACACATGTACACACATGCATATATACACACATACACACATGTATGCATACATACACACACATATATACACATGCATGCATACACACACATACACATATACACACATGCATACATACAAACACACATACATACACACACATGTACACACATGCATACATACACACATACACACATGCATGCATACATACACATACATATACACACATGCATGCATACACACATACACATATACACACATGGATCCATACAAACACACATACATACACACACATGTACACACATGCATACATACACACACATATACACACATGCATGCATACATACACACACATTTCTAAGTACCATTTGGTTTATTGAATTTGTTTGTGTTAAGCTTGTCATGTATGTTCCTCTAATGTTTTGTATATTTGTTGTAGGAGCTGGAAATGGGTCGTCCTCCAACACAAACGGAGAAGGCTTATGGATATCATCATGGATTGACTTCACTATTGGAGGACTTGGAGGGACGCGTTGCGATCGTTTCATGGGAGCGTTTGCGATGAGGTGATGAATTTATAAACTTGGTTTTTACTTGTTGTTTGTAAATCTCATGTGAATTTATCTCATTTCATGAATGTTCTTTGTTACAGGACTGTTGATATGGAACATTCTCTGCATGTGTATGGCAGTGATGCACCAAAATTTTTGTATTTGATTTTTATATGGCAATGCTTTGCCACATTTTGTAAAAGCCTCATATATGACGGTGGTTTGCCACACTCTTGTACATGCTTCATTTATGAAATATATAACTTTTTTTGTACATGGTTCATTCTGATTATCTCTTTTGTGTCTAGTTATATTTTGCTTTATGAAATCATATTTCGGTTGCCATTAGAGTACACATCACATGCACTCGGTTTTTTTTGGGCAAAGTGTATTGTCTTTTACTAAACAACATCATGGTAATGTTGCTGTAGCAAAAGACAACACACTCTGCCCATTTTTTTTTTTTGCAAATATGGTCATCGGTATAAGTGATGATACTCCCAGCAGGGTCATCGGAATAAGCATCGGTACACCCAATGGGCGCCGGTATACGCGATAGTACACCCAGCACAAGCGTCAATATAATCGTCGGTATTATCGACGATTGTACCGACGTATATACCGAAACTTATATCGGCGCTTTAATTCTGACGCGCATATCAACACCTACACCGACATTGGGGCAAAAATGCGCCCATTCAATTTCCTCGAAAAAAGCCTTGGTATACGGCCGATCTATTGTAGTGCTTGATGTAGAACATGACCGAAGGTGTGGAACTATATGACGCTTCACAGAAAGAGCAATCAATGCATGAGCTTGAGCATCTTTTCCATCCCATCTAAGTTGCTCCTGTGTAGGTGGAGAAGGAGAAACTACTGTACTTGAAGAAGAAGCTCCATCTGTGACAGTAGACTATGAAGTAGAAGAACCTGCGGGTCTTCGATCTACATCTGCCACTATGTTTCAAAGTTGTTTTGCAACAAGAACATGCTTCATCATATAAGACCACATCGGATACTTGGACCCATCAAGCTTATCTTAAGCTTGAAGCATGCCAAACAAGTCATTATTACCCGCCATTTCACTAAAGAACAAGAATGTGACAAAACCTTTACTTCGACAAAAGCTGAAATGAATGCTAGAATTTCAGCTCACAAACTATCACTCTGATGGTGATTTTGAGTACACGAATGGCTTTGAAATGGGGGTAAAACCCTAATGCAACTGTTGGAAATGTTTCTTGGCTACTAACATTCATTGTTCTATGCTCTGAAGTCGATTTGCACTGTTAAAAGTGCATGCACGCTGTGATGCGAAAAACCGAAACTTGAGAAGGAGCTAAACCTACTATGATACCACTGATGGGTGTGTGTAGAAGTGCAAGAGACACACGAGAACAATGAGCACAAACGCGGCAAGACACATGGAGAAGATGGATGGCTGGAATAGCTCTCTCTATTGACGATGAACTGAACTGAAGTAAGAGTTGAATAATGTTCCTAAGTACAAAGTACCACCACATATGAGTGAATCATGTATGTGGTAACATGGGAAAAAACTTCTAGCCATCATTTGAGTAAAAAATGCCCATGTATAGGGAAAAAGTTCACATCAAAGCTACTCGAGGAACACATAAATGTAACACTAATGACATTCCAAAGTGCTAGGGAGCAGCCTCTAAAGAAAGTGTGCTTCTAGTTGATTTTTTTTGAGTCAATAAGAGGGCCTTACTCGTACACTTTGAAATCGAGGTGCTCTTAAGTCAAGAAAAAGAAGCGTGCCCTAAGTCTTCCTTGCAACTTATGCATCTTTTACACCAATGAAAAACATCGTAGATTATAATAGCTTTGACATTCGTGGAAATCCTTCTTTGAATAATTTTTCATATGAGACAACTTTCTTGTTCTTTATAAGCAACTTCATAGGTCCTTGAACTTAAATTCCCATCAAATCCATGACCAGTTCGTGCACCACTTTTTGTTTAAGGCTTGATCAATAACTAATTTTTTTATTTCCGAATTGAGGAATAATGAGATTTTTTATTTCCATTTTATGAGGAGTTAAACCTCAGGCTACTAGAGATTTTGAACCCTAAATCCAAACTTTATTATTTTCCACTTTTGAGGAGCTTAACGTCCGGCCACTAAGGGATTTGAACGCTAAAGCTCTACGTTTTGTTTCGTATTAACTCATAATGATGAAGACGTTAGAGCTCGAAAACAGTTCTATTTCCCTTGCTTTGTGGGATTGGGGGGTCCCATGGGAAGATCAAACGTGCGAGGTCCCATGTTTGATCTTCTAGTGCTTTGTGAGATTAAGGGATCTCATGGATACTAAGCCCATTCATTTGTAGAGTTGTTTTAATTATTAATTAAAGTCTGGGAGAGTAGGCTTTACCGGACTTCCATTTATTTAAAAAAACAGTTCATTTTTATATGTCAAGTAGACGTCCATGTACGACAGGCCTAATAAAAAAATGCTATCACATGCATGTGCATGTACGGCAATCGTAATTCAACAATGCAAAAGTCTAAGTGAATTTCTTATTCCTGAACGCAGAGGATAAAGAGAAATCTCCACCCTCTTAAGGAGGATTTCTTCACAGTGAGCGTTTTTTTATCAACAATTTTCAGCCTCGGCCGGAAGATCGAACTTAAATTTTCGTAAACAAAAGATTCGGAGAGAGAAATTAGTTTGTTTCGTTAAACCATATTCATTAAAGCAGCGCATATTTTTTGCGTATTTCTATTTTTCGGTAGATAATCATGAAATGTAATTGGAAAGATCATCAATTCCCTAAACATCAGATATCGCATAGCCAGCATGTACGACAGGTGTAATTAAACAAAATGCAAAAGAAGAGCGAGATACTGTCTATATCAGTACCAAGGAAAAGCCATAGCCAGAGCTTTAAGAGTGCTACTAAATTATACGAAGAAAGAAAAGATGCGCTTCCGGGTATTAACCCACAGGCCAAGCATTGCTGCGCGGTTAATCATATTTATGATATGCTGTGTACTGGGCGAATCGCTGGATGATAAACATGTCAGTGTCAGCGGAGTGCCGTGCTATCCAGCGCTATTTGTGTTTGGTGACTCTCTGTCGGACACTGGCAACGGCAATCTAACAGGCAATAGCTTTTTTAGGAGGACTACAGAGGCTCCGTATGGAGAGACAGTCCCCGGCTTCCCCTTTAATCGATTCAGCGATGGCCTTCTTCTCGTCGACTTCTTAGGTGCTTCATCTAATCCTTCAATCCTGCCATAAACTTATGTATTGAGTCTGATTTCATTTCTCTATCCTCTCTCACTTGTTCTTACACTGTATATACTTTAAACCTCGAATTATTCTTTTATTTAGTAATTTGATCTTTACTCCGTTAAACATCTTAATTTACATGTTTGTCGCTACTCTATATTCAGACGTTTGAAGAGAGCGACAATGAACGCTTGCATTTGTGATGGTTCTAAATTTAACGCATCATATCTGACAAGGCAACAGAGAACCTGTATTAGTATGTTAAGAAAAAAAAAGAAAAGAGAAAATCATGTCATTACTGGATGAATATTTAAACTTGAATCAAGGTTTTGTTTCTAGTGGATTAAACCAACTTAAAAATTAGGTGATTGAAAGAGCCTAAAACTATATGAGTGGAGTAATTAAGTTTCTTTTCTGTTAAATGAGAACTAGCAGCAGACATCTTATCACGTTTTCAAGTTTTCTGTCAGATGACAGCTAGAGTAGAGATATGATGTTTTTGAGTCGAGATAGTATAGTTTTTTCTTAGATGAAGGTTAGCAGTTCCGGTTTTATAATAGAAGTCGAAATATCATAACGTTATGTATTAGGTTACCGGGTGAGAACAGAATTATACTCCGTGTAATTAGCTGAACGAATGGATTTCTCGTAAATAAGAGCCATCAGTAGAAAGATTAGCATAATTAATTACATAATCATTGTAAGTAGAGTAAATACTGTAGGATGGAACTGTAATTAGAGAATAATGGATTGTAATTAGAGTAAATTGTAATTAAAGTAATTGTAATTAGAGTAATTTTAATTAGAGTAATTGTAATTAGAGAATTATGTACTGTAATTAGAGTAAATACTGTAGGATGGAACTGTTAACTGTCATCGAGGTGTTTTGTATTGACCAATTACACGCAAACTGTGGGCTAGCGCCTAATGTAAGATGGAACCGTAACTGCTATAATCGTTCAGGTATTTGATTAAATAAATTATTAACCAGGGTTTCTAACATTTTATTCAATCAGTAATCTCCATTGACAAAAACATTGAGGCTTAGGGAGGGACAATATCGACATCCAAGTCCTACAGCAGTGTCATTTCATTTTAGCATTGGAAGAAATCGGCACGTCGATTGATATTTAAATGCAGTCGCAAAAATATTGGACTTGAGCATTCTCGCTGCAAATGTCGATGGTAGCAAGCGCCATGCTCACTGTGGCAATGCTTCATCAGTTCAAACCAGCCTCGTCATTTGGCCGTACTGCCATTCTTTCCTCGTGCCTACCCTTAGTGGGTACTATGTCTTCATTGTACACTCAAAAGACTTTCAATCAGTTCAAGCCTTGAGAGATGTGGATCATAAGATCAAACTTTTCTTAATATGGATCATAAGATCAAACTTTTCTTAATGGTGCAATGTATGGATATCTAATATATTCCTAAAACTATATAGAGACTATATAAGATGGCATGATAATGGTCGAGAACTTCCGAGATTGTGTGGATTTAGAGTTTGAAGTGGAGATTGATGAAACATAACAACATGTCCATTACGATAATGTGGCTAATAACAAACTGGAAGGTAACAAATTAAACAATCATTAGGTTAATTCATTACAGATCCAAGTCCATAGGGGCGTACTATTGAATTGAACAATCAATAAGTTGATTCAGTGGATGTGAAATTTGTAGTGGCAATCTGTGTTTCAATTATATGTAATTGAGAGCTCATGGAAGATAATTTGGTATAGCAATAAAAGTAATTGTGCTAACGCAGGGAGGTGTGAACGTTCTACGGGTCTATACTATTTGCGTTGAACATATTCATTAGGATAAACATACTCATTAGGATACTGTAAAGAAAGCATTGGTTCTTTAGATTTTTAATGCAATCTTAATCTTGTGCTTAACAGTAACACTTGAATCTTCTACAAATCCTACATTGATATATATGAACACTTTCGTAAATATGGTAATAAGTGACAATCTAGTGCACACAACAAACCAAATATTTATAGAGCTGTTAATTGAATATTCATGTCGACTTAAAAGCAGTAACACCTGATTTTTTTATAAATTTTGTAACCTTGATAATAGGGTGTACAGAACCAATCAAATTATCCATGGGATTGTTAATGCTGATATATTGGACAAAGAAATTAATTCTCCTGGAAAAGAAAATCAAAGAATGCATTTACTTAATGTTCAACAAAGATGGGATGGAATGCTCGTCAAATGGGGAGAACGGACTTCATAGTGAATGACGTTTAAGAGATCTTTACAAGTCTTCTCCTCTCTCCAATAGGAGACATGAGTACAGGGCTTGCATTTCACATGTCATAAAAAGGTGTCGTTAGACAAGCCTCAATGGTTCAACCAACCTTATCCAACTAAGAATAAATTGATGTCATTGTGTCCTTACCTCGAAAGTGTGATAGAAGTCCGATTAGGGGAATATTTTACATGTAAATGTTTTTGTAAAGAAAATCTATGGCTATTTCAATTGGAGGTAAACGTAACCGTACACTTGATATTCTCATTGTGGTCTAGGTAGATTGCAGTCTTGGATCTATGACACAAAAGAATTAAGTCATTAATGTTCAAAGAATGCCGCATATGTAGAGGAAGGGCATTGTGGAAGGGTTATCCGACTTCCACTCTCAAAATATGAATCATGTATGTGAGATTTATCAATTACGCAAGCAAAATGGGCTACATTTCAAGAAGAATACCTACTTAACCAGTCATCCTTTGGAGCTCATACATGCAAATGTGTCGGGCCCAACGAAGGAAGCATTATTGGGAGGAAAGTATTTTATTGCATTCATGGATGATTGCACTATAATGATACGGATCTGATACAAAAAGAATAAATCATGTGTGTTTGATTGCTTCAAACAATTCAAGCTATTCCTAGAAGAGCTAGATAGATATGCAATTAAGGTCTTAAGGCTAGATGGAAGGGGAGAGTTTATTTGAAGATTTATTTTTATTATCTTTAGTCCCAAGGGATCAAAAGAGAATTCACTTGTAGTTAGTGGATATCATAGAGGTACCAAGATGAATAATGGAAGAACTGAATGTACCTAATTTTTTATTGTACTTAAATTTTATGGTGATGATGAAGTTGCCATGGTTGTTTACTTGATGAATATAGCCCAAAGCTTGGGGATACATTCAAGGAAAGCATATGAAGCACGCGCATGTATAAGACCTAACCGATTTCACTTGGGATATTTTGGTTGTGTGTTTTATATGTGCATACCTATTGAATTGAGAGGAAAACGTCAACCTCGGGTAGAGAAATGCATTTTTACTGGGTATATGTCAATGCAAAAAATGGTTATAGATGTTATTACACTCGTATTAAGAGCTAAAAGTTTCAATTGATGTAGGATTTGATTGTTACTCCCATGATATATTAAGAAAAGTAATACACAAGTGGAAGACATGGAGGAACATACAAATTCAAGGTGAGCAGCAAGAAAGCATGGCGCTTAATGTACCAAGGACTCCTAGATTAGATGAACAAATATGACCTCACCATGAAGAGGGAGAGCAAGAAGATACTTAAAACCATGGATTTGAATCAAATAAAGGTGAAAGCAAGAACTTTAGAACTTGATGATGAAGGTAATGAACTTACAATAGAGTTCCATACTCATGATAGAGGACATGAAGAAGAAACATTAAAGGCTTGAATAAAATTTCCAAGTCAAAAGGAAAAATTTCTAGGGAAAAAAGAGGTTCATACTTTCTAAGGGAGAAGAAAAGGAAATCAGGAAGAGATCCTTTGTATGGACTATTATATGATTCATTCATGGTTAAACATATGGATTACTATATGATTTATTCATCATTAAACATGTAACCTATATGAAAATATGATTGATCTATTAGTGAAGTATGGAATCCTTGAGAGGAATCCAATTGCAAACCCATTATGAGTGAATGTTAAATGCACTTCATATAAATGTGAATCTTCTTGGGAAACTTCATTACATAGGTCTTTAACGCTTTCTTGGCTTTATGCAAGCATAACAAGGCCTGAAATAGCATATTAGTAAAGATGTCTTATATGCTCGAACCAAGAGGGCCACATCTTCAAGTAGCAAGAAGGATGCTCAAATATTTCAAGAGAACTATAAATCAAGTTCTGTTCTATCCACATTATGGTGATGTGTAGGTTAAAACCTTCAGTCGTTAAAGAAGCACAAGTGGATTCATGGTAATGCTTGGAGTCGTTAAAGAAGCACAAGTGGATTCATGGTAATGCTTGGATCAGAGCTTGTCTGAAAAATATTCAAAGAAGCAACGGTATTTACATTCCTACTAAGTATTTTGTTGCTTAATGGTATTGAATCTGAAAGCTGATTCAGTGGAAACTGGAACTGATTTACTTTTGGTGGAAATTACTTATCTAGACGCAATATTTTTCTGCCTGGTCGTGTTGGCTATGAAACTTCTTCATATTTAGATAGAAGTGAATTGCTTGTTTGAAAATCTGAAATTTTGTACTCTTTGCAGCTATGCGCATTGCTTTACCATATTCAAAACCTTACCTGGAAAGCTCTGCAAACTTTACCACGGGAGTAAATTATGCAGTATCGGGTTCTACTGCAGAGAATGCATCATACCTATACACCGATTATAATATTACCACTCTCACAAACATTTCTTTGGAAACGGAAATCGAGTGGCACAATAGTCTCATTTCGATGATACCGCGCGCAAACTTACCAGATGCTAATGCTCTCAAGAGAGGCCTCTACGTGATCGAGAGTGGGGGCAACGACTACATTTCTGCAATTATAAAGTCCGTATACAGCATACCCGACATAATAACTACATTTGTTCCCAAAGTGATTGCGAAGATCAAGGCTGCGACTGAGGTACTTCTAACAATCTGTGCTTCTCTTTCACGATTTATTTTCGCAGTGGTTAACTGTGTACGCACATTAATACTTCTGTTCCAGACATGGTGCGTTTGTCCTTGATAATCTCCTTGATCCTTGATCCTTTAAATCTCCTTGATCCTTGATCCTTTAAATCTCCTTGATCCTTGATAATCTTCTTAATCTCCTTAATCCTTGATCCTTGGTCCTTGATAATCTCCTTGATCCTTTTTCCTTTAAATTCAGGAAGTTGAAATGGGAAATTTGTATCCTTCCCCGCAGGATTTGCATTCAAAGGGAGCTAGAAATTTCCTGTACATTGGCGTCACCCCGCTTGGATGCTCTCCCTCGCTGCTGGCATACTTCAGTCAGGAGGCCAAAGATGTAAATGGTTGTATACAGAGCTTCAATGCGGTGTCCGAGAGCCATGGCACGAGACTGTTAGAGCTTGTGCTTGAACTTCGATTGGCTTACCCAACCGATGCTCAATTTATTTTCCTCGACTATTATTCTGCGTACACTTACGTTATTCAGAGAAGCTCAGTTTATGGTAAAGACAAAAATTGATTTTCTGTTAATGGTCCTGCGAGCATGTCTAGCTAATGCGCTCATCTTTGATGAGCTTTGCATGAAGTTGTAAATCCATGAGCGTTCTTCAACAATGACGAGCTGTGATTCTGTTGAGCAGTCGCATTTCTGTTTTGTTACAGGTTTCTCGAACACATTGGACGCATGCTGCGGTGCAGGTGTTGATTATCCTTACAGGTTCAACCAACTTTCTTTCTGCAGCAGTTCTTCAGATCTATGTTCGAATCCCAATGTTTTCCTCAATTGGGATGGCCTACATTTCACCCATAGGTTCAATTCTTTGATTTTTAACATAACAGTAGACTCAGGATTATATCTTAACCCCCCAAATGCATTTTTCTGTTGCAAATCGCCCTACTATAATTAATGTAAATTTTGTTAATGAGCAAAAATGTGTAGGTGTCAGGACTTCTCTCATAACCTTACCTTTTGACAAGAAAAATCATAAATCGCAATCGTGAGGTAGAAATTGAATGTAAATAGTAGCTACTACTTAGTCGATAACACTGCTAGCTTTGATAACACTGCTAGCATTTGATGTTATCCACCAATGTATAGTCACCTTTTTAATGTGATTTACTTCATTACTCTTCCATTTTAATTTAATTTTTAAGCAGCGCTCCTCTCTCTCTCTCTCTCTCTCTCTCTCTCTCTCTCTCTCTCTCTCTCTCTCTCTCTCTCTCTCCGCAGAACATAGTGAAAATGCAAAGCAGAAGGTCGAAGTTCAAATTCCGAAATCATTTCATTGTACATGTGAAGAGGAGCGCTTTGCTTGTGAACAAAAGATGCAATATTTCTCTGTTTTTGCATTCCACCATTTCATCACCAAATTATCTCCATTTCATATTAGTCTTGATTTGCCATTTAGCGTCCACGTTGGTTGTATTATGAGTCCCTCTCTCCAAATCTATATGAGTTCTCTTTTCACTTTATAGTTGGTTCCTTGAGAGCTCACTCTATGCTCTTAGCAAGATCACTTTAATTCATATATGAGTTTTCCTTCATGGTCTAATCACTCTTTTGATTCTCTCATTAGCACTATTTTAATCCATTTTCCCACCCTAAAAAAAAAAAAGATTTGACTTAGGACAACTTCTATGAGCATGTGATTATTTGATTAAAGAAAATGTGGCTGTTCACTTCTTAATGAACTGCCCAACTCTAAGGAGACTTTTTTCATGACTCTCTTTAATAGGAATAAAGAACCCACATGGTAGGAAGTTTAAAGTCTTTACCTTTACAGAGTCTAGCTCCATTCCCCATCCACCAATCAAGATTATCTTTGACCCTAAGACTTTTCATGAAACTCTATAATAGGAATCAAATGGCCCGAAGTTTAATATCTTTACCTTTTTCTCGAGTTTAGCTCCGTTCCCCATCCACCAATCAAGATTCATCTATGAAGAATAAGGAGAATAAGGATTCGTTTCAAAAGTCAAAATCTCATATTAACAACCCAAAACAAGGTTCTTTACAAAGGACTAAGAACATGACTTCACGTGTAACTTTTGTGGTAAAGATGGGGACTTCGAGATTCTAAGATATCCTACTGGAATAAGTCCATTGAGTCATCAACACAAACATCTTTACATTTCAAATCAAGAACATGCTTAAGATACATATACCTCATCCACGATTGGGCTTTTGAAAGTGGTAGCACTTCACATGTCCAAAGACCAAAAGTCTTTTCAAGAAATCAAGGAGTATATAGGTGAGGTCTACCTAGGCAATAATAAAATTTTATCTATTGAAGGTAAAGGCAAGGTCAATTCCACCAATTGTTGATATATTTAGGTAGTGATGTGTGTGAACACACTAGGACCACCAGGGCGCTTTTTTCCCTCTTTAGGAGGTTTTTTCCCCGACTTGTATATACGCCTATAGCCCTAATGGGTTACATATCGTTGTACATTCTAGTGGTAAAACATTTAGTATTGTGTTGTTCGCGTGCTTTCACAGACCTTGGACTCCAATAATTGGTATCCGAGCAGGTCGCCGCTTCATCTAGGGCATCATTGACACCCGTCTGGTCATAGTCTCAGAATCGTTTGGTGAGCATACTACGAGTGATTAGGAGATCAAAACAACTTTGCCGTGTGGTGCTGAAATCCCGATCTGAGCTCATTTTGGCCTCCGAACACACTATCATAGTGCTTGTGTAGGCTATTTCATCTTTTTGTGCCAAAGATATATACAGGTTTTTGTTTGCCAATATAAGTGTCTCGATGTCTGCTACAAGTTTAGCAAGTTTAGCATAATGCATTTAATTCTATTAAAATGATTCATATACAATCATTTTTCTGCATCAAGGTATTTTAGTCACTGGCCATGGACGAAAGCAATGATGTATTTTGTATGTTGGTTGTTGAGGATAAATTGGATGGTACAAATTACCCATTGTGGGCTTATATGATGCAATGTATTGGTCACAAAAGGACTCTGGAATATTGTGCAAGGTGTTGAAAAACATCCTATTACACCTGCAAATATAGGTACTGAAGATGACATAGACGACGTTGAAGATAATGGTATTCTTCATGTTCATGTACGTGTTGCAGTTTCTAGTGCACCTATTGCAAAGCAAATTCGTTGGGATGGCAGAGATGCTCAGGCACATACATTTATAGCCTTGTTTGTCTATCAAACAACTAAGGATGCTTGGGATACACTTACCACATTGTACCAAGTTAGGAATGAGGCTCATGTTGCGTACCTTCAAAAACAGTTGGAGAGTGAGCATATGAATGAAGGTGATTCTATGGAAATATTTTTGACAAAGATCTAAGACTTGAAGGAATAGTTGATTTCTACTGATGAAGTTATACGAGATAGCTCACTTGTGTAGACTGTTTTGAATGGTCTCCCTGATTCATATCAGAGTTTTGTGTCTACTCTTTGTTTGATGATGAAAGGCAATCCAAATTCCTTGAAATTTGAGGAGTTAGGCTCTGTTCTATTGTAGGAAGATCAGTCTAGGTAGAACAGGTCCATTATGCATGTTGAAGATCAAGCTTTCCTAGTTAGTTAGAAGGGCAAAGGTAAATGGAGCTCATCTATGCAGAAATATGCAAATGTTGCACATTTGAAGGAAGTCAAAGATGAGGAGAAATTAGAAAAGCAAAAATTCTTTTGTAAGTATTGTAAGGGAAATGGTCATATCATAAAGAACTATCCAAAACTGGCTACAAAAGAGGCAAAGAAAAAAGAGGGTGGAATGGTTGTTGTAGAGGCCTCTACACCGAAAACAGAGTCTGTGAATCTTGTGCAAAATGAAGAATGGTTATTTACTATTGTTTGCAGTTTTGACCCATCTTCACATGAACAGTGTGTCTGCAATAGACTCAAATGTTTAGTACTTTGAGAGTGAGGCAACCGAACATATTACCTCGCAACGTAGTTTCTTCACTTCACTTGAGCTTTCCCCTACAGGGAATACTATCACATGTGCCAACAACTCCTCTATTATGGGAGTTGTTAAGGTCATTCTAACTATTGCTGATGGTAGTTCGTTTACATTGTCAGATGCTTTATTTGTGCCACAGATTAAGAAAAATCTGTTATTAGTTTCTGCATTAGCCAAGATTGTCTTGGTTGTGAAATTTGGTGATGACAGATGTACATTTCATGGTGTCAAATGGCGGCATGATTATTGCTTCTTGCATTTTATGTCATGGGTTGTATAAGCTCATTGACTATGAAAAATCTATGAATGATTTGGCATGTGCAGTACATGATTCTTAGGTTATGTCAGATGCAAAGCTTTGGCATGCATGCTTTGGTCATCTAAATTTTGCTAGTTTACTACATCTCCAGAAATCTGAAATGGTGCCCTATTTGCCCGAACTTGAGGCATCCAGAAAACATGTATGTCAAGGTTGTATTTTGGGCAAAATACAACGTTCCTCCTTCCCAAAAGATGGTTCAGTTCAAGCTACTCAGAAATACAGCTTGTTCAGAGTGATGTTTGTGGTCCTATGCAGCCATCTTCTTTTGGGAACTATCTTTAATTCGTGACTTTCATTGATGATTTCTCTAGGCATGCATGGGTATATCCACTCAAAGCAAAGTCTGAAGTGTTTATGTGCTTCAAATAGTTTTTGCTATTGGTGGAAAATCTATCAACATGTAAAATGGGCACCCTCCGTTCTGATCAAGGGGGAAATATATGTCTTCTAACTTTAATGCATTTTTGGCTAAACGTGGGATAAAACATCAGTGTATAGTGCCATATACATCCCAAAAGAATGGAGTTCTTGAACGAAAGAACAAGTCACTCATGGAGATGGCAAGGTGTATGGTCAAGAGTCACACTTTCACATAGTTTCTAACTTGAGGTTGTTATGTGCGCAACATATATACTTAACAGGTGTCCCACTAAAGTATTGCAGTCTATCACTCCATATGAGGCTTGGCATGGTCGCAATCCATATATTGATCATCTGCATGTTTTTGGCTGTCTGGCATATGCATTAGCGCCTGAACAACATCACAAGAAATTGGATGATAAAGCGGTAAAATGTATTTTTGTTGGATAGAGTTATGAAAGCAAAGGCTATCGTCTGTATCATCCATACACTAAACGTATTTTGGTCAGCCATGATATTGTTTTTGTGGAAGATGCTATTCAACCTTTACTTTCATGTAGGAAGGAGACATCGAGTAGCTCCAAAGACATGTATGATACTTTGCTGCCTCTTTTTACAGGTGGACAATCTACTATTGGTCCTAATGAGGGAACTTTTCGGCCTTTGCAGGTTTCGTGTGATGATGCAGATTGATGATGCACTTGTTGAAGAGAGAGCTAATATTGAGAAGGTAAAAACTATGCCAAAATGTCTTGTGCAGACTTTGCATGATAGCAAGTTAGATGAACATCTATCATACCATACTCGTTCAGTCTCTCATAATGCTTGTTTGCATCAGATTGCTATGTTATGGCTGCCTCTAGTCTCTATGATGAGACTGTGCCTTTTTCGTTTGATGAACCACAAAATTCTGAACATTGGATGGCTGCAACGCAATCTTAATATGATGCTATCATGAGAAATAATACCTAGTCTTTGTGTGACTTGCCTCCTGGCAAGAAGGCCATCAACACTAAGTGGGTATACAAGTTGAAGTGTAAACCTAATGGAACAATTGACAGATATAAGGCTAGGCTTGTTGCAAAGGGTTACGTACAAGAAAGAGGCATCAATTTTGATGAGACATCAGTTGGACATTAAAACTACATTTCTAAATGGTGACTTGCATGAAGAAGTGTATGCTTTTTAGCCCCGTGGCTTTATGTAAAAAGGGCATGAAAACCAAGTGTGCAGGTTAAAGAAGGCATTATATGGGTTTAAGCAAGCACCACATGCTTGGTATGAAAAGATACATACCTATCTGATTGCACACATACACATTTTTGAGAACAGTCCAACTGAGAGCACCTTATATGTTAATCATGCTAATGATGTGCTTCTTATGATTGTTGCGTATGTTGATGACATGGTGCTCATTGGTCCTCATGAGAAGCATATTGATGATTTTAAGGCTGAATTGCAAGCCTCGTTTGAGATATGATTTGGGGCATTTGCATCATTATTTGGGCATTCAATTTATGCAAGTTGATGGTGGAATGTCTTTGTCTCCAACAAAATATATTGACACATTATTGCAACGTTTTGGCCTTGAATACTGTAAACTGATTGCCACTCCTATGGAGACAGGTTTATGATCGAGTCTTCATGATGCTCGAGATGCATTTGATGCCGTTCTTTATCAATAGCCTGTTGGATGCTTGATTTACTTATGCATTAGTCGGCCAGATATTTAGTTTGTTGTCTCATAGATGAACATGTTTATGCATTGCCCATGGCGTAAGGCATTGGCAGGTGGTTAAGTGCATCTTTCGCTACTTGAGTGGTACCCATCTACTTGGATTGTTTTATCCCAAGGGGGGATCACTACCACCAGATTTACATGCTTTTTCTAACTCTGATTGGGCTGATTGCTATGACACTCATGTGTCCACTAGTGGCTTTTGCTTCATGCTTGGTAGCTCATGTATATCTTGGTTGAGCAAGAAACAGCCTACTGTGGCCACTTCCAATTGTGAGGCTAAGTATAGGAAAGCTTTCACAGCGACTGTTGAGTGTGTGTGGCTCAGATGCCTTATGGCTGATTTGGGTGTTGGTCAATCTTCTCCCAGCACCATCTTCACGGATAGTCAGAGCACATTGGCTATTGCGAGGAACCCTGTGTTCCATGCTCGCACTAAGCACATTGAGGTGCATTATCATTATGTCATGGAGAGGTTCTCTGCTGGAGAGATCAACTTCGCATATGTGCCCATGCAGGAGAACATTGCATACCTTTTCATGAAGGCTCTACCTAGGGAGAAGTTTGAAGCTTTTTGCAAAGCTTTGTGCTTACTTCCTTTTGTGGATTGATTCCACATAGCTTGGGACTTCCTTATACATGAGTGCCAACTCCTTGTTCACCGCATCACTCCCAGGGTGGATTTGTTGAGGTAGTGATGTGTGTAAGCACACTAGGACCGTTGGGGCACTTTTTCCCCTCTTGAGGAGGTTTTTTCCCCTGGCTTGTATATACACCTCTAGCCCTAACGGGTTACATATCTCTCTACATTCTAGTGGTAATACATTTAGTATTGTGTGTTGTGCTCCAAGCTTCTTCTTCTTCCTTGTGTGTTGTTCGCGTGCTTCGGCAGACCTCGAACTCCAACACCAATTACATTGGGGATACTAAGGCATGTAGCAATATGCTATTTGTACTTGATGTCTGTATGAGCCTTCTTTCAGTCAAATCTTTCATTGATAATCACAAGAAACTTCTCTTTGCTGATGCTTCAAATAAAGTTATTGGCCCTCATAACAATGAATTCATTGCACAAGAGATCAATCTTTGTTTATATAAGCTCTCTTGTTTTGCTAGAGAATAATATTTTTTGGAATTTCGACACAAAAGAAATGGAAGTGCCTCATAGCTTACAAATATTTTAGCATCTTAACTTGTTGAAGGATTACCATAGATAATTCAAGCAAAGGATTTTCCAAGCATGCATGCCTACACACAACATTTGGCACCTTTTCCTAAGGAATTATTAGCTAGAGCCAAACTTATCTAGCTTTAGTTCATATGGATCTTCGTGTCTCCCTTGAATAGATTCTCTCATCTGTCTATTAAATCTCTTAGTAGATGGCCACACTAGATTTATTTGGGTATATTTTCTCAATTGTGAATCAGAGGCCTTCTCCAAGTCCAAAGAATGGACTACTCAAGTGAAGAATGAATCATGTACCTCATTAAAGACTATATGATCTAATAGTGATGCAATGTTTTTGTATCATGAGTTTGACAATTAGCAGAAAGGCATCAAACATAACGTCCTAGAGCCTCATAGTCCATCTCAAAATGGGATTCAAAAAAGAAAGATATAAAGTGTTGTGAAAATAACAAGGAGCATGTGACATAACAAGAATCTACCTTTCAATTTTTGGATCGAACTTATACACATTTCCATGCATATACCTAACAAAAGAATTTAGGAGTGCACTTTATAACATGAGAACATATGAGGCTTACTACGGAAGGAAACCAAATTTCACTTACTAGAGTATTTGGCAATGATGTATATGTGCATGCACCCAAGGAGATAGATCACCGAAGCATGCATCTAAGTTGAGAAATCATCTTTTTAGTTGGTACAACAAGAAATGTCACAGAGTCATACGCCGAAGCTTCTATCTTTGATGAACGTTCTAAGTATTAAGTATTCAACGACTCAATCGCTTGAATTCTAGTACACGTATCTGCATTGAAGGGGATATACTTATTTCAAAAAAATTCTTAGAGGTTGTCACTTATCAATGTATCCAAGAGGATTTCAAAGAATCTAACAATGGAAGTCAGATTTTCAATCTTGCACTTATACATAGAATCAAGAAGTACATGACCCATCTACCTATAAAGAAGCTCAAGATCACCCTAAATGTGAAGATGCAAATGGAGATTGAGGCAGTTCAAGATGACACTACTTTGGCTCTTACACCTCGAATTTATTGGGATTAATTGGGTCTATGAGGTCAGATACAAATGAAATCCCACATTAGACAAGTAGAAAGCGCAATTCGATACCAAAATATATGATTAAATGCATGGAATCAAATATGAGGAGATATTTTCACCAAGTGCATAGTTTACTACTATCTTTATGACATTCACCATCAGTGATTATTATCGTTGGACCTCATCTATCAATTAAATGTGGAGTGTCATTCTTAAGAGTAATCTTCAAGAGGTATATTTCGGCAAATCTAAAGGCTTTAACGTTCAACACTTTACAAATAAACAAGAAAAGTTTTTTCTTTATCAAATGGCCCTTAGGTGTAAAAGAGAGAAGCAATGTTCTCTATTTTGACACCTATGTTAGGAATTAGAGAAAAAGACAACAACCATTGTCTATCCCGCAAGATTCTACCTCGACGGTTAGTTTGCTCCTTTACACAACAATTTATATGATTAATCTTCGAGGGAAAACACCCCTCCCTTACTTGAGACATCTATTTTATTCTTTTAATGTACAAAGTTTTTTGCCGCAAAAAACATAAAAAAGGCTTTTCTATGAAAGATTCATTTTTTTAAAGGACATAATTTCTAGATATGCAGAGAATCGTACTATGGGTCGAGTTTAAAATATGCATGGTAAGAAATGTCTTTACTACTAATTGAGTGATCATGATAAATAATAATAATTATGACTACAATTGAAATGCACTCTATAAAATTGAACTCGCCTTAGAAAAATGAGCATCAAGAGGGAGAGAAGTCTTGATAGACTTTAAATGGTTTTCCCTAGAGATTTTCATTGTAGAAATACAAGGAGAAAAAGCATCCGAACCCTTCTTGAAGATAATATGATTCCTAAATTTTTAGATGCCACCAAAGGACTTTAATTCTTCACAAGGCTTCACATAATAACATCAAACCTGAAATACACACCAAGAAATACTTCTTCATAACATGAATGATGTGTTTTTATCAAGGAAGCGCATGCACTCAGAGGACTCCAAAACTTTTATGCACTTTTATAATAAATGAACACCAAAAAGTCACGAGAGTATATTATCTTATTAAGAATATCATGCAACATAAGCGTAACAATAATACGATATCTTTTTAATAGAATCAAAAGAATTCACAGAGAGAATCATGGAAATTCATTCTGCCATATAAAATCTATTACCCAACTTGTGAAGAAGGTCAATCTCAAAATATTTGGGATGCACACTTCCTCAAGGTAATAACCTTGTGGGTCATCATTGAAACCTTGTATGCTTATTGTGGAACCCAAGAGGATTATGTTTCCCTTTGGTAAGTTTCCATCTAATAACATATTTTCATGGAGGTGTAATTAGATTGGAATATTTGCAAAAGGCTTTATGTGCAAAGATACATAAGGTAGTTTGGTGTCATAATGATATGGATCCTAGTGCTCGTAAGAGAAGTATTCATCCAAGATGAACTAGAAGTAGGAAAAATATAAAGTATTCAGTTACATTACCTTTACTAGACATTCGAAGTCTCTACATGACATTAAAAACTAGCGTGCTACCTTAAACTGTCTGAAGAGAAAGAGATGAAATTATATAAGGCTAGACCACAACATGATTAAGGCTAGACCACAACATGATTTACTTCCTGAAGTAATACTACTCGTGGACCAATGTAGCGTGTAAGAAAATATAACAGCACAGCGGAATAGACTACTATATAGAGTTGAGAGAAAAAAAACGCAGACAAAGATAAACGCAGAGTGAGAGATAGACAACTCAAACACTCAGATTGCCGAGTGTAATGAAGTTACAATGAATGGTGTTGTCCACCCGTGCACTCCCAATGGGGAGCTTAGATGGTGATCTAGACAGACTCTAGATGAAGGGCTTACTAGTGTGCAATGCTATGTAAAGCTCAAGCTGGGCCATGCTTATATAGCTTTTACAAGGAGAGTCAGTATAGATAAAAACATTTGGTAGATACAAAATAGTTAGTAAAATATAGAATCTCACAATATCTCCATGACCAGAAGTCCTACTGTCTCGGGCCTAGGGGCTAGGGGGATAGGCTCCCCGACCTGCAGAAGGGGGCAAGCCCCCCTCTACACTCCCCCCATTAAGGTTCTATGGGGAAATTGTGTGATTCCACAAGGCCTTTATTTTCTTCTTGAATGGCAACCCAATGGCCCAAAAGTTTATGCCCTACCTAACCTGGTGACTAGGCTCACAAAGATCATCTATAACCATCAAGGGTCACCATAGACCTCATCTAACTTAGAATTTAGGGTTCCACAAATGTGTGAGCTCTCACAATGGCTTCTCCTCATAATGCGGGCCTTCCAAATTTGAGCACCATGGATCATTGTGTGAGGGTGGAGTATTGGGCATATCTAACACCCCCTCCCCCCCTCAATGTCCACCCTGCAGTGAACTACCTCCTTGGTCCAATTCCAATCTTTGGAAAGTGTCGAAGAAGTTGCTCTCTCCCAAGAGCCTTGATGAAAATGTTTGCTCCATTTTCTTCAGTTGGACAATAGCTTATCTCTAGGACCCCATCCTTAGTCAACTCACACACATGGTGATACTGAATTTCTATATGCTTGGTATGTGCATGGAAAATAGGATTCTTGGTGACGGCCATGCAACTTTGGTTGTCACACTTCAACTTTGTTGCCTCCTATCCTTGTATTCCTATATGCCATAGGATCCTCCTCAACCATACCAATTCACATGCTCCAACACATGCATCTTTGTACTCAGCTTCAACTTCTTCATAAAGAATATCATAATCAGTGGTTCCTTTCACATACCTAAGTACCCGCATGCTTGCCTTCCAATGATTTTGGCAAGGCTTATTAGAAACCTGCTTACCACACTAACAACATAAGAGATATCTGGTCTACTATTGCACGGGTAGATGAGACTTCCAACTAATTTCTTGTAGCTTCCAATATCCACTAGAGGTGAAATATCTTCAATAGATAAGTTTCTGTTGACCTCCATAGGTGTAGAGATTTCCTTGCTATCCGCCATGTCAAATGCCTTCAATATTTGTCTTGCATACTTTTGTTATGAGATGAAATTCTTCCTTAGTTCTTGCCAAACTTCAAGGCCTAAGCAATAATGCATTAAGCCCAATTCTATCATTTTGAATTTTGAACTCAGGGCATCTTTCGTTTGTTGAAGAAGATCACCGTCATTTTCTATAATCACAAGGTCATCTACATAGAGTACAAGCATAATTGTCTTCCCTAATCTCTTTAGAACATACAAGTTAGCATCAGAAGCACATCTTTTGAAACCTAGATATAAGAGATACTTATCTATCTGCTGGTACCATGCTGTAGGGGCTTGTTTCAATCCATATAATGCCGTCATCAGCTTACATACCTTGTTCTCTCAATGGGGAGCCTCAAACCGTGGTGGTTGAGTCACATATACCTCTTCCTTGAGGTGTCCATTTAGGAATGCTGATTTGACATCCATGTGATAGACAGGGCAATGCTTATGTGCAACCACACCTAGTACTAGCCAGATAGTAATCATCCTTGCAATCACGGCAAATGATTCACAAAAGTCAATGCCTTCAACTTGTGAGTAGCCATGTGGAACGTCTTGATTTGTACTTTTCTAGCGTACCATCAACCTTGTACTTTACTTCTAGACCCACTTGGTGCCAATGACTTTACGTTTAGGGGGTCAATCCACTAGCTCCCAAGTTCCATTCTTCATGATATTGTTGTATTTGTTTGCATGGAAGCCCTGCAATTCGGATCATGGAGTGCCTCTTCCCCATTGGTTGTTTCCTTTACTTGTTCTTGAATGAGATCAGCCATCAAAGTTGTGTTTACAATATGGGTGCTTGCCCATCTCTATTCCTCTATTCTTTGTGATCACCTTGGTCCATCTACAACCTATCCTTGTGACTCTGGGATGGGATTTGCAGAATCATAGAGCTGACTCATCTGATGTGGCAATGGCTTTTCCACTTCAGTGATGATAGGTTAGTGACTTTCTGAATCATCACATGAAGATGATGCTTCCTTCTCCTATTAAGAAGGGATAGCTCTTGGGCTAGGTTCATAGTGGATTTCCCCTTTCCCTGATGACAAAGTGGAAGCTCTCTTTTCCTCCTCCAGTGCATGTGGCTGCTCCGCCTTAAACACCATATCGTGACTTGAGATGATCTTCTTAGCCTTAGGGTCATAAAGCTTATATGCCTTCTTATATTCATTGTACCTTAAGAAGATACATTTGATGCTTTTTGGTTGAAGCTGTTTCTCTCCCTATCTGGAACATGTACATAACATTCACTTCCAAATGCTTTGAAATTGGAAACAGAAGGCTTTTTACCAGTGTAGGATTCTTGTGGAGTTTTGCCATCAAGTGCCTTAGTGCACCTTCGATTCAAGATGTGGACAGTAGTGTTGATAGCCTCTACCCAAATTTGGTTATGCGAACCCTTTCCCTTGAACATGCACCTTGCCATCTCCATGATGGTTCGATTTGGAGATTCTTCAATACCATTATATTGGGGGCTATGTGCAACTATGAGTTGATGCTTGATTCCTTTACTCTTGCAAAAATCTTCAAACTCTGTTGATGTGAATGCACCACCGTTGTCTCTCTTGAATTTCTTCATTTTCTTCCATGTTTCAGTTTCAACAAGCTAAAGCGATTCTTTTAACTTACCAAAAGCTTGACCCTTATCGCAAAGGAAGTACACCCACATCTTCTTGCTATAGTCATAGACAAGTAATATGAAGTAGGAAGATCCATTGAAAGCCCATGTAGGCATTTTTCCACACAAATCAGCATGCACCAACTCTCGAGAATAGCTTGCCCTGTTCTTTCTTTCTTGTGGAAATGCCTTCCTCTGTTGCTTGCCCATCATGCAAGCTTCACATGGTTCCTTCATTTTTGCAATCGATGGCAGGTGTGCAACCATACCCTTGCAATGCATCTCCTTCAATACAGGCCAAATCTCTCATGCCATAGCTTACTTGTGCCCACACTTTTAGTGGTTGTAAGAGCAAAAAACTCATATAGGATGTTCCTCCTTATGCAAATCCCAAAAATGTTTTTGTTACTGTCCATAATCTAAGCTCCTATCTTACTCAAAGATACTTGATAACCTTGATCAGTTATAGAAGGTATTGAAAGTAGATTTCGTTTGATTTGTGGAACATACAACACATTTGAAAACTTTTTGACATCACCATTAGAATTAAAGAAAGAAACCATACCTTTTCCCTCTGCAGGACATCTTGCATTGTTGCCTACCTTTACTGTGATGGGTTCCTTGAGAAGTTGTAAGGAACTTTAAAGGTCTTTTCTACTCGTCATGTGACGAGATGCACCACTCTCCAACACCCATGAGTCATCTGTTCTTGAATCTTTAACTGAGGAGCACACCTCCTCTATCATGGCAAATAACTCAAGCTCTATTTCTGCTGTGTTGGGAGACTCCTTGCCCTTACCACTTTTTGAAGAGCCACTCTTCTCTTCTTCCTTCTTGATGTGATAGTCTTGGATTCTGTGTCATTTCTTCTTGCAGTGGAAACTCTCCCTTGAAATTTCTTTTTTGTTCTTCTTTTTGTCTCCATCTTTTGAAGAGTCCACTTTGCCTACTTTGGCATTTGATGTGAATGCAGCGTCTTCTTTGTGGCCACCACTCCTTGCCTTGAGCCGCACCTCCTTCTCCATGAGTAAGGCACTGAATTCTTCAAAAGTTAGTGGTTGAGGTCTAATCTGAGTTATAAGAGTAGTTACCAAACCATCAAACTTAGGTGGACACATTCGAAGACAACATCAAGCTAGCACCTCACTTGAATTTTGAACACCTCCTCTTGCCATTTGATCTTGTATATTCTTTATGTGAGTGATAAACACCTCTGTAGTCTCCTCTTCAACAAACCTTTCTACTGCTAGCTGATTATCCAAGTTTTGAATCCATGTCTTATTAAGAGTTTCATATTGATTTATCAATATGTTCCATGCTTCACATGCCTTGGTAGTATGCTGAATGAGAGTCCGAACACTATCAGAAGTACTTGTAACTAAAGCACAGAGTGCTTTTGTCTTTCTATGTTTCCAAGCATGTAGAAGATCAACATCAAAAGGAATCATTTGATGAGGATTATTTGGATTAGGTGTTTCTTGGGGATCATGATCAGTCCCAAGAAATCATATGAATCAAGGATAGAAGTGATTTTAAACTTCCACAGGGTGTAGTTCGTACCATCAAGTTTACCTTCCATGTGTTGGAAAACAATGTCACATCGGTCCAAAATCCATTTAGGGTAGAAACCCTAATTTTGGTACTTAGTCATTTTTGGCACAAAAATGGGTAAATTTTTTATGAGCCTATCTTGTAGAGCTTGAAGAGAGCTTTCCAATGGTATATGATATGCAGTCATCAGAGATCAGTTTGGGAGAAAACCCCAATCCTAATTTTCTATTGAATTAGGGTTTTGACCTCATATGATAGCTCTCGGCATGAGGATCATAAAAATGTTGTCAGATCACTCATCAGTTAGTTAGAAGTGTGAAAAAGCAGGTCAAGAAGTTATTTTTAAAGTTAGCTAAAAGCAACTTTAAAAATAAAGCAAACTCACTTAGAAATAAAGCAAAAGCAATTTAAAAACAGATGAGATTAAAATAAAGCGCTTTTTAGTGAGTTTTTCGTGTGAGACACTCAAGGCTATATAAAGAAGTGTTTGGGTCACTTCTAGGACATCCTACACCAATTGGCAACGCCAGTTTTTGGTCCCTCATTAGAGGTGGTGCTCTAGCACACATGGGACAGCTATGGTGCACTCTAGCAGCATGTTGAGGAGCAGCTATGGTGCACTCTAGGAGCATGTTGTGGAGCAGCTATGGAGTTTTTCTTGGAGAAGAGTGTGCTCACACTCTTGCTTATGGAGAGGACTTTCCCATCAGCAGCTTGGTGGTGTGAATCAGCCATCTATATAATGTATTTGAAGATTTTCTTCTACATGAAGATTTTGGTGTACTTCAAAGACATTGGATGGAGCTTAACATAAGATTTGCATCTTATGTCAACAATTCAAGTACATATTCTCTTTATGCACATAGAAACTACTTGGCATACATGGAGGCAGTAGCATCGATGTTAGGAGGAGTCCTATTCGGCATATCTAAAGGAGAATCAGTACGTGTATGCTACATGCATTCGGATGAGGTGTTAGAGAAGGTGTGTTCACATGAGTATGAGGATTTCTGGCAGCAACATGTTAGCATTCTTTGCTAATTCTATAAGTATGTGATTTTTCACACACATATGATTTAGGGTCTTCCATAACCTAAAATCATATTAGAGATTGTTGATTATCAGTTTCCAACTGATCCGTCCTCTTTTTGTCACTCATATTCACTCTTCTACAACCTATCAGGTCATACATCTCATACATATTCAGATTTCTGTCCTTACATCTGAATATTCTTGTAATTCTGTACATACACTCATCCATCTATTTCTGTTCACATAGAGTGGTTGAGAGTTTTACTCCCACATTGTAATTTGACATTTGTATATATGATACTATGAGTAAGCAGTGGCTTACATAACACTTTACACATGTTTTCTAATCTCTCTCTATCTATGTCTCATCATTTGTATGATTAAGTGTGGTATGTTCATGTTTTGTCAATATTCAAAGATTGCTGGAATCTGTGTTGTTAATCCTGGATCTATGGAACTATGGACCTGTGGTATTAGTTATGGGCCTACTAAATTTCCAACATCATGAAGGCTGGTGGTTGTATCCACAATGTTGGGATGATCGGCATCATTGTTGCTCCTATCTGTGCTCCACCTACTCTTGTTGACGAACCACCTTGATTCCCAATTATAGATGATGAAATACCACTTGACATCTTCTTTCTTTTGTCATTGAGACCTCTACAACCTTTATGTTTCTGCTTCTGCACCACTCAAAGCCTCGTGAGCTCTGATACCATGCAAGAAAATAATAGCATAACAAAATAGACTAGTATATAGAGTTGAGAGAAAAAAATGCAGACAAAGATAGACATAGAGTGAGAGATGGGGAACTGAAATTCTCAGATTATTGAGCAAAATGCAGTTACAATGATAGTGTTGTCCACCCCTACGCTCCCAATGTGGAGCTTAGATGGCCATCTAGACACACTCTAGATGAAGGGCTTACTAGTGTGCAATGCTATGTAAAGCCTCAACGTAGGCCATGCTTATATAGCTTTTACAAGGAGAGTCAATATAGATAAAGGCAGTCAGGAGATACAAAATAGTCGGTAAAATATAGAATCCAACAATATCTCCATGACCAAAAGTCCTATTGTCTCAGCCCTACGGCCCAAGGGTATAGCCCCCCAAACCCCCCAAAAGGGGGCAAGCCTCCCTCTACACTCCCCACACTAAGGTTCTATGGGGAAACTGTGCGATGCCACAAGGCCTTTATTTTCACCTTAAATGGCAACCCAATGGCCCAGAAGTTTATGCCCTACCTAACATGTTGGCTAGGCTCACAAAGATCATCTATAACCATAAACGGTCACACATAGACCTCATATAACTTAGAAGTTAGGGTTCCACAAATGTTCGGGCTCTCACAATGGCTTCTCCTCATAATGGGGGCCTTACAGCTTAAAGCACCATGGATCATTTATGGTCACTTGAGGGTGGAGTATTGAGCATATCTAACGTAAGGAAGGATAGTGGTTATCTTTAAAGAGCACTCCAGTCACATCTAAAATAAGAATTCTATATACATAAACATGAAAAAGGTCTCATAAATAGCAAAAGTTCACACATGTACCTTGAAAGTAACAAGATAACAACAAATTAACAATATCTCCAACTTAACATGACAACCAAGACATATATTAATAAATTTTCTAGCTCAATCAATGAATTTGTGTCTTGAAAAGTAAAAAAACAAACTTGTGCAACTTAAGAGAGTAATAGTAAAAAAAAATTATTTATTATGCCAAATTAGTTATAAATAAGCTGTGTTCATGTAGGCTCATCTGATAGGGTATAAGATTATTCTAGAAAAAGTCGTTCGCTTATGCATTTGTTCTCAATATCATAAATAAGAAAAGTGAACATGGGATCATAATGTGCGCCCATATAAATGAAAATGTTTGTGAGCAATGGAACTAAAGGGTTCTTCTTTTTATCTCTATAAACCCTTGGGTCTCTAGAGAACAACTTCAATATGAAACTTTACCACATATTTTAATCCTAGGATGTTTCAATACTTTCAACAATAGGGAATCATCTTCAAACCCTTGCTAGAAAACTCAATGGGTTCTTGGTTGGAAAGATAACATGAAACACTAATGTTTCTTATAATTTCCCTTAACACTCTTTTATCAATCCTTCTTTCTCTCTACTTACTCAATTTTCGTACAAAGGTTAATAGATTATTCTGCTTCACTCTTAGATTCAGAATACAAAATCAAACTATTAACAACATAAAACACTTTATTATCTACAATTCCACTCTTTCAGACTCAACACCATACAATAATTACAGACATATGCACAATTCATACAATATACACACACGTTTTATTCTACAGTACTATACTCGAAATAGAGTACACAAATGATTAGCATAAACTAGACATGAAGACACATAGTGCTATAGCATTGCATCATACTCTTCTTGTCTACTAGACTTCTCATTAATAAAAAGAAAGAGTACATTGGTTAATTGTACCTTTTTAGTAGTTTATACCCTTTGGCTCAACATATGTTACACCATGATAAATCTTTTACAAAATAAAGGACAACTCCGGCTAACATGTGGCACATATGGGAGGACTTGAACCTAAAAACTGAATCCTACAGATCATTTGTATCAGATTTATTTTCATGATCTCTATATTTTGGTGGTAATTTTTCCTTCATAACATCCATATGCTCTTTAAAAGTAGTAACAAATTTCTTGGGATAGTCCTCATAACTCCTCAAATAGTAGGGTAATCCAAAAGAATGGTGGCCATATTAGATTGAGCGTCCACATTCACTTCATACAATGCAACCTTGGCCTATATAGATGCCAAGAAATCTCCCATAGCTTCTTGTGTATAAAAAAATTTATTATGAACAAGACTTGACTTCTTATGAATAGTTTTTACTTCCTCTTGTAGTTCTTGAATTTGTGCAACTACACTAGAATGACAAGTAGTAGCTTTATCCTTCAACACATTTTTTTCTTTAATTCTTGTGTTGTATCTTCATGGAATACTTGCAACTCAATGTTTTGAACCTATAGTTATGCTACTAATTGGCCCTTCAAAGGAGAATTGTGTAGTTTGCTTGCTCAACTCGTTCTTGTAAAGTAGCATTCTACGACTACGTTGCATGGGATTCATTGCACACCATCGTCTAAGTAGTATTCAATGGAGAGTTATATTGATTTAGTTTGCAAACTGATGTTTAAGGTGCTTATAGTCATGATAGAATTGAGAGATTTCTCTCTTCAAATCTTCATGCACATTTTTTAATCTTTCATACTCTTTCTCTTGACTTTCTAGATGCATGTGAATATCACCAAATCTTTTTGTAACTTTTCATTTTTTTGCAGACAACTAATTGGAAGTAACATCACTATGCCACATAATATATTGAATCTGAGGAAGCTCATTCATAACCTAGGAGTGGATGTGGAGCATAATGTTAGCCATGTCCAACAAGACATCAAGGTGGAACTAGTGATTGATGCCAATTTCAAAGCTTGACATGTTGGGTTGTAGATACTCGTACTTTGAAAGGGATTCTAGAATTCACTTTTGGTCTTAGAAATGATAGACCAGCCAGATTCTTCATCCTGATGGGCAGAGGGAGGAGGATATTCAAAGAAAGTTCTACAAAATTTGAGATAGAAGCCACATGACAGTAAGAAGAAGTGGGCTATGCCACTAGGGATGGAGAATGGGGAGGAGGGGAGATAGACATATCTTGGATGGATGGAGAATCGGAGGCATTTTCTGAATGAGGTTAATCCACCAAGGTGAAAAGAGGTTTGGTGGTTATTGGGCTAGGTAGAGGAGAGGTTGAGGTCGGATTAGAGGGCACAATTATTATAATTCGGCACTCATGGCCATGACAAAATAGACAAGCCACAAATGATTCATCATCATCTTCAAGGTGGAGAGGGAGTGGATGTGGGACAAGAGGTGGACGACTTTGATGGGGAAATAACAAGATGCAGACTTAGATTGAGAAATCATTTGGAAAGAGGATGAAAAAGATATACACAAGGTGGGTTTGAGGTCAATAATTATGAGATAGGGTGTTACTTACTCTATGCCATTCTTTAGCAATTCGGTGCAAGAAAAATGATAGAGGTCCTCTGCACCTAAGACAAAGCATAGAAGAGTCTGTTGACGATGTAATGTTTTGTCTGCAAGTTTAGGAAGATGAGGAATATTGCATTTTAGCTCTAGGGCTTGCGAGAGGATGTACTCATTTGAAATTTTTTTTGGAGAAAATGTGTTGCATGTCAGTGACCGAGACCATTTCCACCTAACCAACACCTTGAATGGGGAGGTGAAACCATTGACCCACATCTTCCATGGTGATTAACCATGTTGAGCCATTGGGTTGGGTGATCTCCCAAATGCAATTGCATGTAGTGTACTTGATGATTGCCATACTAATACACTTAGATAAAGGGTGGAGAGAAGATGCAACTTAGTCCATCAATGCAAGTAGAACGAGTTAGCAAGACTGCAGGTATGTGTGCACTATATTAGGAAAGGTAATAGAGAAAGGATCAAATGGAGGAAAAACTTCCATAGCTTGCAACAAAGAAGAGGGGAACCGTGCATAGGATGTGTGCAAAGAAGATGAATCTCAAACATGTAAAATAGATAAAATTGTAAATTCAAGGAAGAGCAAAATACTTTTCTTGATGCATAACAATTCCCCCCTCAATAGATACAAGCTGGATGCCAAGATAGTAGCTCAAAAGACCAAGATAAGTGACATCAAAAGTATGCTGCAAATCTGCCATAAGAATGTCAAGTTTTGCATCACATGACCCAGTCAAGAGTATGATAAGGATAGAACAAGTGCAAAAATTGTGGATGCACATAGATTTATGAAGGCATTGATAACGTGGCCTCTAACATCTAGAACATCCATAATTTTGACCCATTGACTAGAGTGAATTGTACTTGTTTGGACAAGGTCTCTAACTTGAATGTAGTTAGATCAAGTTTCATCAAAATTTTGTATATCCCTATCTAACACACCTTGAAGTTTTTGGCATTTTGATTTGCATTATAGTTATAAAAACAACACTACATTTCACACCCCAAATACCAGAGATAAATAAAAATTGGTCATGTGTTTGTTCTTGTCATAAGTGCATTTTAGGGAGTAGCAAAAATTTAGTAAAAGTATCTTCCTCTAACTATTATAACATCTCCATACAAGAAAACAAGGAATATTTGGGTAAGATTTTATGTTCAAAGGTGACTTTGCGACTAGTAACTGCCAAGTCCATAGGTGCAATGACCTCAATACCATAAGCGAGTTTCAATGGAGCAAACCTGGTAGATAATTTGTAAGTAGTGTGATATACCCAAAGAACACAAGGACAAAGCTGATCCCAATGCTTTGGGTATTCTAAAATAGTTTTACATAATAATACTTTATCAGTGTTCTCATCAAGTTGATTTACCTAAGGGTAGTAGGGAATATAGTCCCTTTTCTCAAGGGTAGTAGAGAATGTTAAAAATCAAGCCTCAATCATGCAAAAAGTCTCAACCACGAGTTTCTCAAGTGGACCAATAAAACAAGAAGACCCAAAGTTTTGGAATCAAACTCAATCAAATTCAAATCTCATCAATCACCCACCAGAAATTGCACCTACATTGATTGGTGGGTGGTTAGCTAGATTTTAGGAAAGGTAAAACTCTATATACATAGCATCCTGCCTTTGTTTCTTGCGTTTTATGAATTCCAAATGTTTACCACCCCTTGCTTGCATACCTCATTTTTTTCATGATTTTTCTTCTCTTTATCTAGAGATGTAGTTAGGCTTTTCCAAATCTGATTGTATCGGATTGCAGGGCATTGTTTGTTCTCTCATTGTACTCATTTTAATTGATTTCAAACTTCATCTAGTCTCCCATATAGTTCCCTAAATTTTGCCAAAGTTTCAAGTTCTTTGATTGAGTGAGTTGTGAGAAAGTGCCCACTTTGTGAAGCTATATCTTAGCACATAGGTAGAGAGTGTTGCAAATAGATCGCTTGTTTTGTAGAGGAAGACTCTCATAGCTCGAATATTCATTTGGGATGATTTAAAACTTTGGGCAGCACTTAAGGTCTACTCTAAGTTTGTAAAGTTTCATTTTAATTCTTCTGTATAGATGTAGAGAAAAGTTTAGAATAGTGAGCATATATCACTGCTTGTGGACCTAGTGGAGGGTAGCCATCTTCCATTGTTGCATTGGGTGAGAATCTTATTGAGGACTTGAAGGGATCAAGAAAAATCGTGGAAGCTCAAGGAGGACTTATCAAAGTAAGAAGACATCAAAAGGAGGCTACGTCGATCAAGATCTCAACTAGTCAAAGGTTAGCAAGGGAGAAGCTATCAAAAGGTGATACCTACACCTTCTAAAGCATACAAACACTTGAGTAGAAGCTAGAGGATCATCTTAGAGCTCAGTATGGCTGAGTATAATGCACAAATAGAGGTTAGAGAAAGGCAATTATCAACCATGGATATTTAAAGTTAGCAACTACCTTATGGGCAAAGGATTGTGGGGATTTGTGAGTGGCATGGCACCAATGCCTCATGTACATGATCCACCACTTCAAGGGTAGTTCAAGGCACATAATTAATGGATAGAAAGGGATAGGAGAGTCATATTCATTCTATCCCAACACATAAGCAATAGCATGATAAGGCATATAGAAGAATTGGAGACATCCAAGAAGGTTTCGGAAACCTTGGAGAGATTGTAATCTTCATCAACTAATGCAAGGAAGATTCAAATCAAGAATGAGCTAAATAATCTTACGAAAGCACCAAGTACTCACATAAATGAGTACATTTTGAAGGTAAGGATCTTGTAGATTCCCTAGGCTCAATTAGGAGCCCAATCAAAGATGATGATCTTGTTGCACACACTCTCAATGTCTTGAGAGAGGATGAAAGGTGGAAATGATTCACCACATGAGTTTATGTGAGGGAATCCCTATTAGAATTTGATCAATTAGTGACATTGATGGTGATCAAGGACATGAACAAAAGAGGTTCACAATCAAAGGGCAGCCAAGCCCAAGTTTTCTATGAAGGTAGA
Organism: Ceratopteris richardii; assembly: GCA_020310875.1. Lineage (NCBI taxonomy): Eukaryota > Viridiplantae > Streptophyta > Polypodiopsida > Polypodiales > Pteridaceae > Ceratopteris > Ceratopteris richardii. Next base: position 91,095,917 of record CM035411.1, read on the forward strand.
GGTAAAGGAAAAGAGGTGGAAAAAACTCCCAAAGTAGAGGAAGGGGAAGGTCAAATTCAAGCCCAAGAAACCAGGAAGGCTCCAACCAAAGCTATGGATCAAGAGGAAGAGGAAGGATTAGAGGAAGATCGCGTGAAAAGAAGCATCCAATGGAGAATGCTACAATTGTGGAAAATCGGGTCATTATGGAAGAGCTTGTTGGTCCAAAGAAGGAGGTAATCAAGTATACAAAAGGAACCAAGGCAATTATTCTAGTACCTCAAAAAATTCATAAAATGAGAACTTGCTTATGATGTATGGGTCAAAGTGAAATAGTAAATTTAGATTTTACAGGTACATTGACAATGGTTGTAGCAACCATATGAGTTGCAATAAAGATGTTGTCTTTAATTTACACTTACCCTTCACTCAAGGACATGTAGAGACAAGGGATGACACTAAGCACACGATTACACATGTGGGAGATGTTGCATTGAATGGATCTCAAATCTCCAAGGTGTTGAAGGATGTGTTGCATGTGCCGACCATCACAAACAACTTGGTTTCGGTAGGTCAAATGGTTGAAAGAGGCTATGAGGAGGTTCAATGATCAAGGATGTTTTGTTGAGACCCCATGTAGCAATAAAAGCTCATAGAAAAAGGAAAGAAGCAAGGAAAACTATTCACCATGCAGGGAAAGCCATCAACCCCTCACATTGTCTACTTGTCTATTGGAAGTAAATAGATTGCAAAAATTGACTTATCGCCTAAATGAATTGGGCACATAAACTTACAAAGGATGAAGGAAATGAAACGGAAGGGCTTGGTGAGTGGTCTACCATATATTACATCTTAGAATATGCAACATTTGTGCCATTCTTGTTAATTAGGGAAACAAAGCAGATTTCCATTCAAGAAGGGAGTACATGTGAGCAATGAAGTATTGAATCTCATACACAGATGTATGGAGACCTACAAGAGAGCCATTCATTGGAGGTAATAGATATTTTCTCACATTTATAGATGATCATTCAAGATTTTTTTGGATTTATTGCATGAAGTCAAGTCAGAGGTGTTTTACCACTTCAAGAGATTCAAAAACCTAGTGCAGATGGAAATAGGGAAGTATCTCTTAGATCAGATGGAGGGGGAGACTATTTTTCAAATGAATTTTCAGATTTTCTACATGATCATGACATCAAGAGTTATTTCACTTTTAGGTATACACCTCAACAAAATGGGGTGGCAGAGAGGAAGAATAGATACATAGAAGAAGTGGCTAGAGCTTTGTTAAATGAAATGAATATTCCTAACTCTTATTGGGCTGATGCAAAAAATACAACCATATACATTATGAATAGTTTTCCAACCTCAAAAGTACATGGAGTTACACCTTATGAAGCTTGTTGTGGTAAGAAACCCAACCTTTCACATCTCAAAGTATTTGGTTGTGTGTGTTATGTTCACATACCTGAAGAGTTGAGACACAAGTTAGACCCCAAGGCAGATATGTGTATATTTCTTGGATATTCTTCAAAGAAAAAGGGTTTTAGATGCTATAATCCTTGCAAAAAAGACTTAACGTGTCTAAGGATGTAAAATTTGATGAGTTGGTGCCTTGGTATGGTAGCAAAGATGTGTTACAGGTTGATGATGCATATGAAGTTGGGAAGAAGTTCAAAGAGCAACAACAAAGCATGGAGATGAGTGGTCCAACCACTTCAAGCCCACCATCAGAGGAGATTACTACATCAAGTTGGCATGGAAGAACAAGGAATGAAGCTCATTCAAGTGAAAGAAGTAGCAAAGGAAAGGCAGAGGTAAATGAATAATACCATCAATGGGGAGACATGGAATCTACAAGTGACGAAGAGATGGAAAAATTAGAAGCTCCAAGATTTAAATCATATAAAACAATGAGGAGGATATTCATACCATGTAATGGTGAGGTAAGGTAATCTAATAGGGTTAAATACCTTGTAACTTATGATTCATTCATTGCAAGACACTATGCCTACATGAGTCAAGATATAGCTTGTGAAGAACCTTACTTTTTTGAAGAAACAAATAAGCATAGGGAATGGATTGAAGCCAGGAACAAAGGACATGAAAGTCATTGGAAACAAATGGGTGTACAAGGTAAAGATGCATGTATATGGGAGCATCTCTAGGTATAAAGAAAGGTTGGTTGCCAAAGGTTTTATTCAAACCTATGGCATATGCTTTGAGGAAACATTTAGTCCAGTAGCTAAGATGTCCACAATAAGAGGTTTGATTGTAATTTCAGCTCAAATGGTTGGAAGATGTACTAGTTGGATGTGAAGAATGGTTTCCTAAATGGAGAGCTTGAAGAGATAGTCTTCATGGAGCAGCCCCAAGGCTTTGAAGATGAGAGGTTTCCACATCATGTATGTAGGATTAAGAAGGTTCTTTATGGACTCAAGCAATCCCCAAGGGCTTGGAACCAAAGACTTTTGGACTACTTAGTAAAATGTGGATAGAATCAAATTCATGCAGGCCCATCACTCTTTGTGAAGAAGGAAGGTATCAAAATTGTTTTCATTTGTATATATGTTGATGATTTGATCATTATGGGGGATGATGAAGCCAACATAAAGGAAATAAAGAGGAAGCTTGGATGTGAGTTTTAAATCTATGATTTAAGGATTTTAAGGTACTTCCTTGGGATTGAAGTACTATATAAAGAGGAAGGTATATACTTGATGCAAAGGAAATACATTCTAGATCTTTTGAAGAAGTTTGGCTTGTGTGATTGCAAGCCCATTTCAAGTCCATTAGAAGTAAATGTTAAAAATATGTGCTCATCAAGGTGAAGAACCAAAGGATGTGACCATGTATAGGTGAATAATTGGTTCTCTCTTTTAGGCTACTATGAGGAGATCATATATTGCACATGTAGTTGGAGTGTTATCTCACTTCTTGCAACCACCTAGAGTACCCCATCTTGTTGCAGCCAAAAGGGTACTTGGGTAGCTCAAAGGATTAATAAATTAAGGTCTACATTATCCATTTGATGATAGATTAAATGAACAAGCCTATTGTGATGTTGATTGGGTGGATTCCAAAGATGACAATAGGAGCACTAGTGGATATGTTATCATGCTAGGGAAGAAAACCATCTCATGGATGTCAAAGGAACAACCAACAGTGGCTCTCTCATCAATTGAAGATGAGTATAGAAGCTTAGCACAAGTCTCATGTGAGCTTATGTGGATCAAGATGTTGTTTGTTGATCTATATTTGTAGGTTAAGCAAGTACCTATGTTTTGTGACAAGTAGCATATGTTTGGCTCAAAATTCGGTGTTTCATGCAAGGTTGAAGCATACAGAAGTGCATTACCACTTTATTAGAGAGAAGATCATATCAAAGGATGTCAAGATGGAGGATTTCAATACAATGGAACAATATGCAGATACATTTGCCAAAGCTTTGGATTGAAAAAGCTACAAAACTTCAAGGCATGCATTGGAATGGACCAAGGCATTGAGACTTGAGGGGGAGTGTTGAAAATCATGTCTCAATCATGCAAAAGGAATCAAACACGAGTTCTGCAAGTGGACCAATAAAAATGAGGACCCAAATTTTTGGAATAAAGTTAGAAGCTCCACCAAACTCAATCAAATTCAAATCTCATCAATCCCCGACCAAAGAGTGCACCTACATTGATTGCTGGGTGATTAGCTACATTGTAGGAAAAGTAAAACTTTATATAAGCACCATCCCACCTTTGTTTTTTAAGTTTTATCCATTCCACAAGTTTACCACTTCAAGCAGGACCCTTGCTTGCTTACCTCATTTTCTGATGATTTTGTTCCTATCTATCTAGAGGTGTAGTAAGGCTTTTCCAAATCTAATTGTACCAAATTGCAGAGCATTGCTTAGTCTCTCATTCTACTCATTTTCATTTATTTCAAGGCTCATTTGGTCTCTCATATAGTGCCCTGATGTTTTCCAAAGTTTAAAGGTCTTTGTCGGAGTGAGTTGTGAGAAATTGCCAACTTTGTGAAGGTATATCTCTGCACATAAACATAGTGTTGCAAACAGGTAGCCTATTTTGGTGAGGATGGTTCTCCTAGCTAGAATATCCATTTGGGATTATTTAAAGCTTTTTGGGTAGCTTTTAGAGTCTAGAGTAAGTATGCAAAGGTGCATTTTAATTATTTGTACATGTGCATAGAAATGTTCAGAACAGTGAGCATATATCATTTCTTGTGGGCCTAGTGGAGGGAAGCACTACTAGAAATAGGGGGACGTGGCGATGCCCCTGAATTGAAAAAAAAAACAAGAACCATCGCTTATGTGACGGTAGCACCGCATAAGCGACGGCCTTGTTTTTTTTTAAGAGTTGTCGTCGCATAAACGTTGTTAGCCTCACTTATGCGATACTAAAACTATGCGTTGCAATTAGCGTCGCTAATTAGTGATGCTATTTGTGACGTTGGCAAACTGGCTGCAATGCTTTTCCGTCACATAAGCGATGTCCTATGTTCCAGAGCATCACATAAACAATGCTGTGGAATGTAAAAAAAAAATTTCAATTTCTCCCGGCACATTTGTGCCGGGATTTGGACGCACAAAGAGAGAGAAAGAGAGAGAGAGAGAGAGAGAGAAATCAACACACTCCTTGAAGCCAGGTACGCACACACACACACATACACACACATACATATGCATACACACACACATATACACACATAGACACACACACATACACACACACATACACACACATATACACACTAATTTACATACACACATACACATGCATACACACTCATAGACACATGCATACACACATAGACACACACACATGCACACATAGACACACACACACATACACATACACACACATATACACACACACATAGACACATACACACTTAAGCACACACACACACATCGACACACATTTACACACACACATACACATGCATACAGACACATATATATAGATACACATGTATATACACACATAGACACACACATACACACATAGACACACACACATACACACATAGACACACACACACATACACATGCATACACATGCATACACACATACACATACACACATATATATGCATACACACACACACACGTGTAAAGAGACACACACACACACATACACCTACAATTATACATATGCATACATACATGCTTACATGCATACACACACATACACACGCATACACACATACACATACACACATATATATAAATACACACACACACGTAGAGAGACATACATGCATACATATGCATACATAATGCATATGCATACATAATGCATATGCATACATAATGCATATGCATACATAATGCATATGCATACCTAATGCATATGCATACATGCATGCATACACACACATACACATGCATGCATACATATGCATACATAATGCACATGCATATGCATACATACATGCTTACATGCATACACACACATACACATGCATACACACATACACACACATATGCATACACACACATAGAGAGACATACACACACATACACATACATGCATACATATGCAATGTATGCATACATAATGCATACGCATACATACATACTTACATGCATACACACACATATGCATACATAATGCACATGCATATGCATAGATACATGCATACACATACACAAACATAGACACATACACACACATAGACATACACACATACACACACATATACACACAGTTTTACACACATACACATGCATACACACACATACACACATAGACACACACTCACACACATACACACACACATACACACACACATAGACACATACACATAATGCATATGCATATGCATATTGTTGATAACTCTCAAGATCCCCCTAACTTTTGGGGTGGAAAACTCTCTCTCTCACTATAAAGATGATCGGCTCTCAGAGCTCTGCGCGCGCGCACGGAGAACGATATGAAAAACTTGCCGCCCAGCCACACACACGTCTCTATTGATTCTCTCTCTTTCTAGTTATGAGAACGAACCCCTTGGCTCTACACATGGGTGCCACTTGGCACTCATGTGTGAGCCCATTTAAATGACTTAAAAAGTGGTTCACACCTCTCTCAGGGGTTACTCATATATAACATTTCCTTCCCCTTAACTCCATTTTCATCCTCAAAAATGGTATTGGAAGGTCCTATGAAAGAGATAATCAAAAGAGTAGTGCTCCCACTAAATCCCCATGTATAAAAATACATGGTCCTGTCTCCGTGTTGTTTCCCCATATCCTTCCCCTTAAGAAAACTCTTGGGAAGGTAATCTAAAACTGGGAAACCATCTCTGAAGGGTGCTAACCCGCTCCCATGTGGCACTATCTTCTGAACTATCTTTCCACTTTACTAGGCACTCTTTATACAAGTGACTTCTCATCCGTTTCTCTCAAGTGCATAGTATGCTCTCAGGCTCATGTGGAGTAGATTGAACAGAAATAGGCTCTACTACCTCATTATCTGGAATGAGGTTGTCATATCCACGCAGCCTTTTCTTAAGCTGGCTAACATGAAAAACTGGATGTATTTGACTATTCTCTGGAAGTTGGAGCTGGTAAGCCATCTTTCCTATTCTCTTAAGTATTTGGAAAGGTCCACAATACCTAGGAGATAGTTTTGGACAAGGTCCCGTATTCATGGTTTCAGGTCTAGATGGAACTCTAAGATAGACCTGCTCTCCTACCTCAAAGTTGATATCTCTCCTTTGAGGGTCAACATAGGCTCTAGCTCTATCCTGAGCTCTCCTAATGCTGTCCTTAACAAGCCTAAGCATATCATTCATCTCTTCCAAGAAGTCCTTTGCAGCTTGAACTTTTTCATTGTGCAAGCCTATTGCATAAGGAGCTCTTGGCTGAAACCCATACATAAGCATAAATGGACTATACCCAGTGGAAGAGTGCCCATCGAGCCTTACGACCTTTAAGGTATGTTTGATTAGAGAGCCACTTAATGCTTTCTTGATCAAACACTATCGTAACTTTGGCACCATATAAATAATGACGCCACTTCTTCAAAGCATGGACTATTGCATACAAATCCTTCTCATAGACGGAGTAATTCTTCTGAGCCGGTTCTAGTTTCTTGCTCTCAAAAGCTATTGATCAACCATCCTGTACTAAAACCGCTCCTATGGCAAAGTCACTCGCGTCAGTCTCAACCACAAATGGTTTGTTGGGATCTGCTATATGTAAACGTGGAGCTGTAGAAATTGCTACTTTTAATTTTTCCATACTTTTCTTCTGTTCGTCTCCGCAATGAAAGGCTTTCCCTTTCCCTTTAAGCTGTTCTGTCATCGGGACAGCAATCTTGGCATAGTTCTTAATGAATCTTTGATAGAAACCTGATAAACCTAAGAAGATCTGCAACTCTTCCAGGTTCCTTGGGTGTGGCCATTCCATAATAGCCCTTACTTTTTCAGGATCCATCTGGATTCCATCCTGGGAGACTATATGCCCAAGGTATCTAACCTGTCTCTTGAAAAATTCACACTTTGATTCCTTAGCAAAGAGTGAATTTTCCCTTAGCACTTGAAATACTTTCCTCAAGTGTTCCAGGTGCTTCTCTTCTGATGCAGTATAGATCAGAATGTCATCCAGAAAGTCTACCACAAAGTGTCCTAGATAACGCCGTAAAACACTATTCATAAGCTTCATGAAAGTGGCAGGAGCATTGGTGAGACCAAAAGGCATCACCAAAAACTCATAGTGCCCATATCTAGTCCGAAGTGCAGTCTTAGGGACATCCTCTGCCCTAATCCTAATCTGATGGTATCCTTATATGATGATATCCTGATCTAAGGTCAAGCTTGGTAAAGTACCTAGCTTGATGTAACTGATCAAATAGATCGTCCAATCTAGGCATTGGAAATCTATTTTTTATAGTTACTTTATTATGTGCTCTATAGTCTATACATAATCTCATAGAGTCCTCTTTCTTTTTAACTAGGAGCATTGGCGATGCCCAAGGTGAGTTACTAGGTTTAATGAAGCCCATATCTAAGTAATCCTCCAACTTCCTCTCAACCTCCTCATGCTGAGAAACACTAAGCCTATAAGGTGGCCTACAAATAGGGTCAGTGTTAGTAACAACCTCAATGGCATGGTCAATGTCCCCTCTCTTAGGTGGTAGCCCTCTAGGTAAGTCAGTCGGAAAAACATCTCTATACTCAAACATAAGATCCTTAAAACTTTTAACCACACACTCTTGCAAAAAAGAATAGTAGAAAGTCCTGTTCATATTTACATTCCTAGCATGAAAATATACATCAGATGAGCTATATGTACAATGCTCCATATCATGACTATACAATAAAAACATGTCATGTACATGCTGAGAATAACAAAGACTATACAACTCTAGTGATGAAATGAGAGGTGCACTAGGTACATCTCTCTCTCTCCCTGAATACAAACTTTACTTCCATTCTTTTCAAATTCAAGTATGTTGTTTTGATAGCTGCATTTAAGTGTGTCTCCCAACCCCCATAGCCACTCTCTTCCTAAGACTAGATCTGTCCTCTCCATATTCATAATTTGGAAGTCCATATAATCTGTATAGTCCTATATCTTGACTTCCAAATTGGATACCATAGTATCCCATATCCTCTTATCTTGCCCCTACATCATAGATACAATGTATTTATGTGCACTAGGCTGTTGGGGAATCTTTAATTTCTTGACCAAAGCATAGTTTATAAAATTATGAGTGGCAGAGTCATTTATCATGACCCGCACCCTGGTCCCATATACACTACCATGCAATTTGACTAAGTCATGTGGTCCAAACTGCGGTGACCATAATGACTGAGTCAAACAACGGGTGTGCTCTATATCCTCGTGCATCACCTCCACTCCCTTGCAACTAGAGATGCCATGAATAGGAAGGGTCTGCACTAGGTGGGCCGCCTTTTTGCCCTTTTCAAGGGCCGTACTAGACTCTGGTCCTTTTTTCTTCTCTTCCCCCTTCTTGAGTGGACAGTTCCACTGTGAATGGCTACGAGACAAACACCTAAAGCACAGGTTCTCTCTTTTGGCCCTCTCAAACTGATATGTGGATAACCTAGGCCCTTGTGATCTTTGTTTCTTTATAAAAACTTTGTTTTTTCCAAAAGGCAATTTTTTCTTGAATTTAGTCATACTAAGAGGCTCGAGGGGCTGATCCGTCTCCATAAGAGTATACTGAGGACGGTTATGGTCCTCATAAATCTGTGCATATTTGATCGCCTCCTCAAACGTCTTAGGCGCATTCCTTCTGACTTCCCTCTTTATGGCTTTATCTAAGCCCCTAACAAACCCTCTGGTCTTCTGGAAATCATCTAAGCCCTTAAGTTTCAAAATGATCTCTCTATAGTGGGATAGGTAAACTAAAAGAGGCCTACCTCTCTGTGTAATCCTATCCCACTCATCCCAATTCCTCTCTTCCTCGTTCTCAAGAAGAAACTCTTTTAGAAAAAGAGTCTCAAACTGAGTCGAGTCACTAGGGATAGAGTTCACCTCCTTAAGACTCATCCACCACTTGTAAGCACGCGGGCCGAGGGAGAGACTTGCCTCTAGCACACGGTACTCTAGTGGGGTGCCCTTCAATTGATGCAAATCATGCCACTTTTGTAAAAAAGTGTAGATTGCATCCTTGTTCCTGTCTCGATGCACTTTCCCACAAAAAGGATGATGTGATTGATGCTTTTTATGAATCACGAATTATTTTCTTTCTAGCCATCAAAGAAAAATTCCCAAAGTGAGTTAGCATTCCATTTTCCCATATCAATGGATACTTTCTCTAACCCACAAAGATACATCCTAAGTTTGGCCTTCTATGCCTTTTAAATGCTCTCATGATGTTTTCTAATGATCCTTTCCTGAACCCTTGTTGGCACCAATTGGCAGATCAAAGACTAAGGTGTTTTATCTTATTTTCATACCTACTAGTTCTTACAAAGAAATTTTAGGCCAAGCATATAGGGTATGTCGAGACCCTTGTAGTCTAGGGTATCTCAAGTCCCTTGTACCTCTTGTTGTATTTATTTTCAAAAAAATCTGATTGCAAATTGAAATCTTACTAAGGATTTAATGCTTAAAGAGGTAACTTCCATGATTCATTCACGTGCTTTTTTGCGAGTACTTGGGCCAAATGTATAGTACTTTCAATCACAACTCCTTGAACAAGCTTTTCCAAGTTTGGTAATCTCCTTGTGACATCTGTCTCAAAGACCTATGAATCATTGTATAATTGCTAAGAAGATTGACTTTACCTATCATCAACCATTCAAATAATTGTTTCTTGGTTCCTTAAGTACGAATCTTGTTGGATTTTATTGACCTCCAAAAGATGCAAGAAGTAGGCGGAACCCCCAAGGAGCTAGTTGACCTTCTCACAAACGTATGTGTAGAAAACCAATAAACCTTACAGAGCTTGCTTCTCTCTACTCAATTAGAATTTTTTACAAATTGTTTACACAAATATACTAGACACTATCCAATGAGCTATTAAACAATCAATTTGGATAAATACACAAGGAGATATGACCTAGGAAAATATGGAGATTTAATGGAGACCTTGAGGAGAGATAAACCCAAGAACACACACTACTTGTAGAGACCACTCATCTCAACTCACAACTCCAATGAATATGAAAATTTAGAGGATAAAATTAGACAATAAGATATTTCCAATAAACTATCAAACACATGATTTGGATATATCATGAGGGAAATACAAGCTTTGCAATATCTATCTACAAAAGTATAGCAATGTTGAGATAGACATATAACTCTCTTGGACTTCAAAGTAGATCATGACTTCTTATAATAGCATGAAAAACTAACCAAGAACCATTTAAATACATATAGATTTGTGATAGAAACTTGGGTGGAGGTATTGCATGACTTAAGTTTTGAAATAAGAAAAATATGGTTGAACTTTGAGGACTAGCGACATCAACCTTCCAATAGGACACCACTGCAAATCCCTTGTGACTCATCCATTTGAGTCATTATCTTATAGATATCACGTGGTATTTTAAACATATTTTATCTTTATTTGAACCTTAGTGAAGTATTTGAAGACCTACCAAATGTATTTACATCTTTTGGAACGTGTACGTTAACCTATACATCAAAAATGTTCTCAACATTCTCCCCCTCATGTTCCAAAGGGTATTTCCTTCATGCCAAGAATATAGTTGAATCTTTGAAACTTTGGCCCATCCAAGGATTTAGTGAGGATATCTGCAACTTGATCCTTTTTTTCCAACAAAAGAAATGTGCATTTCATTCTTTAGGTCTCAAATATAATGATAGTATACCTCTATATGCTTTGGTCTAGCATGAAAAATAGGATTTGAGGTCATATAAATGTTGCTCAAGATATCCCCATATATCAATGGTACGTCAACCTACACATTCAATTCATGAAAAACTTTTTAAACCACACAACTTCAGTAGTAGCCAATGCTAAACCTCTATACTCAACCTATGTAGAAGATTAAGAAACTATAGGCTGTTTCTTTAAGCTTCATTTTAATGTCTTGTTCCCTTTTATTACCACATATCCAATTATGGATGTTCTATCATCTTTATATCCAACACAGTCTACATCACTAAATACTTTAAGAGGTAGATCTGCATCATGAATATAAAATAATCTTTCATTCATGGTACCTTTCAAATACCTAAGCACTCTTTTGATGTGATGCATATGAGGTACTCTAGGTTCGTGCATAAACTATGATCATCTTTACATCCAACACAATCTACATCACTAAATACTTTAAGAGTTAGATCAGCATCATGAATATGAAATAATCTTTTGTTCATGGTACCTCTTAAATACCTAAGCACTCTTTTGGTTGGATGCATATGAGATACTCTAGGTTCATGCAGAAACTATGACAATACTCCCATTGTATAGCATATATCAAGTTTAGTTTTTTGTTGCATAAATCAAAGATCATACCATGCATCTATAAGCGTTTATATCATGCAACTCATCACCTTCTTTTGCACTCAACGTTGCATTACATTCCATTGGAGTAGAAACAAACTTACATTCTTGCATACCCAACCTTTTTAGCATATCATATATATACTTTCTTTGTATCAACCACATACCTTCATTTCCATACACAATCTCAATCCCAAGAAAGTATCTAAGCAAACCAAGATTTGAGATTTTAAATTCCTTTCCCAAGTTACCTTTGATCTCTTCAATTGCTTTTGCATCCTTCCCTGTGATCAACAAGTCATCCACATAAATGCATACATATACACACATGCCATCTACATGTTTTACATAAAGTGAAGGATCAACATGAATTTCCATGTATCCTTGTAGCATAAGACACTTTACCAACCTTTCATGCGATGCCCTTGGTGTTTGTTTAAGACCATATGGTGCCTTCTTTAACCTGCATACATGATTAGGACATTTTGCATCCACATAACCATCTGGTTGTGACATATACACTTCTTCACTTAACTCATGATTAAGAAATGCATTCTTTATTTTTAATTTATATATGGTCCATCGTTTACTTATGGCTAAATCCAAACAAATTCTCATTGTTTCCATGTTCGCTACTGGACTAAATGTTTCCTCATAGTCCAATCCTTGAGTTTGAACATATCCTCTTGCCACAAGTCTAGCCTTATATCTTGATACACTACCATCACTATTTCTTTTAATTTTAAAAACCCACTTGCAACCAATTGCCTTTTGATGTGGTGTCTTTGGACCTCCAAGTTTGTTTATCTTGTAGTAAATTTATTTTTTCTTTCATTGCTTTCTCCCACTTTTCATCTCATTTTGCCTCATCATAACATGTAATTTCATTTTTGTGCTCAACCTTTGTCATAAAAGCATAATGAGCATTCATAAAAGAATCACAAGTATACCTTTAAGGTTGGTTACTCACTCTTGAAGTTCGCATTACCTCCAATGTAAGTGATTTTACTTTTTTATTAGGAACCTATGATGAATCTCCATACTCATATATACTAGCAACTTCTTCATTAACTTCAACAACTTTGAGTTTACCATTACTTTTAACACTTGGAGGTGACTCTTGACTGGATCTTCCATTGAAAGGTAGCTCTCTTTCTTCATCCAAACCACTCTTCTTATCACTTAATGTCCTTGTGGGATGAGGTAAGCACTCATCTCCTTCCCCCATATCTTCTTCGTCTCCATCTATGACCTGCAAAATTTTCTTATTTGCATACCATGAAAGTGATTCATAACAGTTTAAATCTCTTGAAATAAAGACCTTATTGGAATGAGGATTATAACATCAATATCCTCTTTGAGTATCTGTATAAACAATACACTTTTCCAATTTCACAACAAGTTTTGATCTCACTTCACTAGGTACTACACATAACATACACAACCAAATGCTTTCAACTGTCTTACACTTGGTTTCCTGCTATGCCATACCTCATATGGTGTCAAATGATGAACTCCAGTAGTAGGAACTCTATTCATAATGTACACACTTGTGCTAACAACTTAATCATGCTTCTAGATGCCTCTTCCATGATTATGTTTCTTCTCTCTACAACTCTATTTTGTTGTGGAGTATACCTAAATGTAACTTCTCTTATGATAACTTCATTATACAAAAAATCATTAAAATCTTGAGAAAAATACTCTCCCCCTCCATAAAATCTTAGCTTCTTAGCATACCTTTGTGTTTGCTTCTTGACAAATGATTTGAATTGTTTAATGAAATACAAAAATGTCATTCTACTATGAGAGCATCAATCAATAATGCATAGTACTTGTTACCAGCCAAGGATGCCTCTTTAGTAGGACCCCAGACATCCATGTGTATAACGTCTAGAAAACCATCACTGAGATAGCTTGAATGCTTGAAAGGTTATCTACACTCCTTGCCCATTTGACATGCTTCACAAAGATGCACCATATTTTACTTAGTAAGATCAGGCAATCCTTCAACAATCCTCTTTGTTGATAGCTCCTTTGACCTATGTACATTCATGTGGCCAATCTTTTAGTTCCATAGATCAAGATCTACTATTCTATGCATACCATAAGATAAATTTTGTATGATTTGGGTTTACCTTGAATGTAAACAATCTATTTTGTTTTTTACCTCTAGCAATAAATCTCCTTTGCTTTTGATGCTCAATGAAAACCTGCATGATTAAGTCTTACTTGCAAAAAAATTTCTACCATTTGACCAATTGGCATCAAATTATTAGTGATCGTTAGCACATAAAGTACATCCTTCAAGCAATTCTTCTTGCAATTATTGTGCATGACAAAATCTCAAACCTATATAATCTTATGTGTTGTATCATCTCCTATTTCAACATGACCTTTACATGAAGGATTATGCATATTTGGAAACCATGAAGATTCATGAAACATATGGTTAAAGCAACCACTATCTACATACCATACAACACTATTCCAATTCATCTTAGTTTCTACATTCATCATAAGAAGAGAATCATAAGCATCATTTTTACCTTCAACTGCATAATTTCCTTGTTTTTTCCTCTTTTTTAGTAGCCTCCTCTTTGATTACCAACTTATTTAGTCTCATTTTGATAGAAATCTTTGGCATAGTGTCCATACCTTCCACATATGTAGAAATTGTTGTTATCTTCACTCCTTTGTCTTTGATTGTAGATGTAGTAGCCTCTCATACCTCTAGCACTCGATCTTCGTCTTTCTCTTGTGTTGAAGGAGCCACTTGAAGTCCTTCTATCATCATTTGATGTATTCCTTCTTTCTCAACCTCTATTCAAACCTCTTCTACCTTTTCTTCCTCCTCTTGATGATCGTATATAGAGAGAGCTTCTCCTTGAGATCCTCTTTGTTTTGAAGTAAATCCATCTCCTCCATGAACATGAGTGCAAAAAGCTGATCAAAATTTGGTAATTCTCCTCTAACATACACAAAAATGAATGGTTTCCATATCTCATCATCCTTCAGTCCATTGAGAGTATGTGCAACCAAGTCACCATCCTCCAAATGAGCTTGAATCTATCCTAGCTAAAATGCAATCTCTTTAACCTTCAATAAGTAATCACTTGCCGATGTCCTTGTATCTTTCTTTATGTTTTTCAACTCATTTTTTAGTTGAAACTTCTTTGCTCTTGTACCTGTAGCAATCAAGCTTTCCTATGCAAGCCAAACATCCCTACTAGTGTTTAGGTCTTGTATATGTCCTACCATTGAATCTTGAATATTTTGTGATAAAATTAATATAACATTTTGTCTCTTTCATTCAAAAGTATGAATTCCCTCAATTGTTTATTATTTGGATCCTCTAGTAGTATAGCTTCTTTTATCTCTTCCATCAATCAAACCCTACAAGCATCTACCTTGCAAGTATGCTATGATTCTAAATTTCCATGCTTGATAGTTGTTCTTCTCAAGCTTCTCGATTTGTGCATGTTGATGGCCTATTATGTAAATACTAAATGTACTCCTTTTGGATGTGTGTGGTAAGATGAAGTATGAGATTAACCTTTCTAATAAAGTTTATGCACTTTTCTTTGCTTAGATGTTGCTTGATATGCTTCGTTGCTATCTCCTTCTACCTTCATGTAGTGTTGATGATGAACGTCTACTCCAATATCTTAAAATTCTACATCAAGGTACTAAAACCTTGTCCAAACTTCAATGCATTGTTTTTATGGAGTTTATTTACCTCCAAAGTATGGCGAGAAGTAGGTGGAACTCCCAAGGAACTAGTTGATCTTCTCACAAACTTATGCGTAGAAATCCATCATCAGAGAGAAGCTCATGGCAAAGGAGATCGACATTTCTTTTTTTCCTACTAAAAAGCAAGTAGCAGATATGATGATGAAGGCACTTAATGGAATAAAGTTTTGTAGATTCAAAGCTATGGCAGGTATTCAACCTATCAGAGAATGAAGACTCAAGCATACTTTAGCTTGAGGGGGAGCTGTTGGAACATCAAGCTTACACTATACTTGAGGTGGATTTGATCTACATCAAAGGCTATCGCATTGAAAGGATATCCGTTGGAGAATTCTTTTTCTTATGCTCACTTATTGTATTTTTTAAAATGATTTTTTCATGGATCTTTTACCATTGTAAAAGCTTTGAGCTTTACACATGTAAAATTAGAAAGATAGAGCCCAAATCCCACGAATTTGTGGTGGTTGATTTGCATTCAATCAAGAAATCAATCACTTAAAAGTAGATCAAACTAGATCTTCACTTTTCCTAGATTGTAGGAAAGTGAATTGATTCCCTCCAACAACCATTCCCACCTTCATTTGAATTCAAAATCCACTTGTAGAAGTCATGGAACACTCCTAGAACCTATATAAAGACTTGAAAGCACTTGTACAATACATGGAAGCAATATACATACACTTGTGACCATCATTGTCTTGATCCTTCAATTTTCTGCAGCATCTTCTTCGCCAACAGTAATCTTGCAGAGGCTATTGCCCTCTCTATAGAGCTCCAAATTGAATGCAACATGTCTCATTGGAAAGTTATAGTGTCTAGTTTATGCATATAACTTCTCATAGCATTTGGTTCAGTAGATTGGGATAAATCTCAATTTTTCTACCTAGGGTTCAATCTCTACGTATTCCTGAAAAATAGGAAGTACCACCGGTGAATGTCTGATTCATTCCTATAGCATATTTTGCTTATTCCTTATATTTTTGTGCATTATATACACTAAACCCTATATATATATAACTCCCATACAAGGATTTCTTCTAATTGTAATCATGTTGGTCTCTATGGGCATTTGAAGTTCATTGTCTCTTCCATATGATAGTAAGTTTTTTGAGCTAGTCGACATGCGAACCTATCTGTTTTGTATCGACTTCTTCTCCTTGATGCTCCAAAGTACATAGTGCAGTTCTTTGCACTTATCCCATGCCTATAAGGTCAATTTGAGTCTCCATAAGCTCAAGGGCTGTTCGTGTGCCAGTTGGCTAGACCAAACTTCATCGCTTCGAAACGCACTTTTCTACCTCCGACAAGCTTCTCCAAGTTCTTTCATAAATGGTTGGGTCATACTTTGCAAGATAGCAAATTGGATGCACCCCTATCATATGATACTCGTTCAGGCTCTCATAGTGCTTCTTTTCCATCTGAATGCTATGTTATGGCTGCCTCTAGTCTTTGTGATGAGAATGAGCTTGTTTCCTTTGATGAAGCACAAAATCTTGAAAATTGGATTGTTGATATGCAATCAAAATATGATGCTATTATGAAAAATGGTACCTAGTCTTTATGTGACTTGCCCCTGGAAAGAAGGTCATTGGCACTAAGTGGGTATACAAGCTGAAGTGTAAGCCTACTGGAACAATTGACAGGTATAAGGCTAGGCTTTTTGCAAAAGGTTATGCTTAAGAAAGAGGCATTGATTTTGATGAGGCCTTTTCTCCTACATGTCAAATGGCTACTATTCATAGCATCTATGCACTTGCAACTTGTCATAGTTGGAATGTACATTGGTTGAACATTAAAACTACATTTCTGAATGGTGACTTGCATGAAGAAGTGTATGTTTTTCAGCCCCATGGTTTTGTGCAAAAATGGCATGAAAACAAAGTGTGCAAGTTGAAAAAGGCATTATATGGTTTGAAACAATTACCACGTGCTTGGTATGAAAAGATACATGCCTACTTGATTGCACATGGTTTTGAGATCACTCGGATTGAGAGAACCTTATACATTCGAGGTGCAAATGATGTGCTTTTTATCACTGTTACTGGTCCTAATGAGAAGCATATTGCTGATTTTAAGGCTAATTTGCATGCCTCATTTGAGATGTCACATTTGGGGCATTTGCATCATTATTTGGGCATTCATTTTATGCAAGTTGATGGCGGACTAGCTTTGTGTCAAAAAAATATATTGACACATTATTGAAGCATTTTGGCCTTGAAGACTGCAAACCTATTGCCACTCCTATGGAAACAGGTTTACGATTGATTCTTCATGATGTTGGAGATGCATTTGATGCTATTCTCTATCAGCAAGCTGTTGGATGCTTGATTCACTTATACATTACTCAACCAGATATTCAATTTTTTTCTCATAGATGAGCAAGTTTATGCATTTCCCAGGTAAGTTTCATGTAGATAAAGTTTGAGAGGATACATCCTCTAGGTTTATTACAACCATTGGAGATACCAAAATATTGTTGGGACATTATTCCCATGGATTTCATAATGGGTTTACCTAGGACATTTCATCAAATGAATTATATCCTTGTACTTATTGATCCGTTGAGTGAAATGGAATACCTTACGCTAACAAAAAAAATAGTGGAAGCTCTAAAAGTTTTAGGACTGCCCATTCAAAACATTTTTAGATTACAAGGTTTGCCTAAGTCCATACTTTTGAACAGATATTCTAAATTTATATGTTTTGGAAATGTCTATTTAATCAAATGAAAGCTCAAATCAAGATGAATAATGGAGAGCATCCACAAACCTATAGCCTAAGCAAAAGAGTAAATCAAATTTTAGAAGAAATTCATTGAGAAATACAAACAGATTGGGATAGTTTTCTTCATTAGATAGAGTTTTCTTACAATTGTTGGAAATATAAGCCTACTCTATTGAAACCTTTTGAGGTGATATATGGATATATTCCACTCAGTTACTATAGTATTTTACCAAATAAATCCTCTCGTGCTTCAAAGTTCATCATAGATATGCAAGCTTATCTTAAGATACCTTATGCCAACCTTTAGCAAGTTGTTGAGATAGCCAAGGATTTTGCAAATAAATATCATATGCAACAGACGTTTCAAGAGGGTTACCATGTGTTTTTATAGGGTCCACTTTGTTCTTCGTTGAAAGTGGTCCAGAAACCTAATTTTTCACCTAGATTGTGTGGACCTTGTATAGTAATTAAGAAGATTAGTCATGTTGCATAAAATCCTCCATTTTCATATGATTGCAAATACACCTAGTCTTTCACGTTAGTAAATTGCAAGTGTACATTTCTTGAGATGAGAACTATATGGATGGTCTAGTTGCTTTAGATGGAGCAACATCTTCTCTAGATGTATCATTCAGAGTCTTAGATAAGAGAGGAAAGAGAGGTAGTTATGGAACCATTCTATACTGAAATATTTAGTAGCATGGGTCAATCCTCAGTTCACAGATGCTACAAGGGAATTTAAAGCTTTAATTCATAGGCATTTTCCCTCCCTAATCATTGAGGCCGATGCCCTCAGGAGGGGTAGAGAGTGATATAATCCATTTCGGCATACATGGTCTACCATTGGTCTATGTGCCTTGGTCAAGGACCCTAGATGGCTCAATGACTAGAGCTCGAGGGAGCCAAGGTTTTGGCACAAGTCTTATGATGTAGTGAGGTTATTCCATCTCCTCTGAGTATCCATATGAGGAGTCTTTGGAAGTTATAAAGGAATTTATATATGCATGAGACCAAGGTTTATTTAAGGTTGAGAAAAGAGTGGCAGATAGCCAATTGAGTTTTATAATCCATTCAGGCCTCCATGCCCTACCATTAGTCTACATGCATTTGTCAAGGACTCTAAATGGGTTACGGACTAGCATTAGAGGAATCCAACACTCTAATATGAGTCCTATGATTTATTGATTTTTTTTGGTCTCCTTAGAATGTCCATATGAAGAGTGTTTGAACCTTATAGAGCACTTTGGATGTACATGAGATCAAGGGCTATTTGAGGTTGTGAGGAGAGTGGCAAGTAGTAAATTGGGATCTCACATTGTATAAGCTCACATATTATGGAAAATCTATGGATGACTATGCATGTGTATAAAGGATTTGTAGGCTATTTCATATACAAAACCTTGGCATGCATGTTTTGGACATCTTAATTTTGCCACTTTGTTATGCCTTCAGAAGTAACAAATGGCTTCCTCTTTGCCTAAAGTTGATGCATCATCCAAGCATGTCTTTGATAGTTGCGATTTGGGTAAGATGCAACATTCTTCATTTCCTAACAATGGTACAATAAGAGTTGAATGAAAGTTGTAGCTTGTTCATAGTGATGTATGTGGTCCGCTCCAAACACCATCTTTTGGCAATTACCTTTGCATCATGACATTTATTGATGAATTTTCTAGCCATGCATTATTCTACCCATATATTCAAAGCCCAAATTATTTATATGCTTCAAATCATTCTTAGTTATGGTTGAGAATTTGTCAATGTAAAATGGTCATCCCTAATTTGGAGAACATGTCCTTTGAACATGATGCATTTTCCGATGAGCATGGGATGAAACATCAATGTATAGTTCTCTATATACTTCAACAAATAATGTTATAGAGATGAAAAATTGTTCTCTCATGGAAATGGAAAGATTTATGGTCAAAGTTCAGTCTTTGCCTTATAGTTTGGTTTGAGGCTTTAATGTATGTTGCATATGTACTTAACAGGTGTCCTATAAAAGCACTATTATAGTCTATAACCTCTTATGAATCTTAACATGGTTGCAAGCCATCTATTGCTCATTTTTGTGATTTTTATTGTTTGGCATATGCATTAGTGCATGATCAAGAACACATAAAACTGGATGATAAGCTTGTGAAATATATTTTTGTTGGCTATAGCTTTGAGTGCAAATTTCATCACCTATATAACCCACAAAGTAAATGCATATTGGTTAGTCATGATGTAGTTTTTTTGGATGATGTTATGCAACCTTTACGTTCATGTATCAGGGAGAATCAAGGAGTTCAAACTATTTGCATGATACATTATTGTGTCTTTTGACTAGAAGACAATCAAATGTATCTCCTAGTGAGGCAAGTATTCAACATGTGCAGGTTTTGAATGAGAACACAGATCATTAAGTTACTTATGTAAATATTCATGATGCACTTATTAATGAGAGAATAGATATTGATGATGTGAAGTTATGTTAGAATGGCTGGAGCAAAATTTGAGACATGGTAAGTTAAATGCATCTTTGTGTTATCATACTCATTTAGGATTCAATGATCCTTCCTTTACATTTGATTATTATGCAATGGGTGTCTAGAATGATCATGTTTCCTTTAGTGAAGCACAAAATTTAGGGTATTGGATCACTAATAGCTATTTGAATATGATGCAATTATGAAAAATGATACATGTCCTTTATATGAATCGCCTCTTGGCAAGAAAGCCATTGGCACTAAATGGGCCTATAATTTGAAATGCAATTCTAATCATAGTATTGATAGCTATAAGGATAGGCTTGTAGATAAATATTATTCCCAATAAAAAATCATAGATTTTGATGATATTTTTGCACCTATGTACCAAATTACAACTATTCATAGAATTCATGCACTTCTAGTTCACATTAGTTGGAATGCACATTAGTTGGACATTAGAATTGCATTCTTGAATGGGGATTTGCATGGACAAGTGTATATTTTTCAGCCTCGTGATTTTGTGTGGAATGGGCATGAAAGCAAAGTGTGCAAGTTAGCATCACGTGCTTAATATGAGAAGTTGCATGCCAACTTATGAGCACATTGATTTCAAAATATTCCAATTAAAAGAACTTCTTATCATTGTGTGCAAATGAGTACTTCTTATCATTGTTGTTTATGTAGATGATATGTTGCTCACTGGTCCTAATGAGATTCATATTTCATATTTTAATGCACATTTTCATGCCTCTTTCGAAAATGTTCAATTGGGGCATCTACATCACAATTTGGGAATTTAATTCATGCAAGTTGATGGGGGCAATGCCTTTAATAAAAATAAATACATTGATACATTATTGTAGAGTTTTAGCCTTGATGATTGTAAAACTATTTCACTCCCATGGAAATAGGTTTATGATTGAGTCTTCATAATGTTGGAGATGCATTTGATCGGTATTTATCAACAAGTATGAGGAACAATCAAAATAGAGTCTTAAAAAATAGTAAATAATGTGCAAAAGGTAACAATTGATAAGGTAGAGGATTATAGCAAGGGAGATGAAGCAAATACATGTCTTCCCATTTAATCAATAGATACACAACTAGTTCCATACTTGATAATGTGGTTGGTGGCAATAGAAAATAAGAGATTTTGCAAAAAATGCAAGAAATCAACCTTGAGACCTACCCAATTGAAGCTTCAACTAGTGGATGGACACATTGAGGAACCATAGGCTTATTGGAAGGTGCAAAAAGAATGATGATGGAGCATAATTTAAGCATACATTGGTGACTCAAAATTTCAATAAAGCCAATAACTATGAAATGATTCTAGGAAGACCTTTCATGCGACATATAATAGTAGATCAAGGTTCCATACATGATTATATCTATTTGCAAAGTCGATGAATTACTAATAGGATCAACCTAGCAAATCACTCACATAGGAATATTTCTCAACTTGAATCTCTATCTAATTCTTGGTACTAACAGATTGTTGTAAGAAACTACACCCTTAAAAGGAATCCATGTTAATCCTACTACCATATATGAGTTGCATGATCCTGAAGACTCCTCAAGAGTCACATATTTGGATCAAGATAAGAGAAGCTATTGGGATGTAATAGATGAAAAAAGATATAGAGTCCAATATATGTAGTACCAGTAAAGTACACACAACCAGAAGAGAACTTGGAGAGAAGAGTACTACATGTAACCCCATTGATGAGCTCTGAAAGCTCCAACCAGATTTATCCACACAACTATGGTGATAACTATGTCTACGACCATAATCCTATAGAATATGAGGCTACCATTGAGCAACAATATTATGAATATGATGGCTATGGAAACTCTTATGGGGTCAAAATATGCCAACATGATGTATGCTACACCTAGACCTCAAGCTTCAATAAGACAACCAGTAAGACCACCCCCACCAAGAGGACCCTATTATAGATGCAAAGGAGATCCTTACATAAGGGAGTGTACAATGCCCCATCATCCACCTCCTCAAAGACCTTGGGAAGGGTATTATAATGATTGTGGAAAAGAACAACTTTTTCAAGATTGTCACAGGAATCCCTCCGAAACATCATCTACTACCTAGATCAACATGATTGAGTGATTGAGTCCTCTGGTAGTGATAAGGAGTACATGGTGCCATCAAAGACTATAACAAGAGCCCAAGCCAAAGAAAAACTGGAAACTCTTAGTGATCATGGGTCTAAAAGTCCCATGAGTGAAAAGAGAAGAGAATCCTCATGCTTGGTGGTAGAAGATTTAGAAGAATTGTCAAGAGATATAGGAAGAGAAAAGCCCAAAATGGAAGACAATAAGAGAAAAGATTAAAAGAAAATGGATAAAGAAATTCGCTAAAGAAAAGAAAAACTCCAAGAGAGAAAAAGATTCTACACAAGTAAGCCAAGCTAAATAGGAAGATGTGTGGTAAAGAAAGAACAAATGGAGCACTATAGAGGATCAATTCTAGGAAATCATATGCCTGAAGATCCTATGCTTGTGAAAGCTTATCAGTATAGAATAAAGGCAAGACCTACTCTAGAGAAACATGAAGAATGTTACCCTGTAGGAGATCTGGAAAAGGAGGGACTAGTATTATGCAAGAAGCTCATTGAAGTTTCTCAAACCATGCTAAAAAAATCGATTACAACCAATCTAGAAACAAGGATTCCATAGAAGAAATTCCAAGAATTCCTAGAAAAAATTCACTCAAATCATATAGAATGAGAACCACCCAAAGTGGTTGAAGGTGAATTAGAACCATGGAAATTGGCTTCTTAATCCCTGTGGTAGAAGAAAATTGGCCACATGATCAGTGGGCCAAAGTCCAAGAAGATAGATGGAAGAAGAATGAAGGAGAGATCACTCCTTTCATTGAGAATGAGAAAGGAGGAGATAGACAAACTATTATTAGTAGGATTAATATGAGATTGAGCATACATAATGGGTTTCTTCATTCATGATAGTACCCAAGAAAAATGAAAAAATTAGGGTTTGTATTAACTTGAAGAAAGTGAATGTTTCCACCATTAGAAATAGTTATACATTACCTATCACTAACCATCTCTTAGAAAGAGTAGCATGCAAGGAAGTGTACAACTTCCTTGATGGTTTTTCAGGTTACAATCAAGTAGCCAGTCCTACTGAGGATCAACATAAAACTACTTTTGCTATTGAATGGGGAGTCTATGCTTTTAGGGTTATGCCTTTTGGTCTAACAAATTCCCTAGCCACTTTCTAGATACTAATGTGTCACATTGTTGAGGAATTCCTAAGGAGATTATGGAAGTGTGGATGACCTATGCACTTACTCTTCCAAGATATCTGCTCATATACTTTAGTTGAAATGCATCTTTGACAAGTGCAAAAAATATCAAGTATGCGTGAATCCTAAAGAAAGTCTCTTTATGGTAAGACAAGGGAAGATACTTGGATGCATAGTGTCAGAAAATGGTATCTCTACTAAAGAAAAGATCAAGGTGAGCTTAGAGTTACCCAGACCTAAGAATGTAAAGGAAGTGCAAGCCCTTATGGGATACTCTGGATATTATCATCGATTTATCCACATGTATGTGATAATAGGTAAATCCTTGTATGGATTGCTAACTCAATTCAAATGGAGTGATGAATGTGAAGAAGCATTCAATGAATTGAAAAGAAGATTGAGTTTAGCACCTATATTGAAAGTACCTAATTGGAAGAAGCCATTCCATATTCACATGGATGCTTTCAATTTTGGACTTGGATGCATATTGGCATAACTAGTAGAAAAATGAAAATCAATTCATCCAATTGCATATGCAAGTAGGTAGTTGAACCAAGCCGAAGCAACTACACAACTATTGAGAGAGAAAGACTAGGGATAGTCTATGTACTAAAAAAAGTTTGACACTACTTGCTAGCCAATATATTCAAATTCTTCATTGATCATCAAGATTTTTTGTACTTGGTAAACAAACCTTGTAATATTGAAAGGCTAGTTAGATAGTTTTTTTCTAATGGAATTTGATTTCGAAGCAGTTGTCAATAAGGGAAATACACATGTTAGAGCCGATCATTTTTCTAGAATGAGACATGGAGAAACTTCAATAGGAGTAGCTAATGAATTACTAGATACTTATCTCTTCAACATAGAAGTATGTCCATCATGGAGTGAAAAATTAGTACCTATGCTTACACATGGACCACACCATAAAATCAATTATGAAAAAGGAAAATAACTTTGGAAAATAAGAAACCTTCACATTGTGGTGGGTAGCTTATATTTCAAAGATCTAATGGATTACTTATGAGATGTGTAGAGGAGAAGAGAACAAACCTAATTCAACAAGCTCATATAAATCAATGGAAATTTCATAGGGGAATAAATGGGACAATTCAAGGACTAAGACACTTAGGAGTATATTTTTCAAACATGAAAAGAGGTGCATTGATACGTGTCTAATTGAAAAGTATCCCAAGTTTTCTCACCAAAAGAACATTCATCCCTAAGTTATTCTACAATAGCACGTGAATGGCACAGACCAATGATAGAGTTATTGAAATCATGAACATATCCAGAAGGAGATATTGTACTGAACTACATGAGTGACTACCGACAATCTCCTTTGACTACATCAATTTTAGCATCTAAAATTTTCATGTCCAATTTGTTTGTGCCACATTCCTATATCAACAATAACTCTTGCACCTTTTACAAACATGGTTGCGTTCATTTCAAGAATTTTCACATTTAAGGTGAACATCCTACTCACTTTGTTTCCTTTGGCAATTAGTCTTCCATCCTGTTTGTACTCTTCTACATACAACCCATGAGCATTGAACCTGACTTTTAATCTCTAGTTAACCATTCTTCCAATAGAAACCAGATTACTAGTTATATTTGGAACATGCAACACATCAACAAGATGTTTTACCTTTTGGTCCTCCATAGATAGTGCTATGTTTCTTGTATGCTCGATAGGATGTGATGTGTCATCGCATGTTTCAACATATCCAAGAACTCGAAGTTTTTTCAAACTACTAAGCCATTCTGCATGACTGTTCATGTGCTTCAAAGCACTTCAATCAACATACCAGACATTACCATTCGATTTCAAAACATGAACAGACATTGTATTCATCATATGATGTTGGACCATGAACAGCTTCTCAAATTCATCTGCACTTGTGGATGCATATTTGTTTTGTTGCCTTCTATTATTTTGATTCTTCAACTTGTAATCACATTCAAACTGACCAAGTTTACCACAATTCTAGCATCCTTTACTGTCATTAACTAAATCATTTTTTTGGAAATTTATGCGGCCTCTTTGGCTCCCCCTACCTCAAAATTGTCCTCTACTTCCTACATGATTCTGGTGTTGACCTTGCCCTTGGTTATTGTTTCCTCTTCCACTTCTGAAACCTCTACCTCTGCCTCTTCCTCTTCTAGAGTAGAATACCTTCTTAGAACTAGGTTTTCCTTGGGAGTTTGAATCCTCACCAAGATTTTTTTCTTCGATAATCAACATGAAAACTAGATCAGCAAAATTCAAAATACTTTCCATAGTCTGAATAGAATTTCTGAACTGCTTATATGCAGCTCCTAAACCATGAAGGCACACTTCCACCTTATCATCATCATCTACATTCATGCCAATAGATGCAAGTGACTCACATATGCTTTTGATTTTCAGGGTGTGGTCACTTATCAACATGCCATTTTTCTCTAGTGTATACAGCTCGTTCTTGAGTCGCAATTTTTGTGCCTTTGTATTAGTCTCATACAATGTGAACAAATTGTTCCAAGCCTCTTTAGAAGTCTTAGCATCATGTATGTGCCCAATCATGCTATCTTGTATGCTAACAGATAGCCAATACATTACCTTTCATGCTCCTTGATTCCATTCTTCATATGTGCTTAATTGGTCTTTTGTCTGATTCCTCTCTGGTAATTACAGAGCATTTTCGTTCTCTCCTTCGATGTACTTCTAGTAGCCTTTTCCCATAAGGAAATTTGTCATTCTAAATCTCCAAGCATGGATGTTGTTCTTGTGTAGCTTATCACTCATCCATGTTTGCCATTTCTATAGTAATTCATAACACTGCAAAGACACTACAAGTAGTACTTCTGCTTGAACACTATCACACTGTCATGACAGTTTGATCTTAGAAAAACACAGTTTTCATGCATCAATAGTACATGAAATCTCTTGAAACTTTGGATTTGGAACATTTGAGTGTTGACAAATAGAACACAAGTCATAGTTTTGCAAATTGACCTGATTTTTTTATGGGCTTCACCTTGTAGGCTAGAAATGAAAGTCATTTGTGAATCTTGCTTTCTCCACATCTTCTACCTTCATGCCAATTTTCATAGCAATATAAGGTCATTTGTGAATTGTGCTTTCTCCATTCCTTCTTGCACACAGTATTGACAAACCAAGGATTTCCTATTTAATGAGATATAGAGAATTAATTTTACTTCCAAGGAATTATTTTATGAGAGCTAGGATGATGGATTTGCATAGATCACAAGGATGGTTTATATAAAAACTATCACTTCTTACTAGACTCAAGGATAGGAATACCTTGAGAGACATGAGGGCAATTCTATCATCTTAGTTCTAGAAGGATTTGGAGTTAATTTTCTTATGGAAATTTATTTTATATTTAGAGGATTTCATGGTATATTATCCTCTACCAAGGAGGGGATTTGAACACACAGCCCTTGTTAAACTCCTCTAGGGGTCCCTCTCATTTTGGAGGCACGTGAGCACAATTTTCAAGGTAAGAAGAAGATGATGAATGCCATCTATTTTTTCAGATCCCAAAGCACACACAGAGTTATATGATCGTCCTCCCAACCATGTACAACTCCACTGATTCTCTCTAGCTCTACCATGTGGATCTCTCAAATGGCTTCACACATGAGTGCCACATGGCACTCATGTGTGAGCCCAAGAAACGTTCAGCCATGTAGCTAAAATTTATATTGTCAAAGCACTTATTGCATTAGCTAACAAAAGGATGGACTTTGTATCAGATGGATGTGAAGAATGCGTTCTTACATGGTGAGTTGTAGAAAGAAGTATGCATGGAGGAGCCACAAGGATATGAGGATTCAAAGCACCCAAAATATAATTGCAGGTTGCAAAAGGCTTTGTATGGGCTTAAACAAGCCCCTCACGCTTGGCATGCAAGGATTGATGATTACTTAACCGCCATTGGATCTATGTCATGCAGATCATTCATTGTATGCAAAGAAAGGTGACGATGGCATCATGATTGTGGCTATTTAGGTTGATGGCTTGATTTTAGGTGGTGATAATGAAGAAATCATTAAAGAGGTAAAGCAACTCCTTATGCAAGAATTTGACATGAAAGATCTTGGCGAGTTGCTCTATTTCTTGGGCATTGATTTCATACATACAAAAATAGGTATATGGATGTTGCAAAGGCAATATGCCTTGAGTATGTTGAAAAAGTATGGTACAACTGATTGTAAGCTGATTTCCATGCCATTAGTTCAGAATTTAAAGTTGGATACTACATCAAGTGAAGCATTGGAAAATGCTAATATGTACAGGAAAATTGTGGGAAGTTTGATATATCTCACAATTTACAAGACCTAATCTAAGCTGCACTTTTGGAATTGAAAGTCAATTTATGCAGGTTCCCAAGAAACCACATAGATGCCGTGAGATGCACTCTATGATATGTGAGTGCTACTTTGTATTATGCATTGTTTTATGAAGTTGGTGTAGAATTGCAGGTTCATGGATACACTGATGCAGGTTTGGTTGGTAGTATTCGAGATAGAAGATCTACTAGTGGCATTCTATTCTCAGTTGGAAGTGCAGCTATAACATGGAGCAGTAAGAAGCAAACCATTGTTGCTTTGTCAAGTACAGAGGCTGAGGATAGAGATGTTATGATGGCAGCATGTGAAGCATCATGGCTAGAGATGCTACTTGTAGATTTAGTTGTGGAAGTGCAAAATCCTATCACCATCTATTGTGATAATCGTAGCAGCATACAGTTAGCATGGGACCTTGTTTTTCATGCTAGAACAAAGGATATCGAGGTGCATTATCATTTTATCATGGAAAAGGTATTAGTAGGTGATATTGACCTTCTTTATGTGAGGATAGATGAGCAGGTTGCTTATATTTTCACTAAATCACTTGGAGCTGAGAAGCTAAAGAAGTTTTGGAAGATGCTTGGATTATAGGATATTATGTTGAGCTTGAGGGGGAGTGTTGAGATATCAATCTAAACATGTGACGATCTAGGATGACGTGTATCACTTTTTCATGTCTCAGACATATATAGTGGTCACACCATTGTATATCAGAGATACTTCATTGAGCTTTCCTAGATTTATCTATCGAGAATGATAGCACATTTGTTTCTTACTAGCTCACTCATTCATGGACATTAGGATTTCCATTATGTAGTTTTCTTTATACATTGTACTATTTCTATTGTTGTTTTAGGTCATTCTTGTATATTCCTTTTATCTAATAGAAGAAGAAGAAGAAGAAGATCATTCTTCCTTGCCTCAATCTGTGTGTGCGCTCCTATTTGAGTTTGAGAGTGTGTGAGTGAGCTCTCTTCCTCATCCCCTTCCTTGTGAAAACTCTCTCATGCCTCTCAAGTTCCATTAATAGCACTGAAGAAATGCCTCAAGTGGGTGAATTTCCCTAGGAGTGTGCAAATAAGGAAAGAGGACATTGGCTTCATCTTGGCCAAATCACCATTGAACACCTATTTTTCATCAAAGTTCTAATAATGGATCGGGATCATCTTTTCCTCATAGTGATTCGGGATTTTCACATTGTACATAACATGCCTATTGTCACGAGGAAGGAGATAAGGAAGAGAGCTCACACACACACTCTCACTCTAAAGGAGAAGCACACACACATATTGAGGCAAAGAAGAATGATCTTCTTCTTCTATTACATAAAAGGAATGTACAAGAATGACCTCAAAACAATAATACAACAATAATACAAGAATGACCTCAAAAGGAAAAACCTAATGTCCGCGAATGAGTGAACTGGCAAGAAACAAATGTGCCATCACTCTCGGTAGATAAATCTAATAAAGCTCAATGAAGTATCCCTGACATATACCGGCGTGACCACTATACATGTCAAAGAAACGAAAAACTGGTACGTGTCATCCTGGATCATCACATGTTGAGCTTGATATCTCAACACTCCCCCTCAAGCTCAACGCCATATCCTATAATCCAAGCATCTCCCGAAACTTCTTCAACTTCTCAACTCCAAGTGCTTTGGTGAAAATATCAACAACCTGCTCATCTATTCTCACATAAACAAGATCAATATCACCTGCTAATACCTTCTCTCTGATGAAGTTATAGTGTACCTCGATATGCTTTGTTCTAGCATGGAAAACAGGGTTTCGTGCTAACTGTATGCTGCTAAGATTATCACAATAGATAGTGATAGGCTTTTTTGCACTTCCACACCTAAATCTATAAGTAACATCTTCAGCCATGATGCCTCACATGCTGCCATTGCAGCACCTCTATACTCAGCCTCTGTACTCGACAAAGCAACAGTGGGTTGCTTCTTACTGCTCCACGTAATAGTTGCACCTCCAAGTGAGAAAAGAAAGCCACTAGTAGATCTTCTATCTGGAGTACTACCATCCCAATTTGCATCGGTGTATCCATGAACCTGCAAATCTACACCAACTTCATAAAGCAATGCATAATCCAAAGTAGCACCCACATAACGTAGAGTGCACCTCAGAGCATCCAAATGTGGCTTCCTAGGAACCTGCATAAACTGACTTTCAAGTCCAACAGTATAGCTTAAATCACGCCTTGTAATTATAAGATATATAAGACTTCCCACAATTTTCCTGTACATAGTAGCATTTTCCAATGCTTCGCATGATGTAGTATCCAACTTCAAATTTTGATCTAATGGCATAGAAATTGGCTTACAACCAGCCATACCATACTTTTGCCACATATTCAAGGCATATTGCCTTTGTGACACCCATATACCTGTTTCTGTATGTATAAACTCAATGCCCAAGACATAGCGCAACACACCAAGATCTTTCATGTCAAATTCCTACATAAGAAGTTGCTTTACCTCTTTGATGATTTCTTCATTATCGCCACCTACAATCAAGTCATCAATATAAATGGCCCCAATCATGATGCCATCATTAGCCTTCCTTGCATATAGTGAATGATCTGCATCACACCAAAAAAACCCAATGTTGGTTAAGTAATCAGCAATCCTTACATGCCATGCACGCGAAGCCTAGTTCAGCCCATACAAAGCCTTTTGCAACTTGCAAACATATTCTGGATGCTTTGAATCTTCATATCCTTGTGGCTGGTCCATATACTTCTTCCTGTAACTCACCATGTAGGAAAGCATTCTTCGCATCCATCTGATGCAAAATCCATCTTTTGCTGTAGCTAATGCAACAAGTGTCCTAACAGTAGACATTTTAGCTACAGGGCTGAATGTTTCCTCATAATCAATGCCATATGTCTGTGCATATCCTTTAGCTACCAATCGTGCTTTATACCTGCTTATGCTACCATCAGCATTATGCTTTACCTTGTAAACCCATTTACAGCCTATGGGTTTCTTTCCGGCAATGGAACCAGCTTCCATTTATCATTTCCATAAAGGGCAACCATCTCCTCATCCATAGCTTTTTCCCAATCTGCAATTCCAATTGCATCTTCAAAGTAAGAAGGTTCAGCATCTTGTATTACCTTTGTCATGTAGGCATAATGACGAGCCATGTAACTATCATATGTCAACCATTGCACTGAATTCCTCATCCTCCCAGATCTTCTTGGTCTTGGGTCACTTCTCCTTGTATCATCTGCATGTGCCCTTCTCACTCCTGGAGTCTTCACAGAGGGCAATCCAAGTTCCTCATCAAGACTCTTTTCTGAACCGTTGGAATCTCCATCAACGTCTTCAAAGCCTACACATGTTTTATGACCAGTAGAAAGCTTTTCTTTACTTTTCTTGGATGTATTTGATGAATTTGCTGGACTGAAATTTCCACGTAATCTTCCACTCCATGGATTTGAATTGGAACTATTGCTTGGTGATGCATCCGGTCCACTCAAAACCTGAGATTCTGCACTTGATTTTTCAGCATTTTCTTTTTCATTTGGTTCAAGACTCAGTCCTTCTTTGGCATTTTCATAGAAGCTTGACATTTCATCAAATACCACATCTCTGCTCACCTTTACCTCTCGTGTGAGTGGGTTATAACATTTATATCCCTTTTGCTCAAGGAAGTATCCAATAAAGACACACTTTTCTACTTTTGGATCAAGCTTCGTCCTCAATTCATCTGGGACATGTACATATGCAATACAGCCAAAAACTTTCAGATGTGATAAGTTTGGCTTTTTACCTGTAAACTTCTCTTCAGGTGTAACTTGATGTATAGCTTGGTAGTTCATGGACAATCTCCTTTGACTCCATCAGTTTCAGCCTTTGCAAGTTTGCATGTCCAATCCGTTTGTGCCATATCTCTATATCTGCAATAACTCCTGCACCTTTTGCAAACATTGCTGCATTCATTTCAGGAATCTTCACATTTAAGGTGAACATCCTACCCACTTTGTTTCCTTTGGCAACCAATCGTCCATCCTGCTTGTACTCTTCTACATATAATCCATCAGCATTGAACGTGACTTGTAATCCCTGGTCAACCATTTGTCCAACAGAAACCAAATTCTTTGTTATATTTGGAACATGCAGCACATCAGCAAGATGTTTACCTTCCCGTCCTCCATAGACAATGCTATGTTTCCTGTCTGCTCAATAGGATGTGATGTATCATCACCTGTTTCAACATATCCAGGAACTGGCATTTTCTGCAAACTACTAAATCATTTTGCATGACTGGTCATGTGATTTGAAGCACCTGAATCAACATACCAGACATTATCATTCGATTTTGAAACACCAGTAGACATCGTATTCATCATGTGATGTTGAACCATAAACAGCTTCTCAGAATCATCTACACTTGTGGATGCATAGTTGTTTTATTGACTTCTGTTATTTTGATTCTTCAACCTGCAATCACGTTCAAAGTGTCCAGGTTTACCACAATTCCAGCATCCTTTACTATCATTACCTGAATCATTTCTTTGGAAATTTCTGCGACCTCTTTGGCTCCCCCTCCCTCGAAACTGTCCTCTTCCTCCTGCATGATTCTGTTGTTGACCTTGGTCTTGGTTACTGTCTCCTCTTCCACTTCCAAAACCTCTACCTCTGCCTCTTCCTCTGCCAGAGTAGAATACCTGCTCAAAACTGGGCTTTCCTTGGGATTTTGAATCCTCACCGAGATTCATTTCTTCAATAATCAGCATAGATACCAGATCATCAAAATTCAGAATATTTTCTCTAGTCTGTATGGAAGTTCTAAACTGCTTATATGGAGCTCCTAAACCACCAAGGCACACTTCCACCTTATCATCATCATCATCTACATTCACGCCAATAGATGCAAGTGACTCACATATGCTTTTGATTTTTAGAGTGTAGTCACTTACCGACATGCTCTTCTTTTCCAATGTATGCAGCTCGTTCTTGAGTTGCAATTTCTGTGCCTTTGTATTAGTCTCATACAAAGTGACCAAACTGTTCCAAGCCTCTTTTGGAGTCTTGGCATCCTGTATGTGACCAATCATGTTATCCTATATGCTAACAAATAGCCAATACATTACCTTTCGTACTCCTTGATTCCATTCCTCATATGCTCTTAACTGGTCTGTAGTCTGATTCCTTTCTGGTAACTGTGGAGCATTTTCATTCTCTCCTTTGATGTACTTCCAATAGCCTTTTCCCATCAAGAAATTCGTCATTCTGAATCTCCAAGCATGGAAGTTGTTCTTATCCAACTTATCGCTCATAAGCTAACTCATTCCATCTGTGTCTGCCATTTGTGCAACAATTCACAACACTACAAAACACTACAAGCAGCACTTCTGCTTGAACACTTTCGCACTATGACATGACAGTTCGATCTCAGAAAAACACAGTTTTCGTGTATCAACAGTACATGGAATCGCTTGAGATTTTGGATCTGGAATATATGAGTCTTGCCGAACACAATGCAAGTTATAGTTTCTAAAATTGACCTGGTTTTTCTATGGGCCCCATCCTGCGAGCTCGAAACGGAGGTCGAGATGGCTCCAAAAATTCCATCTGACAAAACGAGTGACCCTAAAAGGACAACTCACAAAAATATTTTTAGGTCTTCTACATTCATGCCGATTTTCGTAGCAAACGGAGGTCGTTTGTGAAATCACGTTTTCTCCACGCCTTGCCGCGTAGTCTTCACCGTCGCCT
Organism: Ceratopteris richardii; assembly: GCA_020310875.1. Taxonomy (NCBI): domain Eukaryota; kingdom Viridiplantae; phylum Streptophyta; class Polypodiopsida; order Polypodiales; family Pteridaceae; genus Ceratopteris; species Ceratopteris richardii. The sequence continues at coordinate 91,130,201 of CM035411.1, forward strand.
TCTCCACGAGCTCTCTACAGCCACGCTGGCTCTGATACCATGTCACGAGGAAGGAGATAAGGAAGAGAGCTCACACACACTCTCACTCTCAAGGAGAAGCACACACACAGATTGAGGCAAAGAAGAATGATCTTCTTCTTCTTCTTCTTTTATTATATAAAAGGAATGTACAAGAATGACCTCAAAACAAGAATACAACAAGTGCAATATATAAAGATCAGTACATAAGGAAAAACCTAATGTTTGCGAATGAGTGAGCTGGCAATAAACAAATGTGCCATCACTCTCGGTAGATAAATCTAATAAAGCTCAATGAAGTATCCCTAACATATACTGGCGTGACCACTATACATGTCCGAGAAAGGAAAAACTGGTACGTGTCATCCTGAATCATCACATGTTGGGCTTGATATCTCAACACCTATGACTCAGGATGTTTGACAGAAAGCAGGCATAGATATCTACCTCATATTGCCCATTTATAAGCTAAACTTTGAAAGATGTACACAAGTGATGAATATGTTGCATCCTACCATACATAAACTTTCTGTAATAGAAGCTAAGGTGATAGATTTACAAGGAAAATTAAGAATAACTCTATTTACTCATTAACTCATAAATGATGCCTTATGATGGACAAGGGTGTTGATATATTTTGGTAGTGATGTGTTGAAGACACTTAGGACTACAGGGGCACTTTTTTCCCTCTTTGGGAGGTCTTTTCCCCTTGGCTTGTATATATGCCTATAGCCCTAACGGCTCATCTATGTTTGTACATTCATTTGGTAATACATTTAGTATTGTGTTGTGCTCCAAGCTTCTTCTTCTTCCTTGTGCTCTTTGTGTGCTTCTACAGACTTTAAATTCCAAGTATCTTCTATGGATCAAGGGAATACATCTAGAAAGACTTCATCTTTTTTTAATGATAGATCCTCTAGAATGAATAGGTTAATTTCACATCTAGCTACTAGTGCGCACATTCCATGCATCTATGTACCATTCATCATGCAATGCTACAATTTTTTTAGGTTGAAGTGCCACAACAACTTGATCACTACACTTCATGATATACAAAAATCACATAGACAATCAAGAAGGAGATCATATCAAACTAGCTACAGATAGAATTTTCAACCCTTGGGAACATCAAATTTTCACATAATGAATCTAGTATCATATTATCAAACATTGCAATAGTGCATATAGTGGTTCTTGAAGTCCCACCTCTCTGTGTGGGCTCACTTAGCTTTATACATGATGTATTGGAGTGAACATTTATGGCTAGGGAATTTAAAAGAAAGAAATAGAATATTAGTTGATATAGAGGAGGAAAAAACTATGCCTAAATGGCTTGTGCAAATTTTATGAGATAGAAAATTAAATGCACCTCTATCATATCGTACTCATTCAAGCTCTCACAGTGCTTCCTTTGCATCATATTTCTATGTGATGGTTGCCTCTAGTCTTTGTGGTGAGAATGAGCCTATTTCTCTTGACAAAGCACAAAATTCAAAAAATTGGATGGCTACTATGGAATCAGAATATGATGCTATCATGAAGAATGGTACCTTTCCTTTATGTTATTTGCCTCTTGACAAAAAGGCCATTGGAACGAAATGGGTGTACAAGCTAAAATGTAAGCCAGATGGAACATTTGACAAGTATAAAGCTAGGCGTGTTGCAAAAGGTTATGCTCAAGAGAGATGCATTGATTTTGGTGAAACCTTTGCACCCACTTGTTGAATGACCACAGTTTGTAGCATTTGTGCACTTGCATCATGGTTGGAATGTACATCAGTTGGACATTAAAGCTACATTTTTTAATGGTGACGTACATGAAGAAGTGTATGTAATTAAGCCTCCTAGTTTTATGCAAAAAGGGCATAAAAATGAAGTGTGCATGTTGAAAAAGTAATTATATAGTTTGAAGCAAGCAACATGTGCTTGGTATGAAAAGATACATGCCTACTTGTTTGCACATGGTTTTGAGAACGGTCGAACTCAGAGCACCTTATATGTTAAGCATGTAGATGATGTACTTTTGATCATTGTTTTTTATGTTGATGACATGTTTCTTTCTGGTCCTAATAAGAATCATATTAATCAATTTAAGGCTAATTTGCATGCCTCTTTTGAGATGTCAAATATGGGGTGTTTGCATCATTATCTAGGCATTCAGTTTATGCAAGTTATGGGGCAATAGCTCTGTGTCAAAGAAAATATATTGAAACATTATTGCAGCATTTTGGCCTTATTGATTGCAAACCTATTACAACTCCTATGGAAAGAGGTTTACAATTGAGTCTTCATGATGCTAGATGCATTTGATGTTGTTCTCTATCAGCAGGCTATTGCGTGCTTGATTTACTTATGCATAACTCAACCTGATATTCATTTTGTTGTCTCTCATATGAGCAATTTTATGCATTGCCTAGGTGGCAAGCATTGGCAAGCAATTAAGCACATCTTTTGCTACTTGAGTGATACCTGGCTACTTGGGTTGTTTTATCTCAAGGTTAGATCATTACCACTAGATCTACATGCTTTTTCTGACTTAGACTAGGGTGGTTGCTATGACACGTGTGTCACTAGTGGTTTTTGCTTCATGCTTGATAGCTCATGCATATATTGGTTGATCAAGAAGCAACCTACTATGGCCACTTATAGTTTTGAGGTTGAGTATAGAGAAGTTTTCACAATGATTGTTGAGTGTGTCTGTGTGTGTGTGTGTGATTAGATGCCTTTTGATTGATTTGGGTGCTAGTCAGTCTTTTGCCACCACCATCTTCATTGACAATCAGAGTGTATTGGCAATTGCGAGGAACCCTATGTTCCATGCTTGCACAAAGCACATTGAGGTGCATTATCATTATGTCAAGGAGAGGTTCTCTACTGGAGAGATCAGTTTGGCATATGTGCCCACATAGGATAACATTGCAAACCTTTTCACAAAGGCTTTGCCTAGGGAGATGTTTGAAGCTTTCCACAAAGCATTGGGCATACTTCCTTTTGTGGATTAATCTCTTTCCACATAGCTTGGCACTAGCGTATACATCAATTTCAGTTGCTTATTCATCGCATCACTCCTAGGCGGATTTCTTTTTGGTAGTGATGTGTGTGAAAACACTTAGGACCAATAGGCACTTTTTTCCCTCTTTAGTGTTGAGATATGAAGCTCAACATGTGATGATTTAGGATGACACATATCAATTTTTCATTTCTCTGACATGTATAGTGGTCACGCCGTTATATGTCAGGGATACTTCAGTGGGCTTTACTAGATTTATCTACCAAGATGGCAAATTTGTTTCTTGCTAGCTCACTCATTCGCGGACATTAGGATTTTTGTTATGTATTGTTCTTTATATATTGCACTTGTTGTACTGTTGTTTTAGGTCATTCTTGTACATTCCTTTTATGAAATAGAAGAAGAAGAAGAATATCATTCTTTCTTGCATCAATGTGTGTGTGCTCCTCTTTGATTGTGAGTGTGTGTGAACTCTCTTCCTTATCTCCTTCCTCATGACATGGTATCAAAGCCAGTATGTCTATAGAGAGCTCATGGAGAAGGCCAAAGGTGAAGAGTACGCAAGAAGGTGTGGAGAAAGTACGATTGACAAACAGCCTCAAATTGCCATCTCGACTTCCATTTTGAGCCCACAAGGTCGGGCCCATAAAAAAACCAGGTCAACTTGCAAAACTATAAATTGTGTCCTATTCAGCAACACTTATATATTCCAGATCTAGAATTTCAAGCGATTCCATGTACTATTCATACACAAACAAAAAGGAGATCGAACTATCACATCATAGTGTCACAGTGTTCAAGCAAGGGTATTGCTTGTAGTGTCTTTGCAGTGTTGCGAATTGTTGCAGAAATGGCAAACACATATGGAATGAGTCAACTTATGAGCGATAAGCTGGACAAGAACAACTTTCATGCTTGGAGATTCAAAATGAAAAATTTCTTGATGGGAAAATGATATTGGAAGTACATCAACGGAGAGAATGAAAATGCTTCACAGTTATTGGAGAGGAATCGGACTATACACCAATTAAGAGCATATGAGGAATGGAATCAAGGAGCATGAAAAGTAATGTATTGGCTATTTGTTAGCATACAAGATACCATGATTGGGAACATACAAGATGCCAAGACTCCGAAAGAGGCTTGGAACAGTTTGGTCACATTGTATGAGACCAATATAAAGGCACAGAAAGTGCAACTCAAGAATAAGTTGCATACACTAGAGAAAAAGGGTATGTCAATAAGTGACAACACTCTAAAAATCAAAAGCATATGTGAATCACTTGCATCTATTGGCATGAATGTAGATGATGATGATAAGGTGGAAGTATGCCTTCGTGGTTTAGGAGTTGCATATAAGCAGTTCAGAACTTCTATACAGACCATGGAAAACTTTTTGAATTTTGGAGATCTGGTGTCCATGTTGATTACATCCGATGAAGCATTGGAAAATGCTACTATGTACATGAAAATTGTGGGAAGTTTGATATATCTCACAATTACAAGGCCTAATCTAAGCTACACTGTTGGACTTGAAAGTCAATTTATGTAGGTTCCCAAGAAGCCACATTCAGATGCTCTAAGTCGCACTCTACGTTATGTGAGTGCTACTTTGGATTATGCATTGTTTTATGAAGCTGGTATAGATTTGCAGGTTCATGGATACATTGATGCAGATTGGGCTGGTTGTATTCCTTATACTAGTGGCTTTGTATTCTCACTTGCAAGTGTAGCTATGACATGGAGCAGCAAGAAGCAACCCACTATTTCTTTGTCGAGTACAAAGGTTGAACATAGAGGTGCTACAACGATGTGAAGCAACCGTGTTAGAGATGCTACTTGCAAATTTAGGTATGGAAGTGCAAAAGCCTATCACCATTTATTGTGATAATCTTAGCAGCATATAGTTAGCACGGAACCCTATTTTTCATGCTAGAACAAAGCATATTGAGTTACATTATCATTTCATCATGGAAAAGGTATTAGTAGGTGATATCAACCTTGTTTACATGAAGACAGATGAGCAAGTTGATGATATTTTCACTAAAGCACTTGGAGCTGAGAAGTTGAGAAAGTTTCGGAAGATGCTTGGATTACAGGACATGGTGTTGAGCTTGAGGGGGAGTTCTGAGATATCAAGCTCAATATGTGATGATCCAAGATGACACGTATCACTTTTTCATTTCTCTGATATGTATAGTGGTCACACTGGTATATGTCCAAGATACTTCATTGGGCTTTACTAGATTTATCTAACTGAGAGTGATGGCACATTTGTTTCTTGCTAGCTCATTCGCAGACATTAGGATTTTTGTTATGTATTGTTCTTTATATATTGCACTTGTTGTATCGTTGTTTTAGGTCATTCTTGTACATTCCTTTTATGTAATAGAAGAAGAAGAAGAAGAAGAAGAAGATCATTCTTCCTTGCCTCAATCTGTGTGTGTGCTCCTCTTTGATTGTGAGAGTGTGTGTGAGCTCTCTTCCTTATCTCCTTCCTCGTGACATTTAGTTGGTTTTTTTTTCCTTGACTTGTATATATGCCTATAACCTTAACGGGTCACTGATGTTTGTAGATTCACTTGATAATTCATTCAATGTAGTGTTGTTCTCCAAGCTTCTTCATCTTCTTCCTTGTGTGTTCATGTGCTTGCACAGACCTCAAACTCCAACAAATGTGTGTTAGGGAGTGTAAGGAGTGAGTATGAAAGATCGTGGAAAAATGAGAAACAATGGGTTAAAAGGAAGTTTGAATGAAGGATTTCCAACATAAAACTTTCAAACTTTTATTCTCCATGAGAATCACCATATATCTACATTCTAGTGATCCTACTACATATATGAAGGTTTTCACATCTTTTTGAAGCGCTATAAGTTTGCTTAGTATCCATACTAGTAAAGCCTTGCCTTCAATCCGAATAGTTTATGACATAATTCAAAGGAAGAACTTAATGTCATGGCAACTCCTAGAGGTCCATCTAGTATGAATTGGGCTAAAGATACATGTCCTCCTTTGTTTTTTCATCCAAAAAAAAAATCCAATGGATATGTGAGGTATGTCTAAGGTTGAAAAGTTATTGCAAGCATCAATGCATTGAAAGGAAAATCTGAGTAGCAGTAGGTATAGGGGATGAACCTAATGGAGCTTACCCTTGTTTCATAATATATTCTCAAGATGATAAATACAAGAGGATCAAAGATTGAAGGGAGTGCTCAAGGGAGATCAGAACATAAAAAGGAATCAATGCTTCTTTGATAATCATAGAGAGCCCATGAGATTTTTTAATATTCTTGAATGGCTTGGATTCATGATAGTTCAAGATCAAGGAGTTAACAAGACATATGATCTTGTCAAAATAGTTTTACTAGCCTGGAATCCATAAGTATGCTCTTGGTAATGCATTAAAATGAAAATAGTTAATAAAAATAAATAGGTAAATGTGACAGATCTTCTTCACCCTTTGGGCATCCCAAATGGGAAATGGGAGGGCATCTCCATGGACTCAATAGTACAATTACTCGCGAATTTTAAAGGGCATGACTGACTTTGGGTAATTATGAATAGAATGTACCCAATGAATCATTTCATCCTAACACATACCATCATGAAGACCTTATAACAAGAGAGATTATCCGTTTAGAAGCTATAACTTTTTTTGAGCATGTTTTCCACATTTAGACATTGTTTCAAGTTGGGATAGGAATGTTAAGAGTTAATTTTTTAGAAAAAAACTTCAAATAATTGAATAATAAATTTAGAATGAGTACAATGGAGCATCCAAAAATGGAAAAACATAAATGGTTAAACCATATCCTAGAAAACATGGTTTGAGCATATGCCAATGAAATGTGAAATAATTGGGATAAATACTTTCCTAGTAAATTTTTTGTATGGTATCTTCAAGCACTCTTCCACTAGACATACTTCATTTAAAGAATTCATTAACGGGAAGAAAATAATAAGAACTCAACTTTTTAAAGTGGCGGTATTGTTTCCAATCTGAATTGTATGCTAGGACTATTAATAATTCTTTTGAGGGAGCTATGAAAATTATATATGCTTTGTTTCTATGTCAATTAGGTTACATGTAAGCTCATTACTGATGTGGTTTTACTCGGCTCTTCCTGATACCACTTCTTGTCGATGCGACGAAGGTTGAACCTTATTAAGCCTGCGGAATTCGCCACGCCCAAGAAGAACTAAGCTAGTGTGATTTAGAACACCTCTGTAATCAATCAATAGCTTAGCAAAGTTTTTGACGCTCAACGTATAAGACTGCGCTCTAAATTCACTGAAAAATTTCACCGAAACTTAATCAGACTGTCACTGGACTGACACCGTGATCGTACTGGAATTGTATTGAAATGAACTTCAATTCTGATTATAATTACTTCAAGTGAATGTTTATGAAGTAATGGAGTGATGCGTGAACTTCCTTAACTTACTGAACTCTTCCTGAAGTTCAAGGAAAAACTCCACTAGTTCAGAAAACCTCTTTCCGGTCAGGCTTTGTACTGTGTGTAGATATCTTTTCCACCAGAACCTCTGATCAACTGAAAGTAGAGATGTCTAGCTACAGAATGAGCTATCTCTCATACAAAACTTCACATTACTCTGCGATATCTACTTCGTTCTTCTATCGAAAATTACTCGTTTACTGAGAAACTGTAACTGTTAACTATCTTTAACCGTAGTATGACAATACTTCGGTTTCTTCACATACGAACAGTGCACGCGAATTTCCACATGAACATGTGTTTTCTATTAGAGAAGATGTGTACAAACACGCTTGGCCTCTTCTTGCTCAAGCTACAGAAACTCTCCTACAGTGAGTAGTTCCTTCCTACCATCTCTCTCAGATGAATACCCGACATTTCAGGTTTCTGTTATTCATCTTTACATACGCGATCTCTGGCGTCTTCTTCTACATACGCAATCTCTGGCGTCTTCTTCTAACCATAACTAAAAAATCTCTCTCTCATCCTTTCTGTATGTGCTCTATTTATACTGCGCGCTCTTGAAAACGCACTTCCCCTTCCATTATTCCTATGCACGTTCTCTCTATGTACAGTTTGATTCGGTGTAACGAACTCTGATCCTGGAAGATTCTGTACTGTACATAACGGTCGTGGATTTGTCCCTCCACTAAGGCTTTTGATTTTCTTTGATTCTGCTTCTCCTTTTCTTTTTTCTTTTATGCATGTCTGTTTGTCAAATTCGTGAGTGTTTCTTCAATAGCTCCCCCTCAATCACTAATTTGACATCTTCCGGTCTTTCATATATCTTTCTTTCTTTTATACCTGCCATCTCTTTGAATCTGCTTGTCTTTGTTCCATCCAAGCTCTTTGTCAAAATATCTGCAATCTGATCTTTTGTCGGAGTGTATAGTATTTCTATCTCTTTCTCCATTATCTTTTCCCTCAGGAAATGATACTGAATCTCTATGTGCTTTGTTCTTGCATGAAATACTGGGTTTGCTGCAAGATACAACGAGCTCATATTATCTCCATGTATGATAGTTACACCTTGATCAATACCCATGCTTTTGAACAAGGTCTGCATCCATATTATTTCTTTAGCTGCTTCTACGAGTCCTTTGTATTCAGCTTATGTTGACGATAACGCTACTGTGTGTTGCTTCTTTGAACACTAGCTTACCAGCTTATCTCCTAGGTATATCATATACCCGTGCGTTGATCTTCTGTCATCTTGACTTCCAGCCCAGTCTGAGTCACTGTATGCTTTCAGCTTTATATCTGACGTAAAAGGATAATATAATCCTTCTTTTATAGTTCTTTTGACGTATCTAAGAACTCTTTGTCCTGCAACCCAATGTTGATCTGTCGGACAATGCATGAATTGTGAGAGAACTCCCACTGCATAACTAAGATCTGGTCTCGTTAGCGTAGCATAAATTAAACTTCCTACTAATGACTGATATCTCTTCATATCTTTAAACTCTGCACCACTGTATCTGCTGAGTTTATGATTTACTTCAAGCGGTGTTGAAGCTTCTCTGCAATTCTCCATATTAAACTTCTTCAGTAAGTTTAGGAGATACCTTTCTTGTGAAACATATACACCATGATCTGTGTATGTGATTTCCATTCCTAAGAAATATGATAATTTCCCTAGGTCACTGATCTTGAACTCTCTTTCGAGTAGTTTCTTTACTTCTGTAATCCCTTCATCTGAGGTTCCTGTTATTATTAAGTCGTCTACATAAATACAAATGTAGATCATACCTTCTTCTGTTCTCTTTATGAGTAGACTTGCATCTGCCTTCGAACTTTGATATCCAAGTTCATTCAGATATTTCACAAGTCTGTAATTCCAAGCTCTTGGAGCTTTCTTCAGTCCATAAAGTGCTTTTCTTAATCTGCAGACAAAGTTTGGGTATTTGAAACTTTTGAACCCTTCAGGTTGTTCCATGTACACTTCATCAGAAATGTATCCATTCAGAAATGCGTTCTTTATATCTAGATGACTTAGCTTCCATCCTTTCGATGCCGCTACAGCGATTACTGTCCTTATGGTTGACATTCTTGCCACCGGACTAAACGTCTCATCATAATCTATGCCATGCATCTGAGCATAGCCTTTGACCACCAGCCTTGCTTTGTGTCTGGCTATCCTTCCATCTGCAAATTTCTTTATTTTGAAAACCCATTTATTTCCGATTACTTTCTTACCATTTGGTTTCGGAACAAGTTCTCATGTCTTGTTCTCCTCCAGTGCGTTGATTTCTTCTTTCATTGCTTCTTCCCATTGCTTCTTGCCTTTAGCTTCATCATAGCTCTATGGTTCTTCATCATCTTTGACCATATATGCGTAATCTTTCTGAGTTATGTATGAGGTATCATATGAATACCTTTCTGGTTGTCTTCTAGTCCTGCTTGACCTTCTTGGTTCTTCATAAGTGTCTGAATACACTTCTTCATCTTCATTTTTCATACCTGATCCGATCCTGGACGTACTTGCCTATATATGATCTTCATCTCTGTTTACCTGCACAATTGATTTTCCTTTTTCTTTTCTTCTTACTTCTTCTTCAAATCCTTCAGTTGTTTGACCTTGATCTGTATACCAGCTTTTCTGTTCATCAAAAGTAACATCTCTAGAAACAATAAATTGTTTCGTTAGAGGACTCCATAACCTATAACCCATCTGTTTTTCATCATATCCGACGAACACATATTTCTCTGCTTTTGGTTCAAGCTTATGTCTTAGTTGTGATGGTACATAAGCATACGCTACTGATCCAAACACTTTGCAATGGTCAAGTGTTGGCTTCTTTCCCCACCAAGCTTCATAAGGGGTCATTCCTTCTAAAGCTGTACATGGTAATCTGTTTATCAAGTATGTCGCTGTATTTACAGCTTCAGCCCAAAGATAATTTGGACAATCTTTTTCGTTTAGCATAGCTCGTGCAAATTCAACTAGAGTTCGGTTCCTTCTTTCTGCTACTCCGTTTTGTTGCGGTGTATACCTTCAAGTTATTTCTCTTTTGATACCTGCATTCCAAAGATAATCATTGAACTCTCGGGAGAAGTATTCTCCCCCTCCATCAGACCTCAGTCTTTTAAGTTTTCGTCCGGTAAGTCTTTCAGCATATGCATGAAAATGCCTGAAAGCTCCAAAGACTTCTGATTTCTCTTTCAAAACATAAAGAGTTATCCACCTTGTTGCATCATCAATGAATAAGACATAGTACCTCGATCCGCTGATTGATCCTTCTTTCGTTGGCCCCCATACATCTGTATGAATAAGCTCGAGTACTCCATCATGTTTGAATCCTTTCTTCTGGAAAGGTAACCTGTGAGCTTTTCCCATCTGACATGCTTCGCACTTATGAATCATATGTTGATTATGTATGTTCGGTAATCCCAGTACAGACTGATTTGCGATCATAGCTTTAATTCCTTTTTCATTGAAATGACCTAATCTCTTATGCCATAGATCAAGTTCTGTAATCACCTTCTCACCATGTGTGAGCAACGCTTGGCCAATGTTCCCTTGTACTCTTAAGGTAAAGAGTCTTCCTTCTTTCTTTCCAGAGACGATCTGATTATATCCGTTCTCAGGATCTCCTACAAATACTCCTTTGTTTGTAAATCTGACCTGAAAACCTTTTTCAACTATCTGTCCCACACTGATCAAATTTTTCGGTATTGTTGGAACATACAAAACATTGGTTAGCAGATCTGCTCCACTCTTGCATTTCACTTTTCCAATTGAATGTACGCTATGTCTCGTATTGTCACCTGTTTGAATAGTGTGACTAGAACTACCTTGTTCTAGTTCTGACATCAGTTCTATATTTCCTGACAAATGATTAGAGCATCCAGAATCAATGTAAAATACCTTTAGGTCTTCATTTTCTGATGTGCTGATAGAGTTCATCATCAACGATGTATGACTTTCATTCTGTGTGTCATTTGCGTAGTTGTTGTAGGTGGTATTGCAGGATTGATTCTGTCCCCAACTTCTCGCTCCACCTCTACCATAACTGCCTCTTTGGCCTTGTCTACCTCTTTGATATCTTCCGCTCCTAGTTCTGCTATTATTGTTCTGATTCTGATTTGATCCTTGTTGATTGTGCCAACAGTCATGAGCCAGATGATTACTTAATCCACAAATCCAGCAGGCCTTCTTGTTGGTATTCTGGCTACTTCTTCCTCTTCCAAAGCCTCTTGCTCTTCCTCTGCCAGTGCCTTTACCTCTTGCATAACAGGCCTGAGAGCTCGACTCTTCTTCGTCTTTTGGTTTACCTTTGTCTTTCTTCTTGTTCTTCATGTACATCGCTGAACTTTGTCCTTTGTCTCCATCTCCTTTCAGGTCTTGCTCATATGTGAGCATCAAACCAAGCAACTGATTTAAATCTGGTACGAAATGATTTAAAGAAAGTTCAGTTGAGGGTACGAAAGGTTTCCACCTTTCATCTCCTCTCAAACCTGTTAGCAGTTGCGCTATCAATCTGTGATCTTCGACATCTTCATTTATGGATCCAAGACTATCTGCTAGATCCTTCATCTTAGTAACATAGTCACTAATGCTTTGACTCGACTTCTTTTTGAACGTTGTGAATTCGGACCATAAGCTAGCCTTCCTAGATTTCGTAGTATTTTGGAAATGATCTTCCAACGCACTCCATATGTCCTCTGCTTTCTCCAGACCTCTAATGTGCGGTAGTAGATGGTCTATTACAGTATTATAGATGTAGGCTCTTGCCGTTGCATCTTTCTTCTGCCATAGCTTCAAGGCTTCTAATTCTTCTTTTTCCGGTTGACTATCATCTTCGAAAGTCGGCTTCTTTTCTTCTCCGGTCACATACATCATTAAGTCCTTACTCATAAGTAAGGTTTCCATGTGCATTACCCATGCAGGATAATTATCTCTGTCTAGTTTGTCAATAGTAACGTGGTCTGCCATAATTTTTCCAGTGAGTATGATGTTAAGGGTTTTACCTTTCACAAACCTTTACTCTTGAGGATGACTTCAGAATACTTCTTGATACCGTTTGTTGTTGATCTCTTCAACGTTCTCCTTTCCTTATGAAAGTTTTCGAGTTCTCTTGTATCTTCACTTCCGGTTGTTCCTTGAGAACCTTTCTGCTTTTCAGAATCTTTCGGCTCTTGGGTCTAGCCTGCTCTGATTAGATATGCCTAGCTCTGATATCCAGTTGTAGTCGATTCGCCCTTGCTCTTGGATCTATCCTTGGCTCTGATACCACTGATGTGGTTTTACTCGGCTCTTCCTGATACCACTTCTTGTCGACGCGACGAAGGCTGAACCTTATTAAGCCTGCGGAATTTGCCACGCCCAAGAAGAACTAAGCTAGTGTGATTTAGAACACGACTGTAATCAATCAATAGCTTAGCAAAGTTTCTGACGCTCAACGTATAAGACTGCGCTCTAAATTCACTGAAAAATTTCACCGAAACTTAACCAGACTGTCACTGGACTGACACCGTGATCGTACCGGAATTGTACCGGAATGAACTTCAATTTTGATTATAAAGTAAGGGAGTGATGCGTGAACTTCCTTAACTTACTGAACTCTTCCTGAAGTTCAAGGAAAAACTCCACTAGTTCAGAAAACCTCTTTCCGGTCAGGCTTTGTACTATGTGTAGATATCTTTTCCACCGGAACCTTTGATCAACTGAAAGTAGAGATGTCTAGCTACAGAATGAGCTATCTCTCATACAAAACTTCGCATTACTTCGTTCTTCTACCGGAAATTACTCGTTTACTGAGAAACTGTAACTGTTAACTATCTTTAACCATAGTATGATAATACTTCGGTTTCTTCACATACGAATAGTGCACGTGAATTTCCACATGAACATGTGTTTTCTATTAGAGAAGATGTGTACAAACAGGCTTGGCCTCTTCTTGCTCAAGCTACAAAAACTCTCCTACAATGAGTAGTTCCTTCCTACCATCTCTCTCAGATGAATACCCGACATTTCAGGTTTCTGTTATTCATCTTTACATACGCGATCTCTGGCGTCTTCTTCTACATACGCGATCTTTGGCGTCTTCTTCTAACCATAACTAAAAAATCTCTCTCATTCTTTCTGTATGTGCTCTATTTATACTGCGCGCTCTTGAAAACACACTTCCCCTTCCATTATTCCTATGCACGTTCTCTCTATGTACAATTTGATTCGGTGTAACGAACTCTGATCCTGGAAGATTCTGTACTGTACATAACGGTCTTGGATTTGTCCCTCCACTAAGGCTTTTGATTTTCTTTGATTCTGCTTCTCTTTTTCTTTTTTCTTTTATGCATGTCTGTTTATCAAATTCGTGAGTGTTTCTTCAACAATTACTCTTGCGAGAATTTGTATTGTGTGTTCCAACAAATGGAAAAGGACACTATTTGAATGTAAAGAAGTAAAAATAATTTATCTATGATTTTTTTTCTTTTTGTGGAAATTACAATCCTTGACTAAAGTTCGAGAACTCAAAATGTCAAAGAGCCGGTTTTGGGTCTACATAGATACTCTTCGAGTGTCCTCCCTTCACATCCCTTAAGATTCTTATTCCTTATAAAGCACACTCATATATACTAATGTTTCAAGCAAGCTTTCAAGATGCATACATATTCTTTAAGTGTTCTCGTTCCCTTCCTACACTATAACATTCTTCCCTAAATTCATATCCACTTCCTTGCCCGCATATCTCAGCTCTTTAGCACACACTACGCAAGCCCCTTTGAAAAGACTGTAATTTAAGACTCCAATCCTATTGCATTCGCTTTGCATTAAACCCTATGTTTTAAGGCTCCCAGTTCATAAAATGTATGTAAGGTATGACCATTCTTATGCATTTGAGGTTCAATTAACGATATCTATAACTGTACAATGACCATACGCTTCAAGTTTTATTAAATACTTGATGCTGCTTTAATAATCATGGTTAACTTTGGGATGTGCACAGATGCATTCTTAATGTAGTTTTGTCTAGTAGGTTTTTGATGACCTAAGAAGTGGCTTTTACCTGTCTTCTAGTAAGCACACAAATGCTCATTTAAAAATCATTCATGTAAGCTCGTGAATCGATGATCATGTGTGTTATTGAACTGACGATTGGCAAGAAGTGCTTGATTTTGCACAAATAACAAAAGAAGGTGCTTAAACAATTCTAAGCCCAAAATCTATTTATGTACGTAAATATTATTGATATTCTGTACAGGATCAACAGATACATATGGGACCTGGTACATCAGTAACATAAACAGATCATGCAACAAATATCCAGGCCAAATAAATGATATATTGGCAGTGACACAAGCCATAAATAGGGCACAGCATGAAACTCCTAGTCTTCAGCTATCACAATTAATGTCTCCTCCTCCATATAACTTATGGCATATATGTTGGACAGTATTACTCGGGATGCAACATTTTCGGGATCCAATTGAAGAAGAATGTTTGCAGCTCGTTCCCCTCGTTGTAAATCAGTTTGATGCCTGCATGCACCAAGCAAACTCATCCAAGTAACAATTGTAGGTCTGTCTGGCATATCCCAAATCAAACTTTCTGCTTCATCTAGTAGCCCAGCCCTTCCAAGTAAGTCAACCATGCAGCCGTAATGATCTGACAATGCTGCAACACCCCAGATGTGATTCATCAAGTAAAAGCAATGCCAGCCCTCCCCCACAAGGCCCGCATGACTGCATGCATTAAGAACAATAAGGAATGTCACATCAGTTGGTCTCACACCCATGCCTTGCATTTGATTAAAAAGATGAAGCGTTTTTTCTCCTTTCCCATGCTGTGCGAAACCTGCAATCAATGAATTCCATGTCACAGAACTTTGTAACGGCATCCGAAGGAATACTGCCTCTGCAGCTTCAAGGCTCCCACATCTCCCATACAAGCTAATCAAAGAAGTTCCAACAGCTTCTTCCAACTCATATGCCTCCATTACTACTTCTGCATGTACCTCCTCACCTTCTTTGAGTGCTGCCATGTCAGCACAAACATCAAGAATGGTAATGCATGTGACCTTATCAGGTACAATAAGGTCCTCATGCAGCCTATAATATAGCATTAATGCAGCCTGCCACTGCTCAAGCTTTGCATATGCAGCAATCATCGAGCTGAAAGTAACAGAGCTTCTCTCTGGAATCCTGTCAAAAAGACTTCTGGCTTCCTCAATCACACCACATTTTCCATACATGTTGATGATAGCAGTCCCAACCGTCATGTCCAACTCATAATCTTCCACGACGATCTGTGCATGAAGATGTTTCCCATCAGAAATAGATGGAACTCTGGTGCATGCATCAAACATGCTAACAAACGTTATCTTATCTGGAATCATCCCTTCACTTTGCATTTTGTTGAAGTATTGAAAGGCTTTTCTGGAACAACCATGCTGTGCATGTACAGCAATAATTGCATTCCACGTCACAATGTTTCTGAAGGGCATACTTTCAAACACCTCCTGAGACTTTTCCAAAACACCACATTTGCCATACATATTGACAAGTGCAGTGGAGATGACAACATCGGGGAGCATTCCCTGTGACTGCAATTGGGCATGGACCTGTCTACCCTCTTCAAGGGCCAAGATACCTGTACATGCATCAAGGACAGAAACAAAAGTTGCTTGATTAGGATTAACCTGTTTTTCCTGCATGTGGTTAAACAAGTGCAAAGCTTCCCATCCCTTACCATGCTGAGCATGTGCAGAGATCAAAACATTCCATGTTATGACATTGGGTTTGTGAATGCTGTCAAAAACTTTTCGTGCATTTTCTAGTAAATTGCATTTCCCATACATATTGACAAAGGAAGTGGCAACAACTACATCTTCCTCAATGTTACTTTCATGTACACAAGCATGAACCCTTATCCCAATGGTTGATGACTTCAAGCATGCACATGCATCTAGCAAGGAGATGAATGTAACGTTATTTGGGAGCTCTGTTTGATGTTGCATCAAATGGAACAATTGAATTGCAACCCCTCCTTCTCCATGCCTCGCATATGCTGCAAGCATCGCACTCCATGAATAGACATTGTGCACGCACATTTTCTCAAAAACCACAGTAGCTAGTTTTAGCTCTCCACATTTTGAATACATATTCACAACTGCAGTACCTATAACAACATCAGCTTCACATCCACTCATGATGGCTGATGAATGCATGATCTCTCCAATAACCAGAAGTGAGGCATCAGTGCACACAGACAGAATACTAACCAATGTAAACTGGTTCGGCTCGAGTCCCTGCAGCCACATATGCTGAAAGATTTTAAAAGCTGTGCCAACATCTTCACTGCATGCGTGCGTGTCAATAAGAAGATTCCAAGCGAAGACGACATGTGTATGCATCCTGGAGAAAAATTGACACGTTCCAGCTAAATCCTTGCATCGGCTGTACGCATGGAGGAGCAAGTTCTGCATTCCCAAGACAGTATCGAACCCATGGTTAGCAAGATGCAGATGAAGACGTTGAGCTGATAATAATTCATGGCAGTCCCGCAAAAGGGGTGTATATCTATCGAGGACTTCGACCGGAAGCTCAGTCCAAGGGCAGAGGCCGTGTTTGCTCGTTTGAGCAAAGCTCTGATCGAAGGTCTGCCTGCTTCCTGAAATGTACTGATCAGAATCTTCGATGGCAAAAACATCCGCCAACGTGGAAAGCCTCTGTGCTTTTTCTGCGGGTTGAACAACGCCATGCCTTATTACAGCAAGAGATCTACACAGCATGTAGCATGCCTACAACATGCGAGCTCTATTTCTTCGGCTGCCATACATTTGGGACACTAGTGAAATCATAAACCTCCCATGGAGAAAGGTTTATGATTTAGACTCATGATGCTAGAGATGCATTTGATGTTGTTCTCCATGGCAAGTTGTTGATCTTCAATTTTATATCTTTTAGATGAGCAAGTCTATGCATAGCCAAGGTCTAAAGCATTGATACACAATTAAGCGCATCTTTTGCTACTTGAGTGGTACTAGATTTTTTCGGTTATTTTATCCTAAGGGAGATACTTACCACTAGATTTGCATGCTTGTTTTGATTGAGATTGGGTTGGTTGCTATGAGAATCGTGTGTCGATTTGTGGTCTTTTTTTCATGTTTGGTAGCTCATGCATATCTTGGTTGAGAACGAACAAGCTTAGTGTGGCCACTTCTAAATATGAGGTTGAATATAGGGAAGCTTTCACAGCTATCTTTTAGTGTGTGTGGCTCAAATGCCTTTTGATTGATTTGTGTGTTGATCAGTCTTTTATCACCACCATCTTTACTAGCAGTCAAAGAACATTAGCAGTTGTGAGGAACCTTGTGTTCCATGCTTACACAAAGCAAATTGATGTGCACTATCATTATGTTAGAGAGAGACACTCTATTGGAGATTGCCTAGAGAGAATTTCAAAGTTTTTGCAAAGCTTTGGGCTTACTTCCTTTTGTGTATTGATTTCATTTCACATAGCTTGACACTTCCTTATACATGAGTGCAAGATCCTTGTTCGTCATATCATTCCCAAGGGGAATCTATTGATAAATTTCAATAGTGATGTGCGTGAACATACTAGGATTTATGGGGCACTTTTTCCCCTCTTTAAGAGGTTTTCTTCTTGAGCTTGTATATATGCCTATAACCCTAATGGGCTACTTATCTTTTAGGGGTAATGATTTGGAGCCTTCAAGGCCAAAATGTTGCAATAGTGTGTTAATTTATTTCATTTGACACAATGTTATTCCCCCATCAACTTGCATAAATTGAATGCTCAAATAATGATGCAAAAGCCCCAAATATGACATCTCAAAAGGGGCATGCAGATCAGTCGTAAATTCAGTAATATGCTTCTCATTAGGACCATTAAGCAACATATCATCAACATATGCAACAATGATCAAAAGTACATCATCTACACGCTTAACGTATAAGGTTATCTCTCTTAGAATATTCTCAAATCCATGTGTTAATAAGTAGGCATATATGTTTTCATACCAAGCTTGTGGTACTTGCTTCAATCCATACAATTCCTTTTCAACCTACGTACTTTATTTTCATGTCCTTTCTGCACAAAAACATGGGATCGAACTATATACACTTGTATAGAGAAATTCCATGCTCCTTCCTTTTATTCAATGCTTCTTTCGTTCTCATGCAAGCACATAAATCCCACATGCAATGAGATCTCCCCTCTAGACCATATAAGGAGGTGCTCTCTTTGCTCCTCACAAGCTCATGCACTCTAGCTCATTGCAAGGAGTCTCTTCACACTCCTCATGGAGTCTTCACGCTCATGGAGCATTCTATGTAAGTTGTTTCCATTTATCATTATGTTTTCATATCTTTCATTTCTTCCTCCCTCCCTTCCATTTCACATCTTTCCAATAAAAGTGCTTCTAAGAACTATTTGTCCTTCTTGCATTAAGCATGATTATTGTCCCTCATTTTTCATGTATTGTTTAGTTTATGCTATAGTAATATCTATTCTTGAATGAATCCTTATTACAGTGGTCACATACACTATGCATTTCATTGTTTTTAAAAGCAATAAACTTGCAATCAAAAGTGCTCTTTAGTACTTGTAGCTAGTAAACAAATCTTCAAAAACAGTAATCATCACAATATGCAAATATGCCTTTAGGAGCTTGGGCAAGTATGTACAACTATAAGCAGTACTACACAACGACAAAGATATTGAGTCACAAAGGAGAAGATGGACATGTTGCATGGGCAACATAATTTTTAGTAGAGAACCATCATCACACAAAGAATAAGGAAGAGAACAATCAACAAAGGTGCAAGATTGAAGATTTGGTAGCCAAATTGGTGCATTTTGAGGTTCTTCTTAGTCGAGTTGGTGAGGATCTTGCACACTATCAAGAAACTTAAGGATGCCCTCCCTATATTGATTTTGAGAAGAAGTAGACATGGAAGTACAAACTTGGAATTGAAGAAATGTGCCATGGTCTCGGGTCTTCATAGCTTTAAAATCTTGTCAATGGCTATTGTGCTCTTCATGGTACTATCCTACTAAGAACTCCTCCTCTTCCGATGAATCCTAGTGTTTTTTTGCTCTCCAGAGATCATGCACAATTCTCGAGTAAAGCCAAGAATAGACATGTGTGAAAGATCCCAAATTCTTCCCCTCATGACCACGTGATTTCCTACTTATCATTCTCTTTCTTTGTGCAACCATCTAATGCTTACTATGCACAATGCCATATTGTCTCATGCTAATTATAACTATAAGAGGTGATTCTTGCCACTTACATAATATTTCCTTTCCCTTGATATTAGGTTTGTCCTCAAACCTGATTATGGAAGGCATAGATGAAAAAGAGAAACAATGTAGTAATCGCTCCCATTGAACCCCATGCACCTAGTGTACATGATCATCTCTTTATAATGTTTTCTTGTATCCTTTCCCTTAAGAAGACTCTTGTGAAGTCTTCTAAAGGTAGGAAACTATCTTTGAAGGGTACTAACCCACTCCCAATTAGCACTATCTTTTGAACTATCTCGCCACTTTACTAGGCACTCTTTATAGAAGTGACCCCTCGTTTGTGTTTCTCAAGTACGTAGTATGCTCTCAGGCTCATGTGGAATAGTTTGAATAGAAAGAGACTCTGCTACCTCACTACTTGGAATGAGGTGATGAGATTCACCCAATTGCTTCTTAGGCTAGCTAACATGAAATACTGGATGAATTTGGATACTCATTGGAAGTTGGAGCTGGTAATCCATCTTGCCTATTCTCTTAAGTATTGGGAATGGTACACAATACCTAAAAGATGATTTTGGACAAGGTCACATCTTCATGGTTTCTGGCCTAGAGGGAACTCTAAGATAGACTTGCTCTCATACCTCAAAATTGATATCTCTCCTTTGACGATTAGCATAGGCTCTAGCTCTATCTTGAGCTCTTCTAATGATGTCCTTAGCAAGCCTAATCATATCATTCATCTCTTCTGAGAAGTCATTTGCAACTTGGACTTTTCTCATGCTACAATCCTATTGCATATGGAGCTCTTGGCTAAAACCCATACATAAACATAAATAAACTATGCCCAATGGAAGAGTGCTTGGAACTATTATATGCAAACTTTAATATAGGTAAATAATATTCCCAATTAGTTTGCCTTTCATTCACATATGCTAGAATCATATCTTCCAGGATGCCCATCTGATTGTGGATGCTCGATTGTACTCATGCTACGCTTCATATCCAACCTCTAGAAGATGGCTCTCCAAAAGTGCTAGTAACCTTCCTATCCCAATCAGAAACAATGTCTAAAAGAAGACCATATAACCGGTATAGGTTCTCCACAAATAACCTAGTTGATTTAGGTGTCTTCATTGTACTATGTGTTAGAATAAACCTAGCCATTTTGGTCAACCTATCGGCAATTATGCAAGCTAAGTCATTCCCTCTCTATGTCCTAGGTAGTCCTACTATAAAATCCATGGAGATACTCTCTCACTTCCCATTGGGAATATCCAATGGGTGGAGAAGACTTCCAATCCTCAACCTTGTAGATTTATTGATCTAGCATTTATTGCACTTAAGCACATACTCTAGGACATCCTTACGTAGTCCAGACTAGTAAATCTTCATTTTAACAACATCATAAGTCTTGTTAATTCCTTTGTGTTTTGCCCTAGGTGTGTCATGACGCTCATATAATATGTGTTGTCTCATCTCAAAGTTTATAGGGACATGCCTTACCTTTAAATAATAGATATCCATGACATGGATATTGCAATTCTTCCATTTGAATCCTTTTTGAGTATGCATCAATACTCTATCCTCATTGGAAATCCATGTATCTAGATCCCCTTTCTCAATGATTTCTGAAATCTCAGTATATGTAGGATCAACCCTACATTTCCTTTGAATGGATTCAAGTAATTCAGTAGTGATATAAGTAAAACTCGGTCCATTGAGCATAGGCATGTAACTAAGTGAATCAGCCACCACATTAAATTTTTCTTTTTGATACCTAAGCTCATAATCAAACTCCTTAAAGTTGTCTGCCTAGTAGGCCTTAGGACCTCTAAGGTCCGTTTTATTAGAGAGCCAATTGATCCTCTCCTAATCAAACACTATTATAACTTTGGCAACATATAAATAATGATGTCACTTCTTCAAAGCATGGAAAATTGCGTACGATTCCTTCTCATAGACAAAGTAATTTTTCTGATCAAGTTCGAGCTTTTTGCTCTCATAATCCATTGATTAACCATCCTCAACTAAAACTACTCCTAACACAAATTCATTTGTGTCAGTCTCAACCTCAAATAATTGATTGGGATCTTATATCTCTAATAGTGGAGTTGTAGGTATTGCTACTTTTAACTTCTCCATTCTTTGTTTTTGTTCATGTCCACAATGAAAGGCTTTCCCTTTCCCTTTCAGTTTTTTCACTATCAGAACCCAACACAAAAATCTTGGCATAGTTCTTGATTAATCATGGAGAGAGTCTGGATAAACCAAGGAAGATATGTAGCTCTTCTAGGTTTCTAGGATGCTGCCATTCCATAATACCTCGCACCTTTTTAGGATCCATCTGGATTCCATGTTTGGAGATGATATTTCCAAGATATATGACCTCAAGTGACTATCTTAAGTGTTCCAAATGTTCCTCTTTTGACTTACTATAGATAAACATATAATCAAGAAATTCTATTACAAACTTTCCCAGATAGGGCCTCAAAACATTGTTCTTGAGTGTCATGAACATGGTTGGAGCATTAATGAGACCAAATGGCATCACTAAGAACTCATAATGTCCATACCTAGTCCTAACGCAGACTTAGGTGCATCCTTCGCTTTTATTTTAACTTGATGATCTCCTGATCTTAAATCAATCTTAGTTAAATATTGAGATTGATGCAAATGATGAAGGGGTTTGGAGTGCAGAACAAGAGGAAGAAGGAGGACAGAGAATGAGAGAGAGGAGAGGAAAGACGCGCGGATATGCGTGGGAGCCTCGAAACCCACATTATGATCTCTCTTGAGGCAATGCTCTATATATGATGTATATATATGAATATGGGGGTAAGGTCACATGACCCTTACATCCCCAACAATCTCCCACTTAAGGGTCAATGTGACCATAAGTGGTAACATATACAAAGAATGATGTAGGACTATACAATAATGTACAGGAAGAGTCCGGATCTCTACCCATACCAGATCAGCCTACACCAACTGCCTCGAACAAGGTGTATCCATGCACCTCAAACTGCTCTAGACTCATATCGACAAGAGTCGAGCTCATATCTGACTGATGCAAGAACTGATGAAGTTCCTGCAAAGCTCCCACTCGCTCCATGCCTATGTCAATCATCGAACGACTGACAACTCCAAGTGCAAATGCTCCAATAGCAACTGCAATGTCTGGTCTCGAGCATAACAACTCGTACATCAAACTCCCGAATGCTGACGAAACATGTGCTATCCTGGCTAACCTAAGCATGTCAGCCATGCCTCTATCCAAGGCATCCAAAGCACCATCGTCAAGACCAACATGTCCTGACATATCTATGTCAACATCTGGCATGAGCGAATCCAAGAATGACTGCATAACTGCTGACTCCTCAGCATCTAAATCAGCCATGCTCACAACCAAGGATGTATCTAGCTGTGCATCATGAGAGCTAACATGCTCTACCATACACTGTGTATCATGAGAGCTATCGTGCTCTACCACACCAAGTGTATCATCATGCTCCACATGAGCTGACTGCACAACATCAACACCAAGATCCATCTGATGATCTAACTCTAAGTGAGTATCATCACAATGCTCTACATGAGCATCCACATCATGCTCTAAAGCATCCAACTGATCATCCAAAGTGTGCTCCAAATGAGCATCCACATGATCAACAAAATCATGCTCTATATAAGCATCATGAGCATCCAAAACATGCTCTACATGTGCATCCATCTGAGCATCTGAATCCTGCCATACATGTGCATCATGAATGTCAATAGACATATGTGTAGGTAGACAAAATGAGACATGACGAGTCTCACATCGCACATAAGGCTGAACTCCCACTGAGACGAGACTGTCTCTCACATGAAGTACCTGCAGTGGATACATGTGCCCAATCCTAGCACCTTTGACAAGCATAAGCTGTCCCAACTGCAACTGAAAATGATGCTCACCAAGGAATGCATAATATCTGCTCTCCTGTAACTGGCTAACTGAAATCAAGCTCATAGGGAATGAAGGCACATAGCGTACATGTCTGAGTATAAGTGATGCTCCACTAGGTAGCATAAGACATACATCTCCTGCACCCTCAATATCATATATCGTACCATCAGGCAACTGCACACATCCACGACTCTCACCTGAGAATCGATAAAACCACTCACGATATGGAGTAACATGAAAACTGGCTAATGCATCAAGCAACCAAGCCATATGTGTGCCATCCAATGAATAAGAGGAATCCAAAGATGAACCATAGGAGAAAGTGATATCACCATCACTGGCATAATCAACTGCCATAGACTCTCCTGAAACTACTACCTGACCTGCATCACATGCATATCTCTGACGTCGTCGTCGCATCCGCCTGAAGCAACGTCGTCGAATATGGCCCTCATGACCACAATGCCAACATCGAAGTCGTCGATATGATCTATGTCTCACATGAGTCAATGGACTCGCATACATATCATGTAGTCTCTGCCATAATGCACTACTCGTCTCCTCATACATAACAGACTCATATATAGAATCCACAAGCTGTAATCGGATAGTGGAGCTGGCCAATGCATCCATATCCATCCATACGTGGTCGGGCATGTCACGAGGCCTCTGTGCATCTCTATGCACATACACGTGTAACCCTGCACGAACCAATGTATGCCACATCTGAGCTTTCCATCTCGGAAAGTCAGTGCCATCAAATCGAGAAGACACCATGCTGGCAATCCAATAGACTAGCAATATAACAAGAGACTAGAAACAATACTCTATCCTGAATAGGATCACACCTGCATATCCATATGCATAAGTCATATCACAAATGTCTCGATGGAGAAGGAACTATGTGAACCACCTGTCACATAACCATGCATCTAGCATGCATATAAAACCATGAGAATAAGCCTGCTCACCAAGTCTCCAAAGTGACCAAATAGATATGGAAGAATCCTGGGAAAAATTCGACAGAGTATCCCCTGTAAACTGAGCAATCAAACAAGATAACCAATCACCAAAGAACAATGAATAATCTGTCACCACCTGTCACTGATGTAATCAAGGATAATGGAAAATACATATGCCCATAAACTAATGGCAATACATGCCAATACAATGGCAATACAACTCCCACTCAAGAATAAATCCTGCAAGATGGTCCAACCTGTCACAAACAACCTGTGACGAAGTCCAAGTGAATGGAGATAGTCAATGATCCAAAGCTATCGCAAAAGCTTCAAGATCCACTAGAGTTCTCTTCTAGCATAAAAGCCGATGAAATTTCGGCAGCATCTCCTCTGTAAAATGGACTCTAGAACCAAAATAGCCATGTGGGAATCACCATCCACATATGCCAAGAATTACACTGGCAAATATATATCAATCAATGACCAAATGCTAATAACGGTGACAAACAAACGTGTAACTGAGGCTCCAATCTGGATCATGTACCTGCAAAGAAAACAAAAGATACAAGTACCAAACAAAATCCAAAATCAACTCTCATAAAAGTATGTGCAACCGGCAAGTAAATCCATAACCAAGTGGCATAAGCAAGATGTAGACCACAATGCCACTATACATCCATGATCGAACTCATGATGACATAAACCTCAAAGAAGAGTATACCACAATGTCATCTTACATGCCAAACATGTAACAAGATCATGCTCTACTCTCATATGGAGGAGCTACCACAGTGATCATACATGTACAATGCTTTGAAGCTCTGAAAATAAGAGCTTGCACACCATAAATTCTCTCTCGAAGAAGTTCCAAAGCAAATTCAACCTCCAAGTGGAATTAGGGTTGTTTGGGCAAAACTGTACTGCTCTGTGTTTTGCTGTTTCAGAGGTGATAACCTCTGAATCTGAACTTTTGGTCTTCAGCAAACTTGAAGATCTGCTTCTTGGCTACGTAACGACATAAAGAACACCTCAATCGGAGCTGCGTAGCTCAAGATATGCTTAAGACAAGCACCTGCTGTCAATTTCACTATCACTTGCAACAGTACTGCTCTGTATTCTGCAATTTCGGCAACCTAAAACTCAGAATTTGGATCTGAGTTCTTCTACAAAGTTGTAGCTAACTTTTCAAGCTACGAGCAGCAAGTTGAATCATCGCATTCCGAGCTGTAGAACTCAAGTTATGACAAAAAAACTGACCTGCTGTCCTACTCAATGTAGATTCGCCTTCTACAATTCTCTGCGTTTTTCGAATTTTCGGCACTTCAGAAGTCCGAACCAGGTTCTGCGCCCTTCTGTGAAGTTGTAGCTCTCTGTGTTAGCTACGCACAGAACTTTAAAACGCGTCAATCCGAGCTTCCTAGCTCGAGTTATGACCGAAATACTGAACAGCTGTCAAGAGATGCCGACCTGCACTTCTACCTCTTCTTACCTAAGCTTCCATTGAAGCTTCTTGCACACAAGCCTTCAACATGCTCTGATACCAATGAAGGGGTTTGGAGTGCAGAACAAGAGGAGGAAGGAGGAGATGGAGGGAGAGAGAAGAGAGGAACGACGCGCGGATATGCGTGGGAGCCTCGAAACCCACATTATGATCTCTCTTGAGGCAATGCTCTATATATGATGTATATATATGAATATGGGGGTAAGGTCACATGACCCTTACATCCCCAACAAATGATCAAATATATAATCCAATCTAGGTATTGGAAATTTATTCTTAATATTTACCTTATTAATTCCCCTACAATCTTTACAAAGTCTCATAGAGCCATCCTTCTTTTTATCTAGGAGCATTGGCAATGCCCATGGGGATACTCTAGAAAAAATTTTCCATATGTTTTGGTTGTCAGATATACAGTGGTGGATTTACTCCTTGATACACTTATTGGTGTGAGCACATTTATTCTCACATAATCCATTTGGTTGGTCGTCATTGTTCGTTAGTTCATTTTTCTAGGAATACTACTGAATTCTCTTCCAAAATCTGACACTTGGTCATCCTTCTTTGAGCCTTCATGTTGTTTGGACTCTTCTAGCTCCATTATCATTCTATTCGGTTCTCTGCCATCATGACATGAGAGGTCTCAGGCACGTCTAGTGGATCAGGGTCTAGTGCTAGTGTTTCGCGGAGGAGCTATAACTTGCAAGGCAAAAACCATTTTGAGATCCAAAAATTTGATGGCAAAAACTTTGCTCTATGGAAGAATCAAATTTAAAGATGTGCTAATTCAGAGGAGGCAATCGAAGCCAGTAAATGGAATTTGAAAGAAGCATGGTGACATGGATGAAGATGATTGGGATGAGTTAGATGAAATGGCCAGGTCTACCATTTGATTGTACTTGGCAGACAATGTTTACTTTATAGTATTAGACTGTGAAAGTGTAGAGGAGCTTTGGAAGAAGTTATGCAATACATTTGAAAAAGTGATGACATCAAATAAAGTGTATCTGATGAGAAAATTATACGACCTTCGCGTGAAGGGCACACATAGTGTTGCTGCTCGGGTTGTTATAAACCTTTTCATCATCATGGGATATGTTTTTCATAGCTATTAACAATAGTGCACCTAGTGGTAAACTAGTCTATGATGACATATGTGGAGCACTCTTGAGTGAGGAGATTCATAGAAAATCTATGGTTGGCACTCAGAGTGGAGATGCATATAATGTTCATGATTCTTATCAAGGAAAGAATTAGCAATGTGGCAGGATCAAGAACAAGGAAAAGAATGGCCAATGGAATAAGAGTAGAAGTAAATCAAGGAAGAGGGATATCGAATGCCATTATTGTCATAAGAAAGGACACATGAAGAAAGGATATTATGCATTAAAGAATGCTAAAGTTAAAGGACAGAATGTTGATGGCATGTTAAACAACTACCTGCACCATCTACTTTGACTCAGAAGATTGAGGAAATTAATGCTATTTTTGATGATGCTAATGTTTTGACACTCGATGGCACTATGCCAATTGAGGCTCTTATGGCTGATTCTCTTTCCCACACATGGTTGCTAGATTGTGGTGCTTCTTTCCATGTGACACCACATAGACAATGGTTCTCTAATTATGCAGCAAAGTCTCTTGGTACCGTGAGACTTGGTGGCTCTTACTAGTATGACACTGTGGGGATTGGAGATGTGGTTGTGCAATTCATTGATGGTTCAAAATTTATTATGCATTATCTATGCCATGTACCTCAGTTATCATGCAATTTTATGTCAGTTGGTCAACTTGATGACCTTGGTTACAAGGTGGTGTTCTATGCTCAGTCCTTTTGCATATCAAAGGGAAATCTGGGTTATTCAAAAGGAAGCAAAGTTGGCTCCTTTATCCTTTATTTATATCACAAAAAGAACACTTGTTAGCTATTACTAAAATTGTCTATGGCGTGTATTTGGCATGGTCATTTGGGTCATATATCACATAATGGAATGGAAAATCTTTCTCATTCTAGCTACTTACCTGTGTTATCTTTCTATGAATTTTCATTTTGTGGGCATTTTCAATATGGAAAGCAAAATAGGAATGTGCACAAGATGCACATTGACTCTTCAATTCAGCCTTTACATCTCACTCATACAGATGTGTATGGTCCTATGACCACAAAGTCATTAGGTGGTTCTCTTTATTTTATCACTTTCATAGATGATGCTACTAGAAAAGTCTGGATATATCCTATCAAAGCAAAGGATGAGATATTCCCTACTTTGAAAAAATGGCTTTCTTTAGTTGAGATTGAAAAAGGAACTAAGCTTAAGGTTTTACTTTCAGATAATGGGGGTAAGTATACCTCACATGAATTCAACCTTTTCTATCAGTTTAGAGGAATCCATAGAGTTTACAACTCCTTATACCCCATTACAGAATGGTGTAGCTAAAAGGATGAATAGAACTATTCAGGATATAGTAGTTTCTATGTTGCATCATGCAAACCTTTCACAAGGCTTTTGGGCAGAAGCAGTATTGATTACAGTTCATGTGATTAACCTTTCACCTAGTACTACCAAAGGTATAAAAGTGCCACAAGAGTTGTGGATAGGGAAGCCACCATATTATGATCATCTTTGAGTTTTTAGGTGTGAAGCATATGTTCATATACCCAAGAATCTTAGACAACAGTTGGACCATGAGTCAAAGAAATGCATTTTTCTTGGATATGGTCGAGAAGGACAATTTGGATATCGCTTATGGGATCCTGAAACATGATGAGTGATCAAAACTAGTGATGTCATTTTCAATGAGTCTAAGATGCATAAATAGCCCATTAAGGAGGTTGAAGTGAGAAGAGTGGTTTTTGAGGATACTAGTCCTCTAGTTAGCATGCATAAAATGTTGCACATAGGGATATTCAAGAGAATGTCTGATCAGATCAGTCTGCAAATGTTCCTGTTTAGTAACCATTGAGATGCTCTACACGTGTCTCACATCCACCTGATAGATATGTTCCAAATTTGGATTTTTTTATGCTAACAGATGCTAATGAGCCTTCTTGCTACAAAGAGGATATGCAGACAACGAATCATGTCAAGTGGGAGTGTGCCATGAAGAGTGAGTTGGATTCTATTCACAAGAATGGTACCTAGGATTTAGTACCTTTGCCAAAGGGCAGGAAAGCTTTACTATGTAAATGGGTATATAAGCTGAAATTAATATCATATAGTGCTTCTCCAAAGTATAAAGCATGACCTTTTGCAAAGGGTTTTAAGCAACAACATGGTGTTGATTTCAAGGAAATCTTCTCTCCATTGGTCAAGATGACTACCTTGTGCATGTTGCTTGGATTCATTGCAATGGAGGACTTAGACCTAGTCCAAATGGATGTGAAAACTGCTTTCTTGCATGGAGATCTTACAGATGAGATCTATATGGAACAACTAGAGGGTTATGTAGTTCCTAGCAAAGAAAGTCTAATTTGTAAGATCAAGAAGAGATTATATGGACTTAAATAGTCCCCTAGATAGTGGTACCAAAAGTTTGATGCTTTTATGAAGTCACAAGGCTATTCTCGAAGCAATGAGGATCATTGTCTCTACACAAAGAGATGCTCAGATGGCAACTTGACATGCTTGATACTTTATGTCCATGATATGTTGATTGTTGGGAAGTCCTCTTATGACTTGTCAATTCTCAAAAAGAAGTTGAGCCAGACATTTGATATGAAGGATTTGGGGGATGCCAAACATATTCTTGGCATGTGCATTACTCGTGATAGGAGTAAAAGATGCATATACTTGTCTCAAAGTGAGTACATATCAAAAGTACTTCAGAGTTTCAATATGCAAGGTGGAAAGTCATTGAGTACACCTTTACCCACATATGTGAAATTGAGCAAGGATGATTGCCCAAAATCAGATGAGGAAAAGGAATTCATGACCAAAATTCCTTATCACTCTGTTGTTGGTAGTTTCATGTATGCTATGGTAGCTACAAGACTAGACATTGCATTTGTAGTGGCATTTGTGAGTAGATATATGTCTAATCTTGGCAAGCAACATTGGGAGGCAGTCAAGATGATTTTGAGATATTTGAGTGGCATTAAGTACAAGTGTCTATGCTTAGGTAGAGGAAAAGCATCCATTATTGGTTACATAGATTCAGACTATACTGGTTGTGTAGACAATCATAAGTCTACATCAAGGTACATTTTTCATTTTTTTGGAGGTGTTATCTCTTGGAGATCTCGTCTTCAAGAATGTACAGTTGTTTCCACCACAAGAATGCATGTTGGAGCAATTGAAGCATGTAAGGAAGCATTGTGGCTTTCTCATCTTGCTTGTGATATGGGTTTACCTTAGTATGTACCTCGTTTGCTCAGTGATAGTGAGAGTGCCATTGCTTTGGCTAAGAATCCGGTCTATCATGCAAAGACCAAACACATTGACGTGAGGTATCACTTCATTAGAGATTGTTAGCCACTGAGCGCATTATTCTTGAGAAGTTTCATAGTCAAGATAATGTTGCAGATGCTTTGAATAAAGCTCTACCACATTATAGCTTTTGACACTATTGTCACTTGATGGGGGTTACTTGATTCATGATATTACACAATCACTTGTATACTGTATAGGATGGCCATCAGGTGGGAGGTACAATCTGTATACTCACACTCAGGTATTCTTTATCATTCCTCATTTTTCTTCCATAGTTACTTTGGCCATATTGGCCTTTAGTGGGAGATTTGTTGGAAATTTAGTAGGCCCATTACTAATACCACAGGTCCAAGTTCCATAGGTCCAGGATCTTTAAGTCAGATTCCAGCAATCTTCCAATATTGACAAAACATGAACATGAGATGTGTGACCTAATAGGTTGTAGAAGAGTGAATATGAGTGACAGAATTAGGAAGGATCAGTCTAAAACTGATAATCAACAAACCCTCATCTAACCTTAGGCTATGGAAGACCCTAAGTTAGACACGTGTGTGAAAAGATCACATACTTACAAAAGTAGCAAAGAATGCTAACAAGTTTGTTGCCAAAAATCCTCAAACTCATATGAACATATCTTCTCTAACACCTCATCCAAATATGCATAAACCATATATGTATTGATTCTCTTGTACCTATGCCGAATAGGACTCCTCCTGATATGGATTTTACTGCCTCCATAAACTCCAAGTAGTATCTGTGTGCATAAAGAGAATATGTACCTGAACTCTTAAGATGCAAATCTTATGTTAACCACCATCCAATGTCTTTGAAGTAACTCGAAATCTTCATGTAGAAGACAATCTTCAAATAAATCATGTGAATGGCCGATCCAGACCACCAAGTTGTTAATATCTTCTCCATAAGCAAGAGTGTGAGCACACTCTCCTTCTCCAAGAAGAACTCCATAGCCACTCCTCAACATGCTCCAAGATAGCAACATGGCTGCCCCATGTGCTAAGAAGCACCACCTCAAAGAGGTACCAAGCTTCCAAAGCTTGTCTTGAAATAGGTGAAGGATGCTTACAATGAGCCCAAGACTCTTCTTATATAGTGATTAGTGTATCTTGAAAAGATCCATCGGTTTGTTTGTGCTTTTATTTGAAAAGCATGGTCAAAAAAAGAATCTTTGTGCGCGTTGATGTAGGGGAGATTTGAACTCAGGTGGGCGCTTTAGGAGGTTAGCAACTTAACCACAAGGCCTTGCGCCTTTATTTGTAGAGAAAGTAAAATAATATCTACACATGCTGAGTTTTGTGAACAAAATTTTGACCAATGGACATTGTTTCCAACAATCCCCCCTGCAATGTCATATTGGTACAAATTGAACTGGATCTGAAAACTTAAATCACTGCAAACTATCACAAGCTTCAAACTTGTACTCCCCAAATTGACCTTCAAACCTTTTCTTCAAAAGTCTTCTTCAAAACTGAATTTGACTTTCCTTCAAACTTCAATCACCTGTACTTTCTGAATATGAACCATAATACTTGAGAAAATATGCAAACTAGATAACCAATAGTGTTCTCATCAAGAAATCATTGCTTGACAACAAATGTAGCAGGTACTCACTCAGAACCTGGTATCTTCTATCTTCACAAACCTGAAAACATACACTAGGATCCACATATTTGCATTAACCTTCCAAAAAAGTTTCTCAATATACTTCTGTTGTGTCATGTACATATAGTAAACAAAATCAAGAACTGAATCCTGGAACCTGTGACTGACTCACAACTTAGTGTATTATGAACACTAGCAGGTTCATCTCTGACTCTACTAAAGTCAAGTCAACTCAACTCAACTGAAATAAACTCATGAGTCTCATAAAAATATCATATCTATGATGTCATCATGTCTTCATCCGTAAATCCTTCATACCTCTTTCCTTCAGAATCTGGTATAAACATATATGTGTGCACTTCTCAAACATACCTCTCTGAAATAGCAAGCTTCTCTTCAATAGAACTGTGGAACCTTCTCCTAAATAGGAACATCCTAACATGAACTTTCCCCAGACATTCTCCTTCTTCCTTCTTCTTTCAAAACTAGAACATAAAGAGAACCTCACATAGGAAATATAGGAATACCTGATATAGGAATACCTGGAATTCTTATAGGTATGACTCTACATCCTTTCACATATGGCTGAAAATAAGTCTTCATGTTTCATCACCCCCCTGGATGATTTAAGACTAGTATCCAGAATTCTTCAAATATATCAGACTTTATGAAATATGGAATGTCTTCCTTCTTTCAATAGATATATCCCTTAGTGATCAAATACCTGTATCTGAAACAAAAATTCTGAACCCTTTTTATTATCATTGTACATACGCCAATAGCTTTCCCTGTCATTTCTCAGCTTCCCAAAACATAGAATAAGGTTAGCTGATCTATCATAAAAACCTTTTTGAAAGCATTTTAGGATTCATAACCTTCTGCAACATAACAAGTATCTTTTTCTATTCCTCTACAATACTAATCTGATAGAACCTGAATCTTTGACTTACTTCCTCCAATGCTAAGAACTTTCACAAACAAAGGATAAACAACTGACTCATAAATACTCAAGATCCTCAAGACCTTCAAGATCATATAAGATCATACATGATATATGATCTTTCCAACAAAATACCTGTGTAGAATCTTCTCTCATTAAACCTTCATGACATAATGTTTGATTTGTTACCTGAATGTCTCTAAGTGTCCATGCTTCTCACATAAAGTTGTAATCAACCAAATCCATGTCAAGAATTTGCAATTCTACTTGAAACATAAGTGGACAAACTTCTCACCTTGAGAACTCCAAAAACTGCAGTTGATACTTCATCTTTTCATATTCTTCCTGGATGAAATGTGATAGTACCTGCTTGACATTTTTTTGGCTAACTCCACTTCTCAATCAAGTGATAGGATCTAAATGAGCCTGAATATATTGATGCCAAAGCCATAACGCTCTCATACAAAAGCTTGGAAATTTAGTAGGTCCATTACTAATACCACAGGTCCAAGTTCCATAGGTCCAAGATCTACAAGTGAGATTCCAGCAATCTTCCAATATAGACAAAACATGAACATACCACATTTAATCATACAAATGATGAGACAAAGATAGAGAAAGATTAGACAACATGTGTAAAGTGTTACGTAAGCCACTCCTTACTCACACTATCATATATACCAATGTTCAATGTACAATGTGGGAGAAAAACTCTCAGCCACTCTATGTGAATAGAAATAGATGGATGAGTGAATGTACAAATGTAACAATTATATTCAAATGTATGGACAGAAATCTGACTATACATGAGATGTGTGACCTAATATGTTGTAGAAGAGTGAATATGAGTGATAGAATCAAGAAGGATCAGTCTAAAACTGATAATCAACAAACCCTCATCTAACCTTAGGCTATGGAACACCCTAAGTTAGACATGTGTGTGAAAAGATCACATACCTACAAAAGTAGCAAAGAATGCTAACAAGTTTGCTGCCAGAAATCCTCAAACTCATATGAACATATCTTCTCTAACACCTCATCCAAATATGCATAAAGCATATACATCTTTATTCTCTTGTACCTATGCCGAATAGGACTCCTCCTGATATGGATGTTACTGCCTCCATAAACTCCAAGTAGTATCTATGTGCATAAAGAGAATATGTACTTGAAATCTTAACATAAGATGCAAATATTCTGTTAACCACCATCCAATGTCTTTGAAGTAACCCGAAATCTTCATGTAGAAGACAATCTTCAAATACATCATGTGCTAATAGCCTCTCCATAAGCAAGAGTGTGAGCACACTCTTCTTCTCCAAGAAGAACTCCATAGCCGCTCCTCAACATGCTCCAAGATAGCAACATCGTTGCCCCATGTGCTAAGAAGCACCACCTCAAAGATGTACCAAGCTTCCAAAGCTTGTGTTGAAATAGGTGAAGGATGCTTACAATGAGCCCATGACACTTCTTATATAGTGATTAGTGTATCTTGAAAAGCTCCATCAAAAGCATAACTCATAAAACTCTACGATCAAAAAAAAAAAAATCGCGTCACTATCGAGAATCCGTCGCTCGTTTGTTTGTGCTTTTATTTGAAAAGCATGGTCAAAAAAAGAATCTTCGTGCCCGCTGCTGTAGGGGAGATTTGAACTAAGGTGGGCGCTTTACAAAGTCAGCGACTTAACCACAAGGCCTTGCCCCTTTATTTGTAGAGGGAGTAAAATAATATTTACACATATTGAGTTTTGTGAACAGAATTTTGACCAATGGACATTGTTTCCAACAATCCCCCCTGCAATGTCAAAATTCTACAAACTGAACTGGATCTAAAAACTTCATAATCACTGCAAACTATCACAAGCTTCAAACTTGTACTCCCCAAATTGACCTTCAAACCTTTCCTTCAAGAGTCTTCTTCAAAATTGAATTTAACTTTTCTTCAAACTTCAATCACCTGTACTTGCTGAATATGAGCCATAATAATTGAGAAAATATGAAAAATGGATATCCAATAGTGTTCTCATCAAACAATCATTTCTTGACAACAAATGTAGCAAGTACTGACAAAACTTGCTATCTCTTGTCTTCACAAACATGAAAACATACACTAGGATCCACAGATTTGCGTTTACCTTCCAAAAAAGTTTCTCAACATACTTCTGTTGCATCATGTAAATACACTAAACAAAATCAAGAACAGAATCCTAGAACTTGTGATTGACTCACAATTTAGTGTATTATAAATACTAGCTAGTTCATCTCTGATTGTACTCAAGTCAACTCAACTAAAATAAACTCATGAGTCTCATAAAAATATCATATCTATGATGTCATCATGTCTTCATCCGTAAATCCTTCATACCGCTTTCCTTTAGAATCTGGTATAAACATATATGTGCACACTTCTCAAACATACCTCTTTGAAATAGCGAGCTTCTCTTCAATAGAACTCTGGAACCTTCTCCTAAATAGGAACATCCTAACAGGAACTTTCTCTAGACAAAAGAAATATAGGAATGCCTGATATAGGAATACGTGGAATTCTTATAGGTATGACTTTGTATTCTTTCACATATGGCTGAAAATAAGTCTTCATGTTTCATCACCCCCTGGATGATTTAACAATACTATCCATAATTCTTCAAATATATCAAAATTTATGAAATCTAGAATGTCTTCGTTCTTTCAATAAATATATCCTTTAGTGATCAAATACCTGTATCTGAAACAAAAATTATGAACCCTTTTTATTAGCATTGTACATATGCCAATAGCTTTCCTTGTCATTCTTGAGCTTCCCAAAATCTAGAATAAGGTTAGCAGATCTATCCTAAAAACCTTTTTGAAAGCATTTTAGGATTCATAACCTTTTGCAACATAACAAGTATCTTTTTCTATTCCTCTGCAACACTAATCTGATAGAACCTGAATCTTTGACTTACTTCTTCCAATTCTAAGAACTTTCACAAACAAAGGATAGAGAACTGACTCATAAATACTCAAGATCTTCAAGGCCTTCAAGATCATATAAGATCATACATGATCTATGATCTTTCCAACAAAATACCTGTGTAGAATCTTCTCTCATCAAACCTTCATGACTGAATGTTTGATTTGTTACCTGAATGTCTCTAAGTGTCCATGCTTCTCACATAAAGTTGTAAAACTTTTCTTCAACCAAATCCATCTCAAGAATCTGCAACTTCTACTTGAAACATAAGTGGACAAACTTCTCACCTTGAGAACTCCAAA
Organism: Ceratopteris richardii; assembly: GCA_020310875.1. Lineage (NCBI taxonomy): Eukaryota > Viridiplantae > Streptophyta > Polypodiopsida > Polypodiales > Pteridaceae > Ceratopteris > Ceratopteris richardii. The sequence continues at coordinate 91,166,594 of CM035411.1, forward strand.
AGCTGCAAGTTCATACTTCATCTTTTCATATTCTTCACGGGTGAAATGTGATAGTACTAGCTTGACTTTTTTTGGCTAATTGCACTTCTCAATCAAGTGATAGGATCTGAATGAGCCCGAATGTACTGATGCCATAGCCCTAAAGCTCTGATACCCAAGGTTGGAAATTTAGTAGGCCCATTACTAATACCACAGGTCCAAGTTCCATAGGTCCACGATATACAAGTGAGATTCCAGCAATCTTCCAATATTGACAAAACTTGAACATACCACATTTAATCATACAAATGATGAGACAAAGATAGAGAAAGATTAGACAACATGTGTAAAGTGTTACGTAAGTCACTACTTACTCACACTATCATATATACCAATGTTCAATGTACAATGTGGGAGCAAAACTCTCAACCACTCTATGTGAACAGAAATAGATGGATGAGTGAATGTACAAATATAACAAACATATTCAGATGTATGTACAGAAATCTGAATATACATGAGATGTGTGACCTAATAGGTTGTAGAAGAGTGAATATAAGTGACAGAATCAGGAAGGATCAGTCTAAAACTGATAATCAACAAAACCTCATCTAACCTTAGGCTATGGAAGCCCCTAAGTTAGACACGTGTGTGAAAAGATCACATACTTACAAAAGTAGCAAAGAATGCTAACAAGTTTGATGCCAGAAATCCTCAAACTCATATGAACATATCTTCTCTAACACCTCATCCAAATATGCATAAAGCATATACGTATTGATTCTCTTGTACCTATGTCGAATAGGACTCCTCCTGATATGGATGTTACTGCCTCCATAAACTCCAAGTAGTATCTATGTGCATAAAGAGAATATGTACCTGAACTCTTAACATAAGATGCAAATCTTATGTTAACCACCGCCAATGTCTTTGAAGTAACCCGAAATCTTCATGTAGAAGACAATCTTCAAATACATCATGTGAATGGCCGATCCACACCACCAAGCTTCTAATAGCCTCTCCATAAGCAAGAGTGTGAGCACACTCTTCTTCTCCAAGAAGAACTCCATAGCCGCTCCTCAACATCCTCCAACATAGCAACATGGTTGCCCCATGTGCTAAGAAGCACCACCTCAAAGAGGTACCAAGCTTCCAGAGCTTGTTTTGAAATAGGTGAAGGATGCTTACAATGAGCCCAAGACTCTTCTTATATAATGATTAGTGTATCTTGAAAATCTCCATCAAAAGCATAACTCATAAAACTCTACGATCCAAAAAAAACAAATCGCATCGCCATCACAAATCTGTCGCTTGTTTGTTTGTGCTTTTATTTGAAAAGCATGGTCAAAAAAAGAATCTTCGTGTGCACTGCTGTAGGCAAGATTCGAACTCAGGGGGGCGCTTTAGGAGGTCAGCGACTTAACCACAAGGCCTTGTGCCTTTATTTGTAGAGGGAGTAAAATAATATCTACACATGCTGAGTTTTGTGAACTAAATTTTGACCAATGCACATTGTTTCCAACAACCCCCCCTGCAATGCCATATTGGTACAAACTGATCTGGATCTGAAAACTTCATAATCACTGCAAACTATCACAAGCTTCAAACTTGAACTCCCCAAATTGACCTTCAAACCTTTTCTTCAAAAGTCTTCTTCAAAACTGAATTTGACTTTCCTTCAAACTTCAATCACCTGTACTTGTTGAATATGAACCATGATACTTGAGAAAATATGCAAACTAGATATCCAATAGTGTTCTCATCAAGCAATCATTGCTTGACAACAAATCTAGCAAGTACTAACTCAAAACCTGCTATCTTCTGTCTTCGCAAACCTGAAAACATACACTAGGATCTAGATATTTGCATTTACCTTCCAAAAAAGTTTCTCAACGTACTTATGTTGCGTCATGTAAATACACTAAACAAAATCAAGAACTTAATCCTAGAACCTGTGACTGACTCACAACTTAGTGTATTATGAACACTAGCTGGTTAATCTCTGGTTGTACTCAAGTCAACTCAACTCAACTCAACTGAAATAAACTCATGAGTCTCATAAAAATATCATATCTATGATGTCATCATGTCTTCATCCATAAATCCTTCATACCTCTTTCCTTCAGAATTTGGTATAAACATATATGTGTGCACTTCTCAAACATACATCTCTGAAATAGCAAGCTTCTCTTCAATCGAACTCTGGAACCTTCTCCTAAATAGGAACATCCTAACAGGAACTTTCTCTAGACATTCTCCTTCTTCCTTCTTCTTTCAAAGCTAGAACATAAAGAGAACCTGACAAAGGAAATATAGGAATACCTGATATAGGAATACCTAGAATTCTTATAGGTATGACTGCATTCTTTCACATATGGCTGAAAATAAGTCTTCATGTTTCATCACCCCCTGGATGATTTAACACTAGTATCCATAATTCTTCAAATATATCAGACTTTATGAAATCTGGAATGTCTTCCTTCTTTCAATAAATCTATCCTTTAGTGATCAAATACCTGTATCTGAAGCAAAAATTCTGAACCCTTTTTATTAGCGCTGTACATATGCCAATAGCTTTCCCTGTCATTCCTCGGCTTCCCAAAATCTAGAATAAGGTTAGCTGATCTATCATAAAAACCTTTTTGAAAGAATTTTAGGATTCATAACCTTCTGCAACATAACAAGTATCTTTTTCTATTCCTCTGCAACACTAATCTAATAGAACCTGAATCTTTGACTTACTTCCTCCAATGCTAAGAAATTTCACAAACAAAGGATAGACAACTGACTCATAAATACTCAAGTTCTTCAAGACCTTCAAGATCATATAAGATCATACATGATCTATGATCTTTCCAACAAAATACCTGTGTAGAATCTTCTCTCATCAAACCTTCATGACTGAATGTTTGATTTGTTACCTGAGTGTCTCTAAGTGTCCATGCTTCTCACATAAAGTTGTAAAACTTTTCTTCAACCAAATCCATCTCAAGAATCTACAACTTCTACTTGAAACATAAGTGGACAAACTTCTCACCTTGAGAGCTCCAAAAGCTGCAAGTTGATACTTCATCTTTTCATATTCTTCACGGGTGAAATGTGATAGTACTTGCTTGACTTTTTTTGGCTAACTCCACTTCTCAATCAAGTGATAGGATGTGAATGAGCCTGAATGTACTGATGCCAAAGCCCTAAAGCTCTGATATCAAAGGTTGGAAATTTAGTAGGCCCATTACTAATACCACAGGTCCAAGTTCCATAGGTCCAGGATCTACAAGTCAGATTCCAATAATCTTCCAATATTGACAAAACATGAACATACCACATTTAATCATACAAATGATGAGACAAAGATAGAGAAAGATTAGACAACATGTGTAAAGTGTTACGTAAGCCACTCCTTACTCACACTATCATATATACCAATGTTCAATGTACAATGTGGGAGCAAAACTCTCAACCACTCTATGTGAACAGAAATAGATGGATGAGTGAATGTACAAATGTAACAAACATATTCACATGTATGGACAAAATTATGAATATACATGAGATGTGTGACCTAATAGGTTGTAGAAGAGTGAATATGAGTGACAGAATCAGGAAGGATCAATCTAAAACTGATAATCAACAAACACTCATCTAACCTTAGGCTATGGAAGACCCTAAGTTAGACATGTGTGTGAAAAGATCATATACTTACAAAAGTAGCAAAGAATGCTAACAAGTTTTCTACCAGAAATCCTCAAACTCATATGAACATATCTTCTCTAACACCTCATCCAAATATCCATAAAGCATATATGTATTGATTGTCTTGTACCTATGCCGATTAGGACTCCTCCTGATATGGATGTTACTACCTCCATAAACTCCAAGTAGTATCTGTGTGCATAAAGAGAATATGTACCTGAACTCTTAACATAAGATGCAAATCTTATGTTAACCACCATCCAATGTCTTTGAAGTAACCCAAAATCTTCATGTAGAAGACAATCTTCAAATACATCATGTGTATGGCCGATCCACACCACGAAGCTGTTGATAGCCTCTCCATAAGCAAGAGTGTGAGCACACTCTTCTTCTCGAAGAAGAACTCCATAGATGCTCCTCAACATGCTCCAAGATAGCAACATGGCTACCCCATGTGCTAAGAAGCACCACCTCAAAGAGGTACCAAGCTTCCAAGGATTGTGTTGAAATAGGTGAAGGATGCTTACAATGAGCCCAAGACTCTTCTTATAAAGTGATTAGTGTATCTTGAAAAGCTCCATCAAAATCATAACTCATAAAACTCTACGATCCAAAAAAAAACAAATCGCATCGCCATCGAGAATCCGTCGCTCGTTTGTTTGTGCTTTTGTTTGAAAAGCATGGTAAAAAAAAAGATATTCGTGCGCACTGTTGTAGGGGAGATTCGAAGTCAAGTGAGCGCTTTAGGAGGTCATCGACTTAACCAGAAGGCCTTGTGCATTTATTTGTAGAGGGAGTAAAATAATATCGACACATGTTGAGTTTTGTGAACAAAAAATTTTGACCAATGGACATTGTTTCCAACAAGATTGTCACCAGTGTCCATGTGAAAGGCCAAATGGCCACGAGACACTTGTGTATAAGTTCTTTAATAAAACATATAGTGGTCTGGTCAGCCACAGGCTATAAGTTCGACCACATTTGTAACACCTAAGAAGTATGTGTTCGTGCTCCTTGTGTATTATGTTTTTTTGTGTATTGTGTAGCCTTTATGCGGAGTATCATGTGTGGTGCTAGGAGCTCAATTTTCTACTCCAACGATAGCATCGTGGAGCTCTCGAGAAGGAGAACACTCTGTGATGCATCGCCATCGAAATACTTCATTCAAAAGGTTGAATACAAAACATAGCATGAGTATGGCCAAGCATCCAGAGTCAAATGGGAAAATCGAGAGGGTTAACCAAATTCTAGAGGATATGTGTGTACTTGAGCCGCAATGACTCAAGGACTTGTACCAATGAGACTATACCTCGATTGCCATACAAGTGCATATAGTGGAGTTCTTTTCACACATTTAATTATCAATCCTAAGGAGTGACTTACCAAGTGTATGAAGACATGTGCACACGTGATAGAAAATGAAGTGAGTTAGCTATTCAAGCATGAGAAAAGACTAATACTACCCACACCTACTGAAAAACTGGAAGTGTTGCCGCAAGCCTCTTTTCAGCAGTTTTGGTTTTTTGAGGTTTTCTCCCAACCCAGAACTCCGAACATAGACAATAGGGTACTTGTTTCGAAGCTCTCGACAAGACGAATCCAACGGTAGTGGTTTCACTCAATTCTGACCACTCTGCTGCAAGTTATGGCAGAAACAGTGAATTACGGGAACTACTAACACCCGCGTTTTTGCTTCTCCTAGCTTACGCACGCACTACAGCCACTCAAAACAAGGGGGAAGGGGTAGACAACAGTCCTACACTTGCATTTCAAGCATCACACACACATACATGAGAAAAATGAAGATCAAAATCAGCATGGAAGAGGCAAACTCGAAATTTCAGAAGTGCTCTTCTTCACAATGACAAGAAGTCCTTTACAATGAGTCACTTTTGACTTATATACTAGTGCCCTAAGTTTGGTCCTTTCACACAAGAGACCGGCACTTTATTCACTAAAATGCTAACTTCCTACTAATGTACAAGGGTAATTTACTAATCTTCTGATGGGATGCATCTAGAGGACTCCTCTAGTGCATTTACAATGGAAAATATATACAAGAGTGGTTATGATACAGAAGTTGTGTGTCCAAATCGGAAAAATTTTGGGGCCCGTCTTTTTTTTCTGCTTTTTGCGCTCTTTAGCTCTGCAACACTCTCCCCCTCTTCGTCTCTGTCGTCCCTTGACAGACTTTGCTTCGCGAACGCGTCCCGTGGGTAGTGTTGTCTGCTTCTTGATCTTGCATTACGTTTTAGAGGCGCTTCAGCTTTTCCACTGCACGCTCCCCTTGGTCAGTATTGTCTGCAGTTAAACAGACATGCAGATTCGATGGCCTTCTTGATTCAAGCTCTACTACTCGAGAGCCTGATGTAGTTGTCTTGCCTGTTGACTCGGGTTGCCACGCACGCCACCAGTGACTAGGAATGTGCTGTTCTTAGTCACCCTCTTCAACTTTTCAGCCTCTACCCCTTTCTAACTTTTGGTCCTACTCTGATGTTTGAAAAATCCACTACTCGGGACCCTGGGGTTTAGCTTTGTAGCCTGGTGCGTGCCCCTGCGGGGCTCTGTGCAGAGATGGGTGTTGCGCCCCTGCGGGGCTTCCTGCAGATATATGTTCTTTTTCTCTTCTTAATGAATAGGTTTGGACTTTGATTTTCTTCTTCTTTTCTTCTTGCTTGATTGTCCCTCTACACGTCCCTCCTCCTGAACTCTGTCGTCCTCGACAGGCTTTCTGAGGCGACGCGTGTATGTTTGAATGGCGGTTTGCTCTCGTTGGTTCAGCAGATTTGCATGACATATCATGAATTCCTTCCATTGCTTTGACTTCACTCCGTCTTTTGGCGTTTGTCGATGATCAGCAAAAAAGCTTGTTTCATAGGCCACCAGCCTTACATTTAAATTGGAAGTCATCTTTACAAAAATCTCCGAATCGATTTCAAAGAAGCCGGTGAAGAATGCTTCTTCGAAGGTCTGCATATAAGTCGATGGCAAAAACATAAGGCGGGAATAGTATGCCATAATGGTGAGTCGGCTCGGAATGGTTGATAGATCAAAAATGAGGGCTTCCGACCCTTGTGTAATGCCAATGAAATTCAAAAATGTGTACTTCGCATGCTGGAAAACCTTTAATACTGTAATGAGCATGCTAAATATTTTATTTGTCATTTTGACTGCTAAGTCCGGCACTGTGGCATATTTGGCAACCCAGAATTCCATCGTCTTTACCATATATTCTTCAGTGGGTAGATAATTATGTGGCGGACTAGGTAGTAATGGGTAATTTAGCCACTGATTATTGATGGAGCCTTGACGCTGTGCTTCCCAAAATTGCGTCCAAGAGCGTCTGCGGGGTACAGGACAAAATGATGGATTTACCTGAAGCGCATATGGTGATGCTTCCCACTGTACCCGCAAAGTCGGATTCTTTTCCAAAATTTTTCTTCGCCATATGGGATCCGCCTTCTCAAATTCCTCTTGAGTATACTTGAAAGTGTCATGCTGGAATTGAAGGTTGTGGTCCGGATCTTTATTCGTGGTAGTCTTTATGTACATGCGCGTCTGTTCTTTAAGTAGACCATATGGTACATTGAAGGGCTTCAAAATTTGATCTAGCTGTTTATTATCTATTCGAGCTTCTTTCGTTATTTGTATTATTTGATCTTCAAAATCAGCCGTGAGCTGGGACACCAGTAGTGCCCTTTCTGGTCTGCTTAATTCTGCAATGTCGCGTGTGTTAGGTTCTAGTGGAACCTCCTTTTCCGCCCTTAGTGGTGAATGATACAAGGGAGGAGAGAGAGGACGTACCTCTTCCTCCACAGTAGCCGTGGTTTCTGGAGGAACTACTGGTGTCCCTTGTTTCTCTTTTAGCTCAATCTGCTCCTGCAGCCGTTTAATGATGTCATCTTTATTCTTGAGCTCCTCTTCAGCCTTGGTAAGTTTTTCTTGATGTTTGATTAATTCCTGTGCCACGATATGCATGTGATCTGTGTCTTCCTTGCACTGTCGGAAATAATCTTTCTCGGCTTTTTTCCATTTCTTTCGTAGAGCTGCAGTATCATTCATATATTTCTGTTCCCATTCTGCAACTGTCTCTTGCTCCTGTTTGAGCTGATCTGCCATCTTTGTCAACTTTGCTTCCATGTCTTTTATGTCCTCATTTGTTTTGTCAAGATCTGTCGATGGTTGATCACTGAGGAGAGCTGTCATTAGCTCTTTGTTTCTGTCCCTGAGCTGGTCTGCTTCTTCCATGCTCACCTTGAGCTGCGACTCGAGTACTTTGCTACGAGTCTGTATTCTTGTTTTCTCTTTTTCAGTTATGTCTATTTTCTTTGTGAGCTCCAACACTTGCTCTTTCAGGTGGGCATTCTCCTCTTCTAATGTTTTGCATTGTGTTTTGGTTGTTTTTATCTCCTCCTGTTTCTTCAATACCTGAGCTTCTACTTTAGATAATTTCCTTGCCAAATTCATACCTTCTTTCTGAAGCTTTTGTTTGTCGAGCATGGCCTGGTCGTAATCTTCATCAGCATCAAGCATTAACTGTTGAGTGTCTAGTGCAGTGCGAATCATATCCTGCACCACCGGCTTGAGCTGAGCTATATCCACATTCAACCATGTCTTGGTTATGTCCGGTGTTTCTCCTGTCTGTACATCTTGTCCCTGTGCTACATGGATCAATTCTTTGTGTGGTTGTCGGACCTGTAGTTGTATATTAACTTCTGCTTCTTTTTCGACCGTTTTACGAACTTTCGTGGCACTCCCTTGAAATGTTACATCCAGAGGGGACGGTTCTGCCACAACCCTCAGTGGTGTGAAGGGTTCTTCGTCTTCTTTTTCTTCTTCTTGAGGCTTGTCCTCAGATATCCTTGCAAGCACCTCATTATCAGCTTTGTCCTCCTCTATGTGGGTGATAGAGGCATCTTTTTGTTGCATGGGTTGTTGTCCTTCTTCTTCTGCCTTCTTCGTGGTTGTACCCTGGTCTGCCAGCGATGATTGTCCTTCTTTTTGGTCGTCAGCTTGGGCTTCATCATAATTGACTTCATTTAATTCGACCCACTGGCCATCATCTTTTGATTCGCTCTTAATATCTACATCCAGTAACGATGTAGTTTGCTTTTCTTGGGCGTCGGATCCTGAACTTGAATTGTCTAGCCCAATTTCCCGATACCTGTGTACCTTAGTAAGTTTTCTTTTGGGTTTTTGAACTGTTGCAGCCTGTTGATAATGATGACCTTGCACTGGTAGATTGATTTGCCCTTCTGTATACTTGTGAGTCTCCTCCAGTGCTTGAGTTAAATCTTCTTCCGTAATTTTCCTGGGTCCTTGAGTGGTGGTGGTAGGCAGCACATGTACTCTCTTTGGTTGTGGTGCTTCTTCTTCTTTCTGCGGAACTTCTCTCGGCCGCTTTGTACCTCTCATGGTTCCTCTCATCCGCGGTTGCGAACTTGTTTCTGTTTCTTCTGCTTGTTTACTCCCTTTCTTTTGTTTAGGTACTGTAGCACTCTTGACATATTGAGCCAGTTCCATTGAAGATGGCATCTCCCGCAGATAGTCACGCATGCCCAATGCATGGTAAATCATGATTGTGAGGGCGGTGGTTCCATTGAGGAATTTTTTATTCTCCCACTTCTTCTTGGCCTCGAACAATCTTTCCTGCACGTATGGTGTGAGATTTACCTGATTGCCGATCTGTTTTGTGGCATGAGATAATAATTGGACAATAATTTTTTGAGGGGCCGTGTATCGATTCATGCTCGGGAAGCAGAAATGTTGATGAATCAACCTGACTTCCTCTTCAATATCCACTCTGTTAATGTCGACAAAGGTTCTAGTATTTGCCCCACGAATTTCTTCTTTAGCCGTATTGACACCATCCTTCTCCCATTCAAAAGCTTCTTTGATTAAGTCGTGGGAGAACTGAATGACTACCCATTCGCCATTCTTATCCATCACATTGGCTTCTGGCACCAATGGATCATGTAGTGCTGGTCTCAAGGTGTTCATGACTTGGGTACATCGTTGGAAGTCCGGCTTGTAGATGGGTAGCTCGAAATACTTGTGAATTCCTGCTTTCTTCATGATATCGATTGTAGATGGCATTCCATGTAATATCTTGAAGTCCTGGGACATGATCGGAAAGTGGTGATCCGTGTCCATGATCTTTATGTTGGCCAAGAAAAGATACTCTTCCACTGGCTGCTCATCTCTGAACCAGTGGCCCTTAGCTTTCGTAAGGCATTGGGGAGGAAATTCCTGGACCTCCTCTTGGATTGTAGCTTCAGAGTCTTCAGAAGCCATCTGCACCTAATATAAAGTGTCAATTAGTATCCAGATTTTTTCAGAAATTCTCCGCCATGTGTTGATTAATCATTTGATATTGCTCCGAGTGCATGGTGCCGTCCCTTTCCCGTGGGTGTGAGAAGGGTAATACCTGAATTTTTTATATATTTTTATATTTTTCGCTGAAAAGAAAACATAAAAGTTAGTCCCTAGCCGAAGCGTAGTTTATGTACATAGTATGTCCATTCCTATCGGTTTAAAGCTAAGATCTAATCTCACTTGGAGATCGTGCACCACTAACTTGATAATGTACATCCTGTGCCGAATGCATGGCCGTGTAATGTGGCCCTATTATGCATACTTTGGGTGCATTAGACACAACATGAGTGCAATTGGGTGCTTTTTCTCCTCAATCATTTGTTCCTCGTGGTTGCTTTGGTTTCCACACCCATTTTGAGAACACTGAGAGAGGTGGTCGGGTTTCCTCGATTCGTGTAGTTGTTGGTGTTCCAATTGCCTTATCCCTAGTCCAATGGAATTTGAGATTACTTTGTGATCTTTTCTGATGATTCTTTGGTGTTGGTGACATTTGCCTCGTCTGCTGTGGCGTTTCCTCTTTGGTCTTCACATTCTGTTTAGCTGCTTGTATGACCCTTTTGGGAATCCATATCTGTTGTTGAGATCTTTGAGCTTCAAGCAGGGGCTTGGGAATCCACACTTGTACTGGTTCTTTTCGTTTGTAGTTCTTTGTAGCTGATTTGGTGATGTCCGTTTCCTTCTTCAAAGCGCTTGTAGACATTTTTTGACTCTGTACCTGATCCTTTCGTACCCACATATATTTGGATGGTGGTCTGTTCGAGTATCTGCTTGCTAGTTTCCAATAGTGCGAACTTTGGATACTTTGAGCCTGTTTAGGAGAGGGTGTCTCCTCGATGATTGGCTGATCCTCAATTACATTGGATAACTTCGATGCTATAGGGGATGTCGGAATGATTAAAGTTTCAGTTTCTATGTATTTGCTTTCTGGGTGTTGAGCACAGTCGCTATTATCTTCCGTCGCTTCTTGAACTTCTTCTGATCTTGGTATTGATATGGCTTGTTTACATGGTTTCTCTTCAAGCAAGCTGAAAACCTCTTTATGCCCTATCGTGGCTGAAATATATCCTTGAGCCAGATGGATACATGCTTCTGTTTCAATGATCCAGTCTTGTCCCAGAATGAAGTCTTCCATTAAATCGTTATCCTCACATACGAGGACTCTTTGTTCCATGGAGGAATTTCCTATGTGGAGGGACACATTAGTTGTTCCAATACAGTCTAGGATGTGACCTCCAATTCCTATCAGTTTGGCTTTCGTGGGCTTCAATTCCAATTGTAATTCATTGGCTATTCTCTTTCGCATGCAGCTAAGGCCTGCTCCTGAGTCTATCAATGCGTCTATCAACTTATACTCAGTCTTGCCAATCCCTAGGTTTAGGTAAGGTTGTGTTTTACATATACCCGTTTTGTCACCATTTTTGATCTGGTAGTTTGCCATAGGGATGGGCTCTTCGCCGTGGATATAGCGTTCATCTCTTTGCCTGATCCACTCCTTGCGTTTTCTAATGCGTTCTAGTGCTTCTTGTCGGGCTTCCTCTCGAATTCGTTCTTCTTCCGTCTTCCTATTTTGAGCTCCCAACAGTCTAGCTAGCATTTCATCTGTCAGAGGCTCCATGAATCTTTTCACTCTGCATCCACTGATGTAATTGGGAAGAATGTCTCCGTCTAGTGTGGCGAGATTGACTGCACCACTAGTGGAGATTCGATTTATGATCAGGGGACCATATCCGCATTTTTGGAGCTTCTTTGCGTGCTGTTTTAGGGTGTATATTAGGACTAAGTCGCCTTCTTTTAGTCCCTTATCTTTAATATGTGAGTCATAGTATGCCTTTTGTCTCCGTTTAGCGGCATAGATGCCTGCTACCGCTTGCAATCTAGTCTCATGCAGCTTTTCAATTTGATCTAATTGCTGAGACAATTCATGACCATTCCACTCATATTGCTGGGCTACTTTTAATGTAGGCACTAAGAAGTCAATTGGCAAAATTGCATTTTGCCCATACACTAGGTTGAAAGGTGTAGTTCCAATGGCCGTTTTATACGCCACTCGGAAGGCCCAAATTGCGTGATGCAATTGTTTGTCCCAGTCTGACCTTCCATTATTGACAATCTTTGTCAATACCGTACAAAGTACTTTGTTGGAACTTTCAGCCTGTCCGTTGGCTTGAGGATGGTATGGGGCTGATTTTTTGTGGATCACTAGAAATTCATTCATTAGAGATTCAATGACTTCGTTTAGGAAATGAGTTCCTCGATCACTCACTATTTCGATCGGTAGTCCAAATCGTGTGAAAATGTGCTCAAAAAGAAATTTTGCTGTAGTTTGAGCATCATTTTTACGAGTGGCTTTCGCTTCTACCCACTTTGTCAAGTAGTCGGTGGCTACTATGATGTATTCCGCATGTGATCCTTTCGCAGGTGGGTTGATAGGTCCTATGAAGTCAATTCCCCACTTGGTGAATGCTCTCGCACAAACCATGGGTCTCAAAGGCATGTCATCTCTTCTAATGGGATATTTTGCTTTCTGGCACGTTTCGCAGCTTCTCACGTATGTCTCTGCGTCCATATGTAAAGTTGGCCACCATAAGCCTGCAAAGAGAATCATCTTGACCGTTCTTTCTGCTGAAAAATGTCCTCCCGCAGCTCCTGCGTGTGCCATGTCTAATATGGGAAGGTATTCTCCTTCATGCACACATAATCTGAGTTGATTGTCTTTTCCTCTTCGAAACAGTTGTTTCCCCATCATCACATAATCCTTGCTCATTTCTTCTAAGGATCGCTTTCTTGCTAGACTAGCTCCTATTTCGTGCTCTTTCGTTTTGAGGAATTGCACTAATGATTTGCTCCAATTAGGCGCTACGGTAGAAAAGGGTAAGGACACGTGATCCTCTGAGCTAGTTTCTTTGCATTCCGCACAATTACTTACATGCTCGTGAACGTCCTTGGACATATCAGGCCAATATACGCCTAATCTTTTTAATTCTCGTATTGTTCCATGCATTCCTTGATGGGTTTTCCACTTGTTGACATGTGCTTGGTTAATCAGTTGTTTTTGTTCATCCTCCTCGACACATCTCAATAAAACTCCGTTAGGTTCCTTATAATATACGCTTCCAGCAACAATGTGTAAATTCCTTGTTTGAAGAATTTCTTTTTTGCTATTTCCGTTAATTGGATGTTGAGGGCCATGCGTAAGTATAGGGGTCAATTTTTCTGCCCACTTCGGACATACTTCTAGATTAAACAGATAAGCATCTGGTAAATCATCAGGTACTCCGCTAGGTGGCTCTCCGTGTTTTAACCTAGAAAGGTGGTCTGCTCTCACATGTGTGTTTCCTTTTTTGACTACTACCTCAAAGTCAAACTCCATTAGTAATAAGAACCATCGTACCAATCTCCCTGTGTTGCAAGGCTTATTGACTAGATACAACAAAGCTTGATGGTCTATGAAGAATTTGAACTTGTTGACTAAGAGGTAATGTCTAAACTTCTTCACTGCGTAGACCATTCCTAAGCCCTCTCTTTCCGTAGTCGTGTAATTTCTCTCTGCTTGGTTTAATTGTCTACTCGCGTAAGCGATTGGATGATCAAGCTTTCCTTCATTGGCCAGTTGAGCCAGGATACATCCAATTGCATAGTTAGAAGCATCAACATGAATATGAAAAGGCTTGTTCCAGTTGGGGGATTTTAGAATTGGAGTTGTACTCAGCCTCTTTTTAAGCTCGTTGAAGGCCTTCTCACACTCGTTCGTCCAAGTGAACTGAGTCAATAGACCGTATAAGGGTTTAGCTATTATGGCATACATGTGAATAAACCTACGGTAATATCCACAGTGTCCCATAAAGGCTTGTACTTCTTTCGCATTCTTGGGTCTTGGTAAGTCCAATATGACTTTAATCTTATCCTCATCTGTAGATATTCCATTCTTTGAAACAATGTGTCCTAGGATTTTTCCTTGTCTTACCATGAAGACACATTTTTCTGGGTTTAAGCAAACTCTATACTGCCTACATTTGTTGAATATTTTCCGCAGTTCCGGTATGTGGTCTGGTCGTTGATTTGAGTATGTGCACAGATCATCTACGTATACTTCCATGCTTTTTCTCAGAAAGTCTTTGAAAACATGACACATCAATCGTTGGAAGGTGGCTGGCGCATTAGTGAGCCCGAAAGGCATCACTCTAAATGCATAGATTCCCCATTCAGTCGCGAATGCAGTTTTATGCTGGTCCTCAGTTGCAATGGCTACTTGGTTATAACCAGAGAATCCATCCAAGAAGCTATAGACCTCCTTGCCGGCAACTCTTTCCAAAAGATGGTCTGTGATGGGTAAAGGGAAACTGTCGCGTATGGTTGCTGCATTTACTTTTTTTAAGTTGATACACACCCTTAATTTCCCGTTTTTCTTGGGCACTACAACTAGTGGCGATACCCATTCTGTGTGTTCAATCTCATAAATGAACCCTGCCGCTAGCAATTTGTCAATTTCTTCCTTTATTTTCGCTGCATAAACTTCATTATACGTGTAAGGGCGTTGTTTAGAAGGTTTTGCATCTGTTGTCATAGGAATTCGATGAGCGCATATGCTAGGTTCTACACCCTTAAGGTCTTTGTACGTCCAAGCAAATACATCTCGATATTCTCGAATGAGGTGTATGAGTTCCTCTTCTTCCTCTTCAGATACGTCTTTACCAATATACGTGCACCTTTCTTCTCCGTCTTCCATTGTTACGACAACCTTCTTGGTTTGTTCCTTGTTATCATAGGCTTCTCCATCCCGGGCCTCTCGTTTAGGCATTTGAATGGCTACTTTTCTTTCCTCTACTTCGTATCTTTTAAAATGTTCTGGAACTTCGAAGTGGTCTGGTTCAGGTTCCACTTTACTCGTGTCCTCTCTAGGGATGGTTTCGATTGCTAAGACTTTTGTTGGTCTTTCTTTTGATTCTTTTTGCCTAGTTTCTAAATATTGTTCTTCAGAGTCGAACTCTGGTTCCATTTCTATGCTTTCGTACTCTTCTTTTCCTTCTTCCTCTACAATTTCTCCTGCTTCTACTTCTTGTAGAACAACCATGTAGAGGTTCACATCATATCCTTCCTCGTCTATACAGTCGTTCATCGTCAAGACTTCCTCATTCACACACACGTCTAATGTGGCTAGGATTTCCATCCAGCCATGTGGTTCGAAGAGTTCATCTGAAAAGATTTGAGGCATATAGTCAGGGTCTTCTATCGATCGATAATTAGGATGCCCTATTGGCCACCTTTGTTTTTTACACTCCTCCTTCTTGGCTTCTTTGCACATCCACAACTGGGCATCCTCATGCATCCAAGATTGGTTACTTGATCCAGCACTGTGAATGGATAGGTCATCTTCCTCTTTGTGGACTGGATTCCATTGTAATGGAGGGACATCCCGATAAGCGAATGTGTGCAGGTTTATCTTGGTAGTGTTCCCTTGATGTTGGAGATATAATGAATCTCTGCCCCAATCTTGTACTACTCGCATCTGTCGCATGAATGGTCGTCCCAATATCATTTCGTAATTGTTTGCTTTTTCGAACTTACATATGGCCAATGTGTGTTCAAACTCTACTCCACAAGTGGTCAGTTTGATTCTTTCCAATATTCCTAAGGGTTTCTCTACATGACCATCTGCTAATTGGAGCTTCATGCGCGTGGGTCGTAAGGCAGGTTTTCCCCATTTTTCCCATATTTCCTTGGTGGCGATCCCTACTCCCGCTCCCGTGTCTAGGATGGCCTTGGTTATGTACCCATTGTAGGTGACAGGTAAGCACGTATTACCTTCGTCTCCTTCACTAAATTCTCCTACTTTGTCAACTGGAACTTGTATTGTGGAGTGGTTTTCTTTTTCCTTTCCTTTCAATTCTCCTTTCTCTGCTGGTGGCTCTATTTGATTTGCTAGCTGTCTCCATAGATGTGGTCTAAGTTGAAGCAACTCTTCCACCGTCAATTTGCATTGCACCTTTGTTTTCTTAAGTTCTGTTAGGTTGTGTGAACTCTCTTCTGAATTTCCTTTTTCTTTCCCATGCACTGTGGGTGCTCGTATTATTATAGACTCTCTTTCATATTCTCCCATGTAGTTAGGCAACGTTGAAATGCTCATGGTTTCCTCTCTTCCTTTATCAAACCTTGACACTTCCTCATATGCTTCCTCTAGGTTATGATCATGGTGACTATCTGCTCCAACTATTTCCTCAAAAGGAGGTGGACTGATTCCATCCTTTTTCCATTGCTCTTCTCTAATTCTTTTCCACAAGTCTTTGGACCAATCTTCCTCTAGGTCAGGTATTATGGATACCTGTTCTTCTTGAAATTTCATTCGTTCATTTCGATCATCTTCCCGACGAGGTTCCTTATCCTTAGGTTGTATGCACTCTTCGTACAGTTCCTGTGCGATTCTTGTTTCAGGCAAAATTGGGATGGTCTTTTCTAGAGTTGCCTGTGCTACTTCTATGAGCTTTTTGCATATCGCCAGTCTTTCTTTCTCTAATTCCCCTTGAGGATAGAGTCTTTCATGTTGCTCTAGGTTCGGTCCCATTTTGATTCTAGCTTGATATGCTTTTAACCACATGTCCAATTCCTCTGGTTTTGGGTCCGCTAGAATTGATTCTGGCTTCTTTGCCTCTGAGCTAATTGGTGGTGTTTCAGGGGTCTCCTTATGCGTTTGTTGTTCGTTATGTTTTCTAGAACCCTTCGCTTGTTTTTTGCTGTCTTGGCTCTTGTTTCTTGCCCATTTTTCTTTGAGCTTTTCTCGTCTTTCTTTCCATTTTTGTACTTTGGTGTTTTGGGTATTCTCACATGAGTTCTCTGAATCCTCGACTATCTGAATGTTAGCGTCTCCTGTTTTATTGTTCTCTAGTTTCTCTTCAGGTTGTTTTCCTGTTTGTTGTTTTGCTTGAGCTCTAGTAATAGCTTTCAGCGGTACTGTGTACTCCTTATCACTTCCAGATTCTTCTATGACCTCTATTACATTGATTGGTGCAGGACCTTGAGTTTTTGTAGGGTTCTTAGGGCAATCTCTAAAAAGATGTTCTTTCCCACAATCACTACAATATCCTTCCCAAATCCTGGGTGGTGGAGGGTTGTAAGGTCGAGGACACTCCCGAATGAAGTGATCCCCTCCGCATCTATAACACGGTCCTTTCTGCACTGGTGGTCTAATGGGAGGTCTCAATGGTTGTTGTGCTTTGGGCATTGTGTACATTAAAGTTGCAGTTTCCGCTCCAAAATTCTGATCAAATCCTTCATATCCATAATAGGCCACGTCATATGCTGGTTCATATTCCATCATGTTGGCTTCATATGGATAGTACTCTCCTGGTGTGGGTTCATACCCTTGGTTGGTTGATTCTACATTGGTCGCTATTGAAGCCGGTATTATGGCTCTTTCCAAGTTTTCTTCTGGTTGAGTATACTTCACAGGTACAACTTGTTGAGGTTGTGACAATTGGGGTCCCAACACTGGTTGTGGTGGTGGATACGGTGCTTGCTCGTATTGTCTCGGTGCTCCTACCGGATACGGGTTGTATCTAGGCATCTCCCTACCAAGCTCTCTAGGTGGGTATCCATAAGGTCGGTATTGGGGTGGATTGACAGGTCGTGATTGCCTATGAAAGGGACAGTTCTCAGTTGTGTGATTAGTATATTTTTGCTCGATGTGGCAGTATGAAGAAGTCCCTGGTTGTTGCTGTCTGTTGTATGGATACGTAGGTTGTGCACCGACTCCTCCTCTGGCACACAAGTGTGTGGGGTGTTCTCCTCCACATAAGTTACACCTCCTCAACATAGGCACTCTTTGAGCTGGATATTGGTAAGCTCTCTGTCCTTGGACTCCTAGTTTCTTAGCTAATAGTTCTGCTAGTTCTTCCACATTACTAGAATTGGACGTCACCGTGCTTCTTGAGTCTTCTGATTTTGTGAGGTCGGTAGTACCTTTAAGGTCCTCTGCAAGGTTATCTTCCAAGTCGATGCACTCTTGAAGACACTCACTCAATGTTTGTAGCCTCTTTACATACACTAGGGTTCTTAGGGTCCCGTTAGAGAGTCCATCCAAAAATAGTGAAATCATCTTTTGTTGAGTCGGTCTCTCAGCCATTGGGCATCTATCCACATATTGGTTGAATCTTCGGGCAGCTGTCTTCACAGTTTCATTAGGGTTTTGCTTAAAGCTATGAATTAAAGATGCAGAATTATGTTTAATCCCTCTCTTTGTAAATTCTCCAATGAATTCTTGAAAGAATTGTTCCATGTTTCCAAATCGATTGGGATCTAAAGGTTGGAACCAAGTTAGAGCCGTTCCTGTGAGGGTGAGTCCAAAAGACTCATACTGCACAAAGAAGTCCTCTACTTGTTCTGCTCTTAAAACTTGTTTAAATTCGGCAATATGATCGTATGGCTCCCCTAATCCATCATAATGGTTTCTCATGCATTTAGCTACTTGGATTGGTCTCAATCTCCTCATTGGTTCAGGCAGTCTGGGCATTATAGGGAAGACCGGGACAGCTGGTCGTAATGGAGGCATTCCTGGCTGTCCTCCCACGGGTGGTCGTGGTCTGATCGGTGGTCGGAAATGGTTCCCCATCCCAGTGTGGGTCTGATTGTGTGTGTGCACTCCTGGGGTTGCAAACTGTACATGAGTGCGGTTGGGCACACTTCTTTGACTGGTTTGTCCTGATGTGGTATGTTCCGTCTCTTGTTGATTTCCAAAAGGATTTTGCGAGGTAGTTGCCGGCTCCCTCTGAGGAAATACAGGCGCACCCATATATCTCAGCCGAGCCCTGTCTAGGGCACCTACAGGCCAATATCTTCTTTGATTCTTGTCTAGGTAAGTGAGTCTAGTTTCGTCATCTGGGTCTTTCAACTCATAGAATGTCATGGGGCTCTCTCCTATTCCTTGAACAGGTACGTCTGTTTGAAGCAATAAATCTGCTCCGTGAACCATGTAGACTTCCAACAAATAGTCGTCTTGAGGTATCAAGTCTCCTCTCATGACTCGTGATACTTGTGACCTGCCTCTGGGGGTGGACACTAACTCTTCAGGGTTGTCGGAATCCATGATCTCTCCCCTTTCATTGATCCTCTCAGGAAATTCAGTTACTATGTAGATGTGACCCATTTTGTCAATGTAAGCACCTCCCTCGTATTTGACAGCTGGTCGTGGTATGATGGCGACATTTTGGGCAGTTGCCATCCTGGCGACAGACCTGTTTAAGCCATCCAGGTAGATTGGAATCTCCTGGGCATTAGTGGACACATATTGTAAGGAGGTACGGTAGTCTCCTTCAACCGTAGTCATGAAGTTTCCTGTTGGTGTAGGTCCTTGCATGTCTTCTGAAGCCATAAGTAACTCCTCCTCCGAGTCACTGGAAGTTTCTAAGTAGACTGAGTGATGACTAGCCTGGGCTGTACTTCCTACTGAGGATATGACACTCCTTCTACTACCTAGAACTCTTCCTGACCCCAAGTTCATTCACTCTCTGAGGCCTCTCTTTATGCTGCTTAGATTTACTTGGGACAGCTCTATCAGTGATTCAGTTTGCATGCCAAAAGAAGAGTTCAAATCTGGGCGATACCACACTGGGCGATACTGCTCTCGGCGATACGATACCAGACACCCAGACAATACGATATCAGTCCGGTGTCGCGATACTGTCTAGATTGCAGACGATACGATACCAGATATAGTGTCGCGATACTCCACTGGGGAACACCACGATACGATACCGGCAAAGTAGACGTTACGATACTGGAGATAAGAGGCGATACGATCTCAATGTGGTGTCGCGATACGATCCTTGACAGGAGACGTTACGATACCACCGCATTAAGTGCGATCGCTATACCAACCTTGGCGACACGATACCACAATGGTGTCGCGATACCAAGATAGGCACCTGACGATACGACACTTGGGAGGGCACGATCGCGATACGGAAGTAGTGTCGCGATACCAGGGTAGTGTCGCGATACCACTGTATCAAACGATACGATACCACTCGGTAAGGTGAGGTCGCGATACTAGAAACTTAGGCGATACGACACCACAATGATGTCGCGATACCAAGTATTAGTATCGGACGATACGATACCAGAGATCGAGTGCGGTCGCGATACCGACTCAGTGTCGCGATACCAGAATGGTGTCGCGATACCAAAGCAGGTATCCAGCGATACGACACTGATGGCGAGTGTCGCGATACAAGGGAATTTTGGTATCGCGATACCAAAACTCAACCGATCGCGATACTCAAGCCAAAAGTAAGGTTTTTCTCAAACTCTTTTTACCCCCTTACTCTCCTCACTCTCCTCTTCCTTCCTAGACCTCTGTACCACCCAAAAAGATAACAGAGAAATCAGTTTTTCCCCCCACGACACTGCGCAGATTTTTAATCACTTGTTTGATCAATTTTAAAGTGTTTTTGGCAGGTGAATTGAGAGAATGTTTACCTTGATACTGTATTGAGTGCAATGTGAGCTCAAAGCCTAGCTTTAACGGCCTGAATGCCACGATACCAAGTCCACGATACTGGTCGCTGCTCACACACGATACCAGAACACTGTGAAGTGTCAAATGAGCCAAATTTTTTGGTTTTTATACTTTTTTTGGACTGAACTTAAAATTTTTTGGGGATTTTTGATGATTTTCTGAGAATTTTGGCCTACTCCTACTCCTCTTTTCCTCACTCTTCCTCTCCTTCTAACCTAACCCTAGCTCTTCCTTCTCTTCCCTCCTCCTACACTTAAACCTAAAACTTATCACACACACCTCAAGGATGAGAAGTGATAAGTGCTGAAATGGGGTACTACTCGTCACTGGACAAATTCGCCACTACAAGTACGATTCGATCACACTTGCTCTCTAACTATCACGAAGGCAACTTGGTGGAGTGCCTCCCCGGCAACGGCGCCAAAAACGTGTGTACTTGAGCCGCAATGACTCAAGGACTTGTACCAATGAGACTATACCTCGATTGCCATACAAGTGCATATAGTGGAGTTCTTTTCACACATTTAATTATCAATCCTAAGGAGTGACTTACCAAGTGTATGAAGACATGTGCACACGTGATAGAAAATGAAGTGAGTTAGCTATTCAAGCATGAGAAAAGACTAATACTACCCACACCTACTGAAAAACTGGAAGTGTTGCCGCAAGCCTCTTTTCAGCAGTTTTGGTTTTTTGAGGTTTTCTCCCAACCCAGAACTCCGAACATAGACAATAGGGTACTCGTTTCGAAGCTCTCGACAAGACGAATCCAACGGTAGTGGTTTCACTCAATTCTGACCACTCTGCTGCAAGTTATGGCAGAAACAGTGAATTACGGGAACTACTAACACCCGCGTTTTTGCTTCTCCTAGCTTACGCACGCACTACAGCCACTCAAAACAAGGGGGAAGGGGTAGACAACAGTCCTACACTTGCATTTCAAGCATCACACACACATACATGAGAAAAATGAAGATCAAAATCAGCATGGAAGAGGCAAACTCGAAATTTCAGAAGTGCTCTTCTTCACAATGACAAGAAGTCCTTTACAATGAGTCACTTTTGACTTATATACTAGTGCCCTAAGTTTGGTCCTTTCACACAAGAGACCGGCACTTTATTCACTAAAATGCTAACTTCCTACTAATGTACAAGGGTAATTTACTAATCTTCTGATGGGATGCATCTAGAGGACTCCTCTAGTGCATTTACAATGGAAAATATATACAAGAGTGGTTATGATACAGAAGTTGTGTGTCCAAATCGGAAAAATTTTGGGGCCCGTCTTTTTTTTCTGCTTTTTGCGCTCTTTAGCTCTGCAACAATATGCTTCGAGCATATGTGAATGAAAGGCAAACTAACTGAGAGGAGTACTTACATATAGTAGATTTTGCATGTAATAGTGTCAATCACTCTTCCATTGGGCATAGTCCATTAATGCTTATGTATTGGTTTCAACCAAGGGCTCCTTATGCAGTAAGATTTTAGAATTAGAAATTTAAAGCTTCAAAGGAATTCTTTGAATAGAGGAATGATGAAATTCTATCTTAGAGTTCCATCTAGTTCTAAAACCATGAAGATGGGACCTTGTCCAAAACTATCCCCTAGGTATTGTGGACCATTCCCAATACTTAAGAGAACAAGAAAGATGGCTTACCAGCTCCAAATTCCCAAGAATAGCCAGATCCATCTAGTATTTCATGTTAGCCAGCTTAAGAAAAGGCTTGGTGAATCTGACAACCTCATTCCAGATAGTGAGGTAGTAGAACCTATTTCTATTCAATCTATTCCACATGAGCCTAAGATCATACTATGCACTCGAGAGAAATAGATGAGGAGTCACTTATGTAAAGAGTGTTTAGTAAAGTGGAAAGATAGTTCAGAAGATAGTGCTACATGGGAGCGAGTAGCACCCTTCAGAGACAATTTCCCAACTTTAGATTACCTTCCCCAAATTCTTCTTAAAGGGAAGGATACAGGGAAACAACATGGAGATATGACCATGTACATTAGAGACATGGTGTTGTATGTGCAACAAATCTACTCTATGGGAGAGATTAATCTAAGCACTCTAAGAGTCTAATCAAACCCACAAGGGGTGAGAGATGCATGTATCCACCCAACCAACTCCACCCATATATATACCTAAAGGCCAAGGGGGAAATGTCAGGAGAGCTTGCCAAGTGTCCCTTCCACATGGATGCTAATCCAAGGCCTTCTAACCTTGGAAATCACATGGAATCACATGGCTCTCACATGAATTCTAAAAGGACTTCTCCTAAGCTTGTACATACAATTCTCAAGGCTTGAGAGGCCTCTCTAAGGGCTAAATTCCATAACCTTAGGAAATATCAACCTAAGGGTCAAAACCCTTCAATTGGGAGTAAATAAATCCAAATAGCTTAAGGGTTCAAACCATATTCTTGGATACACTTTCCCAAGTATTTCTCAATAAACTCCAAGGGTTCTCCAAGTGGCTTCGGACCCTCAAAACCCATCTCTTTTGCCACTTTGACCCATAGTTATTTTTTAACATTTTCATCCTCGAAAATGTGTACAAGTATAATATGTGGAGCATTCCCCCATGCCCCATGATTAGTCTCATCGATCATGGTCTTCATCTCTCTAATTCAACTCTCTATCATATGGGAATTCTATCCCAGACTTGATCCGAAAAGAAGAGAATCCACTTGTTAGCTAATCCCCTGCCCAAATCATTCTAAAGTTTCTTAGCTTTGCACATGAAACATTGCTATGTGAAAAGTATGTTAAGAATGATAAGGGTGGATTAAAACATCTCTACCTAATTCAATGTTTTGCTATGTGCGAATTGTGCATTCATAGCACAACATATGAAGTAGGTGGATTCTAAGATTCTCCCACTATTTTGCTATATGGGCCCATTTCCATGCACTATTTGTGCATGAACCTACAAATAGGTGCATCATTGGCTAGTTCAAGATTTTGAGAAGTCTCCTTGAGTTGAGGTTGACCAAAACATCTAATTAAGTTGTTTCTAACTATGTTCTACTTGTTAACCCACATCTACTGATACCTTTTCCCAAATATAGCCCTACCATGTCCAATTGGGATTTAGAGTCAAGGTAGAGTGTAGGAAACAAGTGATTCATTTCTTTGGGCAACAAACTTCAAAATAATTTACCCAAGGCTAGTTCTCAAAAGACTTTACTTGTTTGGAACTAATTGAAACTATAAACATTTCCTAAGAGTTTTACTCACAATCTTTTTAAGAGAAATTTTAGATTCTTCATCCATTGATCTTCAAGAAATACTCAATGGATGAATGAGTTTGTTTCTTCTAAAATTGAAGGGGTTATATACAAAACATCCACCTTTGTTTTTTGATTTAGTTACCTATTCCATCCAATTGAACTTTACCTAGGAATAATGACTTTGAAGGTTCCTTCTAAGTCAAATCCTAGGTCAGGAAAAGCAAGAAGGAAGAATTGGAACTCTATGTAATCAATTCAACTTCTAAGACGCTAAAGTGATCTGAGTCAAACCAAAGGATACTCAAAGACTTATTCTAGTTGAGGGTTTGAAGTATTGTTTTCTATCTTTGAATTCTCAAAAAGATTTTTTGGGTGAAGTTAAACCATCATCCTAGAGCCACCAAGTTTCAATGATGTTCTATCTTTACTCTCCAGCCATGATGCTTCAATTATCTTAATTACTAAGTTAATCCCTTTCAATCTCTTGAGACTCTTATATACTAGAATACCACTCTAGTATAGATCTCGTATTTGTTGTACTATCAACAAGGTGCTTTGGATTAACTTAGTCTAATTTCATCTATGTTGATTATTAAGTCAATCTTTTTTCACTACCTCTTGAAACTCCTTTATACAAAAATTCATAAATTTGAGTCAAGATAATGATTCACTTCGTTGTACTATCAACTAAGAGCTTAATCCTAGATTGAACTAGTTAAACTTACCTTTCTTAAAAGGATATTTCCAAGTTGTCTCTTCAGAAATCCATGCAATGTTTCTGATAAAGAACTACAAAATCCTTACTAGGAAAATCTCATAACTTAAATGGGATTATACTAGTCTCAATGAAATTCTTTATGAAGACCTAGAAAGTGCTTTAACTTTATGATCCTCAAGCTTTCTAGTTAAATGTTACTTGGAGTGTTTCTTGGTCATATTCTTGATCATGTTGTACTTCATCTTTATCTGTGAAGTTTCAATACCCATTGGATTGAGTTTCACTTTAATTCATGGGCCTCAAAACTAAAAGATACCTACCATCTAAATTTCTAATGTCCCATACCATCATTCCTAAATTAATGTGAATATGAAGTATAGTGTCCCATACCACCATACTGTGAAGAGATGGATAGGTATGTGCTTGAAGATGAAGAGGTGTTGCAAAATCCTTGATCTACACCAGCCAAATGAACTCCAAGAGTATGTGGTGGGCCCTTTTAGCTTGCCAATGGATTTATTAGACACCCTATGTACCTTGGAAGATCACTCACAAAAAGATAGATCAAAACAGATAAGTTGGAGTTAGCTCAGAGGTGAAGAACTTGCTATTTTTGGTTCATACACCTCTCCAATGTTTTGCATAATTCTCTGAGCACAGTAGCAATTAGCTTAATTCCTCTTGGGGAAGTCTAGTTAACTGAAAGAGCTAACTTTCAAGAGTAATCTCATAAAAAATAATGAACCATACACTGAGAATGATGTTTAGCAACTGATGACATCATCCCGATTTTCACGGGCTGCTACAGTTTGAGACCAGTGAGCAGCAAAATGAACATAACTCCAGATTTAAGAATCCAATGATTATGAAAATTTGTATGCTTATACTAGACAGTAAGCTGAATCCAAAAAGCTTTAAATCATTGCCCGGTGATGTTCCGGTGACATTTCTGTAGCTTTAAGAGACATTTCCGGTGGAACATCTGGGGAAGTAAGGATCAGTGCGCAATGGGAAAGAATAGAAAAAAATCTGATTTTTGTTAGTTAGACGATGTTGTGTTGAACCGGAGAACCCTCAACACAATTGGCGATCCTACTGTACGGCTGAAGCTGCCTCAAGAAATGCATGAGGGGCAGGCGCAATCGCATTAGTAAGGTATATTTTACGAGGGCACAGGCAAGAGCAGCGAACGTGGAGACATCCTCAGATTTTTATGAGTGGTACGAGGCCCAAGAGCAGGAAGCACTGGGCACTGACGACGAACAGGGGGAAACAGGTGTTGTAGAGGCCAAGTTAGTGGGCGGCATACTTGGTGCGTTATTCCTCACAGAAACCGCTGTAGGGGTAAGAAGACGACTCCAGTTTGACCCACTTGCAGGGGCGACCGATCATAGAACTAGGCGCACACCTCAACCACAGCCAATGGCTCAACCACCTCCAAATCCCAAAGTCAAGGCCGCTCATTTCAGTGGAAGCTCTAAGGAAGATGCTGATTGCCATGTAGCTCAATTCGAAATAAAATGGACAGCAAATGGATATCCAGCTCTCTATGGTGACGATATTAAACATCAACAGTTTGCAACCACGTTGGAAGGACGAGCTATGAGCTGGTTCAGTCAATATGGCATTAACCATTTTGCTACGTATGATGATTTAAAAATTGCATTCTTGCAACGGTTTAGAAAAGAAAAGACGCCTTCCGATGTATTAAGGAAGTTGAGGGCTATCTGCCGAAAGACTATGCTAGTGGAAGACTATGCTCAGAAGTTTAGGACTTTAATGGACAGGCTGCAAGGTAATGAACGACCTACTGATAAGATGTTGGCAGGATTTTTTTTGAAAGGATTAAGGAGCACCATCCGACATGCGGTGGCCAGTGTGGACATTGCGAATGGTTTTGATGTCTTAGTGTTAGCAGCAGTGCGTGTTGAGAGAAGGTTTGGACGAGCAAAAAAGAAGCAGTCTGATTTTGGGTTAGAGGTTGGATCGGATTCAGAAATGGAGTCAGGTAAGAGTTCTCATGATTCTGATACTGATGATTATGATGAGGAAATAGTGAAGACAAAGCATCGTAAGCCTACATCTAAACATCGTAAAGAAGAGGAATGGATTCGTAAGTTAAAGAAACATGGGTATTCTATATTGGCTCCAAAGGAAACACGATTTTGTGATATTTGTGACAAAGAGGGGCATACCACAACCCAGTGTTGGTATAACTCTAAGAATAGAGGGCAAAGTTCTCGGCAAGACAATAGAAATCTAAACGACATGGCGGCCAATCAAGCTATTCCTATCCAAGGGCGAGGTAACTTCCAAAGACAGCAACAGGTAAGACCCCCATGGAGAGATCAAGGAAATCAGCACGGAAATAATCAACAAGGCAATTACCAAGGTTGACCACCAAGGTTCATGCCTTGTGGGTATTGTTTAGCTCCTGATCATTGGATAGGGCCGAATTGCCCTTTGTGGGTTAAGCATTGTGAAGAAAGGGGTATACCTGTCATTCGGTATAACCAGCATAATCAGCAGGGACAACATCAACAACAGGGGCAGCAGGCGGCTCAGGCAAATGCCATGCTGATTGAATGGCCAGAACAAGTCGATAGGACCCCTGATGCACCCAGTACATCGGCTCGAATGCATGGTAACAATCAAGGGCAGTGTGATGGTACGCAATGTGGAAAAAATACAGAGGTTGAAGTATTGGCGGTTACTAGATCAAAAAATACAGGCCCTATTGATTGGCACGAACAACGACAAATTCGAGATAAGGTTTTGGAGCAGGTGCGACACGAGCCTGCTAATCTGGTAAAGGGTGACGATCGGACCGAGCGACAAAAGGGTGTGCAGTTGGTACCGCCCATGATGGAGCACGATCAGGCTCAGTGTCAACAAGCCTTGGCAAATGACTGGTTTGCTGACATTATTAGTGCACCGTTACAGTTGTCTTTGGATCAGCTGTTATCTTTAGTACCGGTCTTTCGTGAAAAATTGTTGAGAAAGCTACTTGGATATCAGACCGAGCCCGGGAGTAGGACGATCCCTTCAATTTCGGCCAACAGTATTGATCCCGCAGATGTGGATTTTGTCGTACCAGTAATTCAGGTGCAGTACAATAAGCGGAGTTTTGCCGAAGTATTACTAGATGGAGGATCAGGGGTAAATATATTACCTGAACATATTTTTATTGAAATGGGAAGCGAGGCATTGGCTCCAGCCCCTTTTCAGGTCAAAATGGCAGATCAAACACGAGTCTAGCCTGTTGGTATTCTAAAGCAACAACAAATTATTATTTCCGGTATGACATTCATGGTCAATTTTGTAGTCATCCGAATGACGGAGTCAGCGTACCCGTATGAAATATTGTTAGGAAGACCTTGGTTTTGGCTTGCTAAAATTAAGCAGGATTGGGGTTTGAATGTAGTAATGATTACCAAGGGTAAAAAGCAAGTGACAATTCCCATGCGTGGGCCGAAAAATATGTCGGTACAGGAAAAACCGTTGATGGCTCAAACTATTAATTTAGCAGATGAGATTGAAAATGACGAAGAGGAAAAGTTTTTGCAAGCAAACCCAACGGTGGTGCCAGTATTAGAAGTTGATGTAGAAGGAGTATTAAGTAAGGATTATAGTGGTGGGCCAAACAAAGGAGAGTCACTTCCTGGTGAACAGGTGGCAGGTGCCCAGTTACAAAAAATATTTGATCACTGTATGAAGGTTCCGGTGCAGCAGCAGATGGAACAACAGGAGGAAGAGATAATTATGCGAACAGAAAGGCTTTATGATCAGAAGTATGCAGGTTCTGTGCGCGTGAAGGAGGAAGAGCTTCAGGAGGTTAATTTAAGAACAGAAGATGAACCCAAGATGGTGCGGATTGGTAAAACATTGGAAGGAAAGTTTAAGGAGGCTCTTATTTGCTTGCTTAAAGAGTATGTGGATGTGTTTGCTTGGGATTATACGCAAGTAAAAGGTATAGATATGCAGTTGCATCAACATAGGATTAATCTAAAGGCGGATGCAGTACCTGTGGCACAACAAAGATATAGAATGAATCCTAATTTTGCTAAACAAGTAAAGGAAGAGATTGATAAGTTGTTGGCGGTTGGATTTATCAAACCGGTGAATTAGGTGACTTGGCTATCTCCTATTATAGTGGTCCCTAAAAAGAATGGGAAGCTCAGAATTTGCGTTGATTACAGAAAGTTAAATGCGGCAACGGTTACAGACCCGTTTCCTATGCCGTTTTGTGATGCAGTATTGGATGCAGTTGCCGGCCATGAAATGTATAGTTTCTTGGATGGATTTTCCGGTTATAATCAGATCAGTGTGGCTGAGGAGGATCAGCATAAAACAGCATTTATTACCGAATTTGGTGCTTATGTATTTACCGTAATGAGTTTCGGTTTGAAGAATGGACCACCATCATTCAATTATGTGGCACATAAAGTGTTTGAGCCTTATCTTCAGGACTTCATGCAGGTATTTGTCGATGACTTTTCAGTCTTCCGTGAAATGATTAAGCACTTACTACACCTGAAAGCATGTTTTGAAAGATGTCGGCAGTTTTGGATGGTATTGAATCCGTTTAAAAGTGTGATTGCGGTAAGAAGTGGGATTTTATTGGGCCATGTTATCTCCCAAGCAGGAATGGCGATTGATGTTAAGAAAATTGAAGCTATCAGTACAGCTAAAGCACCGACCAACGTTAAAGAAGTGATGCGGTTTGTAGGCCAAATTAAGTGGCATTCCCGATACTTAAGATATTTAGCAAACATTTCCTCACCACTGACGCATTTGACCAAGAAGGATGTTCCGTTTATATGGGCAGAAGCTCAAGAGAAGGCATTTCAGTTATTAAAAAAGATGGTGTCGGTGGCACCTATCTTGCAACCACCTAATTGGTCAATGCCGTTTCACATATTTGTTGATGCATCGGATGTGGCCGTAGGTGCGGTTTTGATGCAACAGAAAGATAAAGGTTGGTATAGACCTGTTTATTATGCCAGCAGGGTATTGGCTGCGGCTGAAAGAAATTATCCGGTGACCGAAAGAGAAGCTTTGGCGATGGTGTATGCCCTTAACAAGTTTAGACATTATTTGTTGGGCAATAAAGTGATTTTTCATGTGGATCATCGGCTCTGGTTTATTTAATCAAGAAGCCCTTATTAATAGGCCGATTAGCCAGATGGATGCTTTTGTTACAAGAATTCGATTTTGTAATTGTGCATACCCCAGGGAAAGAGCATGCGATGGCAGATTATTTTAGTCGATTGGAATAAGGAGAAACACCCACTAGTGTCCTTGATGTATTTCCGGATGCTGAATTGTTTATGGCACAAGCGGTCGAGACAGATTCGTGGTATGATCAGTTACTAATGTTTCTCACAGAAGGGGTATTACCATAGCATTTTTCACCTGATCAGAGAAGGAAGTTTGCTCTTAAAAGTAGGCCGTAATTGGTGATAGCAGGGGCATTATACAAGAAGGGCATGGATCAGGTTATCAGGAGATGCGTACCCGACTATGAGCAATCAGCTGTGTTACATGAAGCACATTCCGGTTCAACAGGAGGACATTTGTCAGGCGATATTACCGAAAAGAAAGTATTACAGGCAGGGTTATGGTGGCCGAAGGTGTTAAAAGATGCGCATGAGTATGTTAAAGGCTGTGTAATTTGCCAAAAGTTAGGCCAACCTAATAATTCTGATCGTATGACTGATCATCTGGTATTACCACTGGATCCTTTTCAAAAATGGGGCATGGATTTTGTGGGACCTATTAAACCTGCTACTCAGCGAGGTAATAGCTATATATTGGTAGTGACAGATTATTGTACGAAATGGGTGGAAGCAGTAGCACTGAAGGATAACAAGGCAGCAAGTATGGCCAATCCGATTGAGTTAGTGAGTGATCGAGGTACTCATTTCTTGAATGAAGTGATTTCAGAATTAACAGGACGTCATCAAATAGTGCATAAAAAGACTACAACATATCATCCTCAAGCGAATGGGCAGGCTGAAAGCACGAATAAAATTTTAATGCGTATTCTTAAAAAGTTGGTACATGAAAATCAAAAAAAGTGGGATTTGTTTCTTGACTCAGCTTTGTGTTCATTCAGAACAGCATTTAAAGTGACGACAGGAATGACACCTTTTCGGTTGGTATATGGATTGGAGGCAGTAGTACCCATGGAGTTTGTAGTTCCAAGTTTGAGGGTTATGGCAGAAAAGATGTCGCCTGAAGTCTCAGTTAAACACAGGAGTAAATACCTTTTACAGATGGAGGAGGATCGTTTGATAAGTGCATATATTACGGAAGTGATTCAAAGGTGGAGACAATCTTGGGTAAATAAGAATGTGAAGTTTAAAATATTCAAAGAAGGTGATTGGGTGATGGTGTATAATTCTAAGCTAGGACCCCATCCAGGAAAGCTCACATTGAGATACAAGGGCCCATATCATATTGTCCAAGATTTGGGTCAAGGCACTTTTCGTGTGGCAGATGTGTTTGGCACATGGTTAAACAAGTCCATAAATGGATTTCGGTTGAAATTATTTCAAGGGAAGCCGCCACATTTGGACTGGTTATCTGCTAGTGTGGTGCAAGTTGTATGTCGCTCAGAACAACACGTCAGCAATGTTTGTGATCATCACAATTACAGAATGTATTTTTCTACATTTTCATCGGTGGTACAATGTTTTTTGACCTCGTGTTGGTCTAAAATTACATTGAGTAAATTTTTACGATTACAATGGGCACATGGTTTACAGTTGCAGTTCAACAATGCGCTATCGGTTGGCTCATGGTCAATGATGAATAATGAAGTATTGTTGAATGAGGGTCGACAAGCTAAAGAATATGTTGGGTCTGCCAATAATGATGTCTGCGAAAGGAGTATGCCTTGTATTCCGTGTCAGCAGATTCATAAGCGGCGGAGGCATCGCGGAGAATATGAAAACAAAGTTAGTAGTCGACCAATGCTTCTCTTGCAAAGTATAATCTGTCAGAACTGTATGGTTAAAAGTTTTTGCACTATACAATGCAGTATTGAGAAGATAAAATATCTATTTCATCCTCTTGAGGTCCAAATGAGTGTTTTCTTTCATGATTCTTCTGGCATGTGTGGAAGTTTCATTCAGCGGGTTATCGATACGTGGGGCAATCGATTGTGGAGGATTTTTATGATAACCCACACTCCAATATTATTGAGTCGCATAAAGTGTTATGTGTGTCAGTACGTTTATCATTACAGAAAGTGGCAGTTCAAGCATTCGCACTTGTGGAACGAATATTTTTTGTTCTACATAAAGGCTTCCAGCATAATAATTTCTTCAGCATTTTCTGTATTAGTGCTTGAATCAGGAATGATGAGAGGATGTATGAGAAAGAGAGAAGTGACAGTGAGAAGGGAGGAAACCACATCGGAGGAAAGCGATAGCTCATTACAAGGGGAAGATGAAGATGCAATTTCAACACCATATACAAAGACTAAGGGTGTGCATACATTTATGGGGTCATTCAAGGATTTTAAAGTAGAAGTTGATCTACAGTCTGATCTGCAACAGAATTGGCTCAAAAGAATTGGATTATTCCAGTTCGCTATGTTGCCATGGGAATGTTGGAGAGGCAATTATGAGGTAAAGAGTCAGTTGGAGATTATGCAGAAAATGAAGGGTCAGCTCTCCTTTCAGGTAAAATTTTCACCAGAATTAGTTGCAGACGTATTTCAATTACCTATATACGATGATGTTGTCATTCCCAAATGTTCGGAGGAGGTTTTGAAGAAAGACTTTGGACCCCGAGAAGGAAGACGACAGTACTATATGATGAGGAATGTAAGCTATACTCGAAGGGAACAACTAAAATGGTATTTGGAAAGATTATGTTTTATCATTAAATATGATTCTATGTCTAGGGAGAATTTTGCACCTTTAGCCTATGCAGAGGCAGGAGAAAAGGTGAGTTGGGCTCATTGGATGTATGATCACTTACAAAGTGAGATTTTTGTTGGGCATAGGCATAAGACGCAAACAAATAGTCGATTATCAGCATATTTAGCTGCTTTATTCAAATTTGTGCAGTTTGTTGAAGATCAGAAGATCATGTGGCCAAAGCAGATCAAATTTTGTGATCATGAAGCGATGAGTAAAGAGCCGAAATAGTTAGCAGTGAAACAGGTAAGGAATAGACCTTCACAGACTTCTGAAGATTTTCTTTGCGCTGGTGATATGGCACAAGAAAGGACACAGGTTAGTCAAATCATTGAATCTGATAAATATGAAGCAAAGATACAGGAAGATATTTTGCTGCCAGTGCCAGATAGTATTGAGGATCCGAAAGTATTCGGGACTGCTTTTAGGTTGTCTAGGAAAAGAAGAGTCGAAGAGCAATTACAGGTTGAAGCCGAAAAAATGTTGAAAGATGATAATATTTCAGATTATGATGTGTCAGGGATGAAGAAGAAGTTGCAGGAAGTGTCGGATTTTTTAGTTTTTCAGGAGAAAAGATTGTTTCGGTATGAACAGACTCAAATATTTATTAATAAGACTGATTATCAGTCATTGCAGGCGAAGATTACAGAACTTCAGGATGCATTGGATAAGAAGGAATGTAGGTTGGAAGAGTTGCAGCATGATAAGAAGCAATCAGTGGTCGAATTGGCTAGTACAAAGAAGTCTATTCAAGAATTTGAAGAATGGCAGATGACTGTACAAATGCATATTCAAACAGAGATGATGAATTTTTCGGTGGTAAATGCTACATTGCAGGCGGAACAGGTAGTTCTTGAGTCGAGAATCAAAGTTTTGCAAGAATTACAAGAGCATATATTCAAAGAGGAAGGTGTGCAGTTAGATGTTGTGTTAATGACGAAGATGGATATAGGAGAGGTGAAGCAGCATCTGCATAAATATGTTCAGGATATCTGGAGTGTTTTTCAAAGTCGTTGGTTCGGTATGATTAAGATGCACCATGAACAGATGCAGACAAGTTTTGTTTCCAAACATGAAAAAGATTTGGTATGTATAATTTCACAACAACAAAAGCAGATTGAAGAACAGACACAGATCATTGCAAAACTGCAGGAGCAGTTGTTGAAAGAGACACTCGAAGAAAAGGTGGAGATATTTGATGTAAATTTTCCAGAAAAGCAAGATGGTGCAGAAGAAGATATTAATACTGAAGAATTAGCAGTACCAGAAGAGCAGATTTCCACACAGTCACGGGAGATATCTGATCAAGGGATTGTGAAATTCGAGTTTAATTTTTGACAAAATTACCCACCGGGCTGTGCCAGGTGTTGAAGGCAGGAAAAACCTGGAGAAATAAAATAAGAATAAAAAGAAAAAGATGACTATGCGGAGATCTATAAGGATGTGTCGCAAGAAAAGGGGAAGTTATAAGAAAGGAGTTAGAGACAACCATAAGAGAAGGAAGGAGAAGGTAGACGAGGAACGAAGACGCTACAACAGGAAGAGGAGGAAAGGTACGAGACGTAAGGACGCAATGATCAGAAGAGAGACGAGGGTGCAAGAAGTGTAGGTGCACCAACTGCGAAACGAAGTCAGAGAAGAAGGAGTTCCTTTGTCAGGACCGGTAAAGACCAGGTTCTACAATAAAAAACCAGTGTATAGATAAACGATTGAATGACAATCTTGGCGGCTTAATCAAGTTCTCGTATTGAAGTTCTAATCTTTACAAAACAATAATCTGTATTTTTGGTGTTGCGTTTACCAATGAATAATCAACCAAATGTCTACGTAGCACAGTTATAATGCTGAAAGTCTTCTGTTGACGGTTAAGTCTGTTTGAGTGACTCAGACTGTACTATGTCAGAGTGCAATTGACTTGAAATATATGTGAGTGCAAAAAGGAAATCTGTAAATCTGTTGCAAGAATAAAGTGGAGAAGGGCTGTGTAGACTTTGAATTAGCAGAAAAACTAGCAGAATGAATGTTTCCGGTGATATTACGGTGACATTCCGGTGATGTTCCGGTGACATTTCGGTGGCTTTAAGAGACATTTCCGGTGGAACATCTAGGGAAGTAAGGATCAGTGCGCAATGGGAAAGAATAGAAAAAAAATCTAATTTTGTTAGTTAGACGATGTTGTGTTGAACCGGAGAACCCTCAACATCCTGCAAGAATGAAACAAGCCTGAAATTCCAAGCTCTTGGAGCTTGCTTGAGACCATACAATGCTTTGTTAAGTTTACACACATAATTAGGATAAACTTGATTCTCAAAACCAGGTGGTTGTGCCAAATATACCTCTTCTGTTATCCAACCATTCAAGAATGCATTCTTTACATCTAGTTGAAGTATCTTCCAATTCTTGGAAGAGGCAATACTAAGCAAAACCCTAATAGTAGGCATCTTTGCCACAGGAGAGAAGGTCTCCTCATAATCAATTCCCTGAGTTTGTGCAAAGCCTTTTGCTACAAGCCTTGCCTTATACCTGTTAATGGAACCATCAGAATTCTTCTTGAGTCTATAGACCCATCTTGAGCCTATTACCTTCATGGATGAAGTCTTGGGCACCAAATCCCAAGTGTTGTTTTCCTCAAGTGCTTCAATCTCTTCCTTCATTGCATGCTTCCATTCTGATTTTGCTTTGGCCTCTTCAAATGATGATGGCTCCTCTTGGTTTATGTCCTGTGCTATGTAGATAGAATGTTTAGTTACTAATGAGGTGTCAAACCCATACCTTTCTGGTTTTTTCTTTTCCCTCATAGATCTTCTTCGGCCATGATGTGATGATTCTGCCTCATGTCCAAGTTCCTACAATTTTGCTTTACCTTTAGACTTCCATGCTTTGACCTTTTCCATCTGAGATTCTTCATCATCCTCTAAGGTGTCTTGTTCTTCAATCTTCGGTTGTTCTCTACCAAGCTTTGGAAAATCTTCTTCAAGATCATATGGTAAATTGACCTTCCTGCATGAATCTTCATACCATGAATTGTTTTCATCAAAAACTACATCTCTGCTTACCAAGAAGCCTTTGTTGGTAGGGTTGTATAAACTGTAACCCTTTTGATTGTTGTCATATCCAATAAATACACACCTTTCTGCCTTTGGATCATCTTGCCTCTAACCTGTGAAGGAACATGAGCAAAAGCAATACATCCAAAAATTTTACAATGATCTAAGCTTGGTCTTCTTCCATTCCAAGCCTCATATGGAGTCATCCCATCAAGGGATTTTGAAGGCAACCTGTTAATCAAGTAAGTGGCTGTAGATACAGCCTCAGCCCATAGATAATTAGGCAAATGCTTTTCATTTAACATGGACCGTGCAGCTTCAACAATTGTCCTATTCCTCCTTTCTGCCACTCCATTTTGCTCAGGAGTGTACCTTGTAGTTACCTCTCTTTTGATTCCTCTTTCTTGAAGAAAAGAATCAAACTCATGGGAGAAGTATTCTCCCCCTCCATCTAACCTTAGCCTTTTTAGTGATTTACCTGTTTGATTCTCCACAAGAGCCAAATATCTTTTGAAACATGAAAAAACTTCATCTTTGTGTTTCATAAAGAATAGGATAGTCCATCTGCTGCAATCATCAATAAAGGAGACATAATACCTTGATCCGGATATTGAAGCTTCCTTGCTAGGTCCCCATACATCTGTATGAACCAACTCCAAGAGATCTCCATGCATATAACCTTTCTTCATGAATGGTAACCTGTGAGACTTTCCAAATTGACATGCACTACACTTATAAATCATATGTTGTTTTGAAAAATTAGGGAGTCCAAGTACACTTTGGTCCCTGCAAATTTGCTTTAATGACCTTTCACCAATATGTGCTAACCTTTGTGCCATACTTCCAATTATGTGAGTGTCTGACTACCATAATTAAAGAGAGCAATGTTTCTAGTGTCTTGTAATTCAAATGTGAACAATCTACCTACCTTTTCACCTTTTGCAATTCTTCTGAATCCTTGACTTGGATCTTCAACAAATGCTCCTGCTTTTGTGAACCTGACTTGCAACCCTTTCTCTACTATCTGCCCAACATTTATCAAATTCTTTGTAATGGTAGGGACATAGAGTACCTTACTGAGTAGGTTGATGTTTCGATCAGGTGCTTTGACATTGCCTATTTTTTCCACAAGATGTCTTGTATCATCTCCTGTTTGTACCTCATGCTTATTCCTTGGATCTTCTAAATCTGATAGGAGTGCCACATTTCCTGCCACATGATTTGAACAACCTGAATCTATGTAGAAAACATGCTCATCAGATTTATCTTGTGGCATAGCCATGTTCATGATCAATAATGAATCCTCTTTGTTTGAGTCTTCTGTGTAGTTATTGAAGTCTCTCCTTCCTTTGTAGCCTCCTTGATAGTTTGAATGATTGTAGTTGGTGTAGTTGCCATGATAATTGTTGAACCTTCCTCTTGAGTAGCCATAACTTCCTCTGTTGTATCCTCTGCCTCTTTGATTCCTGGAATTCCTAAAGCAATTTTCAGTTGTATGATTAGTTAATCCACAAATAGAACATGAGTTGGAGTCTTGGGATCTCCCCCTGCCTTGTCTACCTCCTCTTCCTCTACCTCTGCCATGTCTTCCTCTACCTGCATAGTTAACTTGATATGTACCTGCTTCATCATCCACTTTTTTTGCCTTTCCTTTGTTATCTTTGGACTTGCTTTTATCAGTGTATAAAGCTAACGATTGATTACCTTTAGAGCTTTCTCCATTTTTTATAAGCTTTGCCTCTTGAGTAAGTAGTTGTCCAATGAGTGTATTGAAATCAGGTACATGCATGTCCATGTACAAATCCATAGCTGTGGTGAATGCTTCCCACTTGTCATCTGCCTTCAAGCCATTGATGACCTGCCTTACAATTTGCTCTTCATCTATTACCTCTCCAATGCTTCCCAACTGATCCGCTATGTCCTTGAGCTTTGTGAAAAAATCAGTCACATTTTGTTTGGGAGCCTTCTTGAGAGTTGTGAAATCCAGCCATAGTTGATGCTTCCTAGCTTTGGTACTTGAAGAGAAGAAGGCTTCAAGTGCACTTCCTGAGATGTCTTACAACTTCTAATGTGAGGCAACAAAAAATCTGAGATAGAGTTGAGGAGATAAGACCTTGCAAGTGCATCCTTGGAGCACCATGTGCTCAATCTTTCTTGCTCTTCTTGTGTTGGTTGACTTTTGTTCTTGAAACTTGGCATAACTTCATCTCCAGCAAGATAACCATATAAACTTCTACCTTGGAGATAAGCTTCCATTCTTAATGACCAAGCTGAGTAGTTACCTCTGCCCAATTTGTCAATTGATGAAGGAAATCCATCTGCCATGTTGTCCAACCTTGCTCTGATACCACTGTGAAGAGACGGATAGGTATGTGCTTGAAGATGAAGAGGTGTTGCAAAATCCTTGATCTACACCAGCCAAATGAACTCCAGGAGTATGTCGTGGGCCCTTTTAGCTTGCCAATGGATGTATTAGACACCCTATGTACCTTGGAATATCACTCACAAAAAGATAGATCAAAACAGATAAGTTGGAGTTAGCTCAGAGGTGAAGAACTTGCTATTTTTGGTTCATACACCTGTCCAGTGTTTTGCATAATTCTCTGAGCACAGCAGCAATCAGCTTAATTCCTCTTGGGGAAGTCTATTTAACTTCAAGAGCTAACTTTCAAGAGTAAACTCATCAAAAATAATGAACCACACACTGAGAATGATGTTTAGCAACTGATGACATCATCCCGATTTTCACGGGCTGCTATAGTTTGAGACCAGTGAGCAAAAAAATGAACATAACTCCAGATTTAAGAATCCAATGATTATGAAAAATTTGTATGCTTATACTAGACAGTAAGCTGAATCCAAAAAGCTTTAAATCATTGCATTTCAATAAGTACGCACTGAGAAACAGCTCTGACAAGATGAGTAAAAAAGTCGGGTACCTGACAGAGAAGTGAAAATGACAGATAGGGTTGACTTCAACTGAACACAACTGAAGATTGCAATACCCAAATGAAATGAAATTTGATGAGCATATATTAAACTTATAGAGCTAACTTTAACAAGTTAAATCACTGAAAATGATGCACCAAGCTCAGAGAAACCATCTCTGCAATCTGACTGAGAAAACTGAGAGATATGGAAGTGAGTAGTACACTTCACAAGAACATGG
This sequence comes from Ceratopteris richardii, assembly GCA_020310875.1. Taxonomy (NCBI): domain Eukaryota; kingdom Viridiplantae; phylum Streptophyta; class Polypodiopsida; order Polypodiales; family Pteridaceae; genus Ceratopteris; species Ceratopteris richardii. The sequence continues at coordinate 91,205,246 of CM035411.1, forward strand.
AAATATGAACTCAAATGATCATGAAAATGAAACTATATTGCTTGTACAATACAATGGACTTACTGATACATATGTGTGCCTTGTAATCACACCTTGATATGGCATAAAGCTCAGCTCTTGGAGGTCTTCACATAGGTCTCTCTAACCACGACTAAAGCTGCCATCTATTTATAGTTGAGTTTGGGAGGCTAACTTCCCTCAATCACTCTCCAATCAATTTGTGATTGATTTGATTCTCTACCTACCACAAATCACGAATTCATGGCTCCTCTTTCCCTTTTTGATCAAGTGGACTCAACCACTTAAGATTCTCTCACTTTTACATTAAGTAAACTCTTCAAAAGTTACAAGAGGTAGTTCACAAATGAACTTTGCATAGTCTTCATTTTAAAGCTTCTTCTATGACTTTGTGGGAATCAAGCCAATACTTAGGCTTTTCATAGACTTGCTCCAACACACACTACAACACATGTGTGGATGATATTTATCTTAAAGTTCAAAAGCTTAATCTAAAAGTACCTCTTATTTAAAATCTTCTTTGTAGAATTTGAAGTCAAAGAATTACTTCTATGTTTTCCACCATGCTTAGGTAACCAGGGCTTCCAACACAAGACCTCTCTATGATCTTAATTATCCCAAGGTTATATTTGAAGCTCTAAACCTTTTGATGAAATAAACATCCATCCTAAGAGAATAAACATCCATCCTTTCTTTCTAAGGTCTTGAATGTGATTCCAAGTGTCTTGAATTGTATTCAAGATCTAGTTAGTCTTTCCTTAACGAACTTGTAGTGACAAGAGATTACTCTTGTCTTTTAGATTCCTTTCTTTATCCAAAGCTTTCAAAAACATACCCCAGGGTTTTCTAGGAATCTCGTTACTTCTTAAGTCCAACAATTACAAATGCTTTTGGATTTCTCTCAAAATCACTTTAGGGATAGGTGAATACAAGTTTCACTTTCCACATACTTAAGTACCATTTTCCATGATTGTAGACTTCCCATTTGAAATTCTGATTTCTATTTGCACTTTCACTTCTCTTAAAGAAGGTTAGGCCTTGGTATTCTCTCTCACATGGTGGTTGCAACCTATCTTTTTTGAATGAAAATTGTTGATTACAGATGTACAATTGATGATCTAACAAATGGTGATGTGATTGCTAAGATATATAGGCATGCATGTTGAGGCAATGCATCAAAGCATCAAGGGAAGGTGAGGGCCACTCAGGAAGATAGACATAGAAGAAGTATTAGTTTGCATAATAGAAATTGTCGCATAAGATCATAGGAAGAGAAAGAGTTCATGAAGAAGCTCCACGTGCATGGACTAAGGAGTTTTCTTTAAAATTGATAGATGAGGTATTATCAAGTAAAGGAGTTCCATTTCAACTTACATTGCATGAGAAAGTGATATTTCTACTTCTATTGCATATAATAGAAAGTGCATGCAAGCATTCGTTAATATGAACAAGAACTTCAAAATATCCGAAGTAAAAGACCAAGAAACAAAAGATATATACATAATCTCATTAGTAATGATAATATAGGTATATCTTCTTTCACGGTGTGGTCGCGATTCGAAGTTTTGCCAAAATGGATTTAATGGAGAAACTCTAAAGATCCATTCAAAACGGGTGAAATGTTACCAAATTGACCATGGCTTGGGGAAAAAGCTTAATGGAACGACATGTCTGAGGACGAACATGGAATCATATGGGAGTTCATCCATCATCGGGATTCAAAAAAAAAAAAAAAAAATGCCCAGACATGGGGAAATCTCCATCTCTCAAGGATTCACCATTCTGGAAGAAGAAGGAACTTCGGATGTGTTCATAACGGAGGGAGAAAAACAATACAACAAAAGGAAGGGAATGGAAGGCTTCTAAAAGAAGGAGGAGCTGAGCGAAATTTCCTTCAGCGTATGGATCTTGCAGAAAAGGAGGAGCCATGTGGGGAAGAAAGAAAGGACTCGAGGGCTGATCGGCTAGAACTCAGAAGGGGGGAGGACCCTCTCGAACTCAGAGGAAGGGGAAAGCTCTCAGGCTCTGAAGTCGGGACAACTACTTAGCCAAGGATTTGACAAGTAGAAGAGAGGGATATGAGTCTCCATCTGCGCGCTACAAGAGGCCAATTTCATCGTTCTTTTCAGGCAGATTAGCAGAGAAGAAGGGGAAGAAGCGTTGTCAGAAGAAGACAAGATTGCAATTTGTACCTAACATGTGATGATTAATGTGAATGTATACTCCATCGGCTTTGCTTCCTTGCTGTCTCTGTAATCAAGGCAGAGGTTAATTCTGTACTCTGACAATTGCGCTAACGCTTGATCTAGAGGAGTGTGCATCGAACGAGGAAAGAGAAAGAGTAATCTGACAATGATTCAGAAAAAGCATGTCAACTTATGAAGTTGAAATCATGGATGATCGCTATCTTCAGGTTTCGATCTTTTTTTTTATTACTTTCCTTCCTTCCTATCTGTGTCAATATAAGAACGCCAGATAATCTACTTCTGCATCGATGTTGCTTCATATTCTGAAGTTTACAGAGATGAATTATTCATTTTCTCGCCCTCTGTTATTCTCTCTTTCAAATTATGTCTTCAAACTAGTCACATTGACCAGTTACTTTTGCATGAATAGCTGATCTCCTTCGAAATCTAAAACATTACTCGTAAAATTATAGTAGCGCTATCCTTATAAGTTCATTACTGTTAAAACCATGGGTACTCTTGTGATGATGTGCAGTCAAAAAGGAATCTGAACTATCTTTTGCACAGTGTTCGAACATGATGTAGGTTTTCTCTTACAACCGTAAAGTTTTTTTTTATGGCAGTACCATACTGTTAAACCACATCACTCAATTCATCGCTGTTCTGAAAAGTTCATTTAAGAAAAGAAAAAAATCGTTGCGCTTATACTTTAATTTTCGATTGTTGCATGAAAACTTTATCTGTGCCGATTTCTGGGGTTTTTTTGTTTTTTATTGCATTATAAGACCAATTTTTTTTTTTTTGAACATCTTCTCCAGCTTTCACGCTCAGAATGGATTAGACTGGAATTACTAAAATATTTATTGATTAGATTTTTTTAATTTAAAGTGATGAAATTATGTAATTATGGTCTGCAATTTGTAGTAACAGAATTTGCTGTGAACACATATGAATTTCTGTCATATAACGATGAATATACGGTCTGAACTATGGAATAAAAGTTTTATCATTTGAATAGGAAGCACTGCTCTATTTGACGATTATAGTAAAAAACTATAGGAATGAATTCTGGAGGCAGACGATTATAGCCACAGACTGCTGCAGCAAAAAATCGATTATTATTTCATGATTCAGGGAATGAATTCCGAATACCATGTTAGACAAAGTGAAGAAAACTATATCTTCAGGTTAGATTGAAGCTTTGATGGGTGCGTATGATAGTCTGACGCCACTATAGCTTGTAAATCTTTAGATCCTGACATATGCTTTATCACTCTAAAGTTGGGTTCTATTAGTGCTCTAATGAATCGAACCCATGTTCTCCTTATGTGAACCGTCCAACCAGGCAGATGATGCAAGTGAGAAGGAAGCCGAAAGATACCCAAGAGTTGTATTGCTCGCTACCATATCTGAACTATAATAATGATTTGTGCTCTACGCTCTATTCTACTATGACTGCTTAAAGCCTGTTGATCTAAAGGCTGAATATTACGCCTACTCTGAAAGTTCAATGATGAAATCGGAAATAAATACATTCATAGAAAGAAGCATTGAAGCATTGAGATTTTGTTGTGGATTGTTCTGCATCAACGTTTGAACATCTTATGCATCAACGTTTGAACATCTTATGCATCAACGTTTGAATATCTTTTATTGCTGCGAAAGTAATAGAAGGTTTAGTCTACAAGGATGAGTAGTTAGCACATGTATATCATGTTTCAATATCGTTGGATTTTCATGCCAAGAGCGAACAGTTGTAATGAGTCATCAAATCTGAAATCACCTCATGTTCTGATTTAAGTACTAGAACACACGCAATATATGTTTTGGATAAAGTGCTTTTATGCGAAACAAATAAAAAACAAACTGTGGTTGAGATGGTTTGATATGTAACTTCTGATATGATATGATATGAATTTATATGACCTGAATAAGTATATCATGGATCGACTACTTCACCATACACTTCCTTATTGTTCACTTCACCTGAGCTTGCTCTAAGCACCCGGCGTGCGCCGTAAATCTGGCGGTTGGCTTTCTTCCTCCTTCCTACAATCGACCCGACATACCTGGTGAACCCGACGTGAAAGGAGGGGGTGAGTGAGTTATAGAGCCATAGGAATTAGTATAATCAAAATGGAAGATATCCTAGCTCAATTCCTACGCTTTCAAGAAGAAGATAGGCATCAAAAAGCCATCCAGTCACTTCATGATCGTCTAGTCAATCGGTGTGGCTTTTTCAATGGGAAGAATGTCTCCAAGTTTTGTAAAGAGTATGAACTCGAGTCAAAGTACTTAGGTGTCAGTTTCGCTCCGATGATGGAAAAAGAACTATGTGAAAACTTAATCTATGTGTTGGGATACGACATGCGAGATCAAATAATGCAAATAAATCAAACGACATGGTCTCGATACAAAGCGATACTCCTCATGCAGTTTATGCAAGAGGACCATGATAAAGTGACTCGTAGATCTTTCCTGAGGTGGGTTCATATACCCAAAGGTTAGTCAATTCTCGAGATCAAAGAAGAGTTTGAGCGACAATATGATGATCTTTCTGAGCACGATAAGAGGTGCATAAGTCATGAAAGGGTGTCATTGTTTCTTCGAACAATCGACATTAAAGCCAGAGAGGAGTTAATTCCACTTCTACAAGATAGAGACTCCGACTCGGGGCTCACAGAGGATTGGATGCTCATCCATGAAGCTGTGATGAGATATGTGAAGAAACAACAAACAATAGAAAAATTTTTAAACGATTGGCAAACTGACATTTATGCAAATGAAGAAGATGCACAAATTCCATGCATTTCAAAAACTAAAAATAATTTGCAAATCTATAGAATAATAGAAACTCCAATTGGGCATAAAGAAGATATGCATGCAATACACATACATGCTTATGAAGAGGATCGCTATAAAGGACCTATAAGCATAAATGATGCAATCTCTAAGGATTCAAGGTACCAAGAGCATGTAGATACTTTGATTACATCTATAAATACTGCATATGCACAAACCCCAAAGATGGGAGGAGCAAAGGAATATGCGGAAGCTAAACAAAACAAAATCAAACCAATATCAAACATACAACAAAACAAAAATAAACAAAACACACCAAGAAAACAACATGAGGCTTCCTATAATCTGATAGACTCCTCATTGCTAAGGGATGATAATCAAACGAACAAAGAGGCAAGATATGATAATAACCAAGATTATTTAAAGATATCTACCGGAAGTCAAGGTGATCAGAAAGAGATTGCAACTGAAATAATTCAAAATAATCTAGTGAATCCATGTGAAGATCAAGCACAAGATGGTTTCTTAAATGACGAAACCAAGCAATACTTGAGGAACTATTTGATACCATCCAAGAGTGAAATATCTCTTCAAGCACATGATTCAAATATGAATTATGGCCAAATGATTGATTTGTATGAAGAGAATGCAAGTGAGCATGATGTCAATCAAAAGGACATGCAAATGATGAGTCCTCTAAAGAATGGTATGTATGCTGATGGTAAAAAGCATGATGCTAAGCCTATTGATCGTTTAGATCAAGATCAAGATTGTGAAATACTCTTGATTGATGCCACATTAAATGAGTCTTTAGAGGTACAAGAGAGTGATCCTAATCATGGGAGTAAAAATGAGTTGTTGATTGGGCATCAGTATAATGACATGTATGTGAGTGATGCTGCACTCTGTGAAAAGATACATTCTGATGCAAATGGAGATTATGATGAGCTCACTTTATATGCTGAAGAAATGGGCCATGAGAAGGAGAATGCAGCATTCATTGAAATGCATGAAAAATATGATATGGCTACATTATCTAATGAAGATCAACAAGAAAAGATAAAATTAAATGGTTTCATTGATGAAGCTCGAGTTGATTTGGATGTATATGTAGAGATCCTCACACATGATGAGATAGTCGAGCAAGAATCAATGACCGAAGAAATGTATGATGAGTGTGGCGAGAGTACATCCTCTGAAGAGAATGAGCAAGAAATGATTGAGAGGTATGAAGAATTCTATGATGGGATCTTGAATAAAGAAATTGAGTTCGCGTCAATCTACATGCACTGTCCTATAAGGTGTAAAAATTATGATGAGTTTGATCTTGATAAGAAAGTCTCTAGTGACATTGAAGATCAAGACTTTCTTCGATTCAGTGATATTGATTCTCTTCATGACAATGGGCAAATGAATCTAGAAAAAGACGAAGATGAGAAGTTCTTGGAGAGATTAGAGATAGAAGCAGATTCTATGATTTTTAGCACTCAAGTAAGGAGGGATTATGACAGACTGAATGACAAAAATGAACATAATTTGCAGTCAAAGAATGATGAACCTTCCTATTCAAAGTGTAAATCTTATGAATGTATTCAAAACCTTAGTTGCAATGAAGAAAAAAGTTTGGATAATCATAATGGAAATGATGAAATTCTTTCAAATGATTTCAACCCTAAGATAGATCAAAACATATGCATGATGGATTTGTTTGACGATGGTCTAAATACTCCAAATTTCAAAAATCTATATACATGTGCTCTTCATTATCATGTGCATCCTCATATGATGCATGTGAGAGGATCATGAACAAAGATGACTATGCTCAAATGATTAAATCATGGATTTTCAAATTCTCCAAGAGCAATGTATGTCAAACAATCTCACAAAGAATGGACAAGAAAATGAAATGGCTTGTCCACATAACTAATCTGTTTAAAAATGATTCACTAATTGATGCGATCCAAAAGTGGCTTCTATTCAAGCACAGTTTCTTTGGTGAGCATATATCAAGGGAGATGGGTTTGAAGGGAAAAAACCTAATAAATGAGAACTGACAATACCAAAAAGAAATTTGTAAATAAAAATGTATATACAGCTCATGCTCTTTGCTTTAATCTTAAGATAGATACAAGGAACCAAATAAAATCAAAAGGCAAGGAATTAAAGTGAGAACACTTATGGTAATAAATGCATGATGGATGAGTGGTTTGAAGTCAAAATAGTTCAAATAGATGTTTTAATGTTCAAATAAATGAAGTTTTTCAATATGTGATTATTGAATGTGATGCTACTAATTTCTCTTATGAGGTTTTGAGAATAGGTGTTGATATGGAACTGATCGAAGATCTAGATTTTTGACAAATTGTATAAGAGGCAACCACTTTCAAGCTGCATGTTTGTGTTTTATTGCAAATGAGTTTTTTGAAGCTCTTTCATGGATTGCATGTGTACATATGAGTATTTTGATAGACCGATATTTCTTATCATGTGTTGAGTTTTTGAATGCAGGAGAAGATCGAAGCAAGGCGATGGAATGGGAAGTGAAGTGAAGATAAAAAAAACCTTGTCTTTTTCCTTAGTTCTCTTGTTAACCAAAATCTTTTTTGCACCCATTTTGAGATGCATTGCATACCAAATATGCATGTAAAAGTGTTTAGAAATCACGTCTTTTGATTCCAATAGAAGCATGTTCATCTGCACAAAATTAGATAGGTAAATATCATTGTAAATAAAAATAATAAATTAACTTTTGAGTGATACGAGAGAATAGTTCTGGGTGAGAAAGAGTGATTGCATCTGTAAGAGAGTGGAGTTGCGACTGATGTGAGCTTCCTTGCTTAGATACCATAAAATGTCATTTTCTCGCACCATTTTGTTTCCCTTCATGCACCTAACACATGCATAAATGAAATGCAAAGAGCACGAGTATTTTTAAAAACCCATATTTGCACGAGTGATTGCACTTGTATTGAATTGTATATCCATGATGAAAATTGAGTGTAAATCCTCAACACCGAATTCCTGATACCTCCTTATTTGCACCATGCTGTTTTTTTATGCACCTAGAGTATGCATATGTAGGGCTCATTACATGGCCGTGCATAGGCACATTTGTTTTAACCCATGTACTTGAATTTTCACAATGATTTGCAGATACCGAGATCGATGGTGCCGCATCCAGAGGATGCACAGGTTCAAAGGGGGTGGATGTGGTCGAGATTCGAAGATTTGCCAAAATGGATTTAATGGAGAAACTCTAAAGATCCATTCGAAACAGGTGAAATGTTACCAAATTGACCATAGCTTGGGGAAAAAGCTTAATGGAACGACATGTCTGAGGACGAACATGGAATCATATGGGAGTTCATCCATCATCGGGATTCAAAAAAAAAAAAATGCCCGGACATGGGGAAATCTCCATCTCTCAAGGATTCACCATTCTGGAAGAAGAAGGAACTTCGGATGTGTTCATAACGGAGGGAGAAAAACAATACAAAAAAAGGAAGGGAATCGAAGGCTTCTAAAAGAAGGAGGAGCTAAGCGAAATTTCCTTCGGCGTGTGGATCTTGCAGAAAAGGAGGAGCCACGTGGGGAAGAAAGAAAGGACTCGAGGGCTGATCGGCTGGAACTCAGAAGGGGGGAGGACCCTCTCGAACTCAGAGGAAGGGGAAAGCTCTCAGGCTCTAAAGTCGGGACAACTACTTAGCCAAGGATTTGACAAGTAGAAGAGAGGGATATGAGTCTCCATCTGCACGCTACAGGAGGCCAATTTCATCGTTCTTTTCAAGCAGATTAGTAGAGAAGAAGGGGAAGAAGCGCTGTCAGAAGAAGAGAATATTGCAATTTGTACCTAACACGTGACGATTAATGTGAATGTATACTCCATCGGCTTCGCTTCCTTGTTGTCTCTGTAATCAAGGCAGAGGTTAATTATGTACTCTGACAACTGCGCTAACGCTTGATCTAGAGGAGTGTGCATCGAACGAGGAAAGAGAAAGAGTAATCTGACAGTGATTCAGAAAAAGCATGTCAACTTATGAAGTTGAAATCATGGATGATCGCTATCTTCAGGTTTCGATCTTTTTTTTTATTACTTTCCTTCCTTCCTATGTGTGTCAATATAAGAACGCCAGATAATCTACTTCTGCATCGATGTTGATTCATAATTCTGAAGTTTACATAGATGAATTATTCATTTTCTCGCCCTCTGTTATTCTCTCTTTCAAATTCTGTCTTCAAACTAGTCACATTGACCAGTTACTTTTGCATGAATAGTTGATCTCCTTCGAAATCTAAAACATTACTCGTAAAATTATAGTAGCGCTATCCTTATAAGTTCATTACTGTTAAAACCATGGGTACTCTTGTGATGATGTGCAGTCAAAAAGGAATCTGAACTATCTTTTGCACAGTGTTCAAACACGATGTAGGTTTTCTCTTACAACCGTAAAGTTTTTTTTTTATGGCAGTACCATACTATTAAACCACATCACTCAATTCATCACTGTTCTGAAAAGTTCATTTAAGAAAAGAAAAAAATCGTTGCACGTATACTTTAATTTTTTATTGTTGCATGAAAACTTTATCTGTGCCGATTTCTGGGGTTGTTTTGTTTTTTATTGCATTATAAGACCAATGTTTTTTTTTCGGACATCTTCTCCAGCTTTCACGCTCAGAATGGATTAGACTGGAATTACTAAAATATTTATTGATTAGAGTTATTTAATTTAAAGTGATGAAATTATGTAATTATGGTCTGCAATTTGTAGTAACGGAATTTGTTGTGAACACATATGAATTTTTGTCATATAACGATGAATATACGGTCTGAACTACAGAATAAAAGTTTTATCGTTTGAATAGGAAGCACTGCTCTATTTGACGATTATAGTAAAAAACTATAGGAATGAATTCTGGAGGCAGACGATTATAGCTACAGACTGCTGCAGCAAAAAATCGATTATTATTTCATGATTCAGGGAATGAATTCCGAATACCATGTTAGACAAAGTGAAGAAAACTATATCTTCAGGTTAGATTGAAGCTTTGATGGGTGCGTATGATAGTCTGACGCCACTATAGCTTGTAAATCTTTAGATCCTGACATATGCTTTATCACTCTAAAGTTGGGTTCTATTAGTGCTCTAATGAATCGAACCCATGTTCTCCTTATGTGACCCGTCCAACGAGGCAGATGATGCAAGTGAGAAGGAAGCCGAAAGATACCCAGGAGTTGTATTGCTCGCTACCATATCTGAACTATAATAATGATTTGTGCTCTACGCTCTATTCTACTATGACTGCTTAAAGCTTGTTGATCTAAAGGCTGAATCTTACGCCTACTCTGAAAGTTCAATGATGAAATCGAAAATAAATACATTCATAGAAAGAAGCATTGAAGCATTGAGATTTTGTTGTGGATTGTTCTGCATCAACGTTTGAATATCTTTTATTGCTACAAAAGTAATAGAAGGTTTAGTCTACAAGGATGAGTAGTTAGCACATGTATATCATGTTTCAATATCGTTGGATTTTCATGCCAAGAGCGAACAGTTGTAATGAGTCATCAAATCTGAAATCACCTCATGTTCTGATTTAAGTACTAGAACACACGCAATATATGTTTTGGATAAAGTGCTTTTATGCGAAACAAATAAAAAACAAATTGTGGTTGAGATGGTTTGATATGTAACTTCTGATATGATATGATATGAATTCATATGACCTGAATAAGTCTATCGCGGATCGACTACTTCACCATACACTTCCTTATTGTTCACTTCACTTGAGCTTGCTCCAAGCACCCGGCCTGCGCCATAAATCTGGCGGTTGGCTTTCTTCCTCCTTCCTACAATTGACCCGACAACGGATCGGCTATCTACTTGTATGCAACATGTCAATGCAAATAATGGACAAATCTCATATAAGCAGAGGGAGTTAATGATAGATTGTGAGAGAAAGGTAATTTTTTTCTACTAATGTTCTATTTTTGCATATACATGTATATTATTTTCTCTTCTAATAATTTATTCATGATTGCATAACCAAATGTTTACTAATATGTGGGCTTATGGACAACATATCAGAATGAAAGTTATTGATTATTTGTGTAAAACACAGGATTCTAGCATTGTTGCTTCTTTCAAGCAATTATCATGTGCTAGTTCAAAAGATACAAACCTTATATATGGCAAACTTGGCTATGAGGAACCATTTTTGGTATCTATGAAATATCATTTCGTATCTTCAAACAAGTAAACAAAAGTTATATTTTTTATGGCATACTTTATTATTCTTTTAAGCACGTAACAATGAAGTTTTGCTTTTTTATATTTTGATTGGTTATTTGGAAGGTTGATCGATTTTGAGCAGAGTATAAAGGTAATAATTCCACATTGATAAGGGAATTATCTAGGTTTTGGTCAATTGACTCTTCAAAAATAATGCAATTAACAAGAGAATTGTATATTCTTCCTAGTCATATTGAACAAACATTGTTTTATAAGAACCTTAATGCTCATCCTTGGTGGCAAATCATTTCTGTTCAGCCTAGAAGTTAGTCATTGTTTGACAACTTTATTGTTAGAGAGATCGAATAAAGTCATGTTGATGATTCATCATTAGATATTGATTTATTGGCATCTCAGAGAGAACTTAAAATCGTTCTACATGACAATGATAATAATCTACTTGATGAGAACAATAATACTCTACATGTTGATTCTATAAATGATGAAGAGGAACTACTAGAAATCAATATTAGTCCATCAAGGGATGGTGTCATTTATGAGAACGCAAAATTAACAATAGAAGAAATAACAGAAATCAATAAAGATAGTGAAGATGATACTATATTGATGTCTTAAAAAAATGATGGTAATAATGAAAAAACATGACCAGATCATATAGTAGACCCCCCTATTCATTTGGAATACAAAATGAATCCCGCCATAGGGATGAAATATATTCTTGTAGGTTATAACATTATGCTCGGGGGTATGTCTAAAGTCTTGTATATAGCTTTATTTTCAAGGACAAAAACCACTCCCATGTATGTATGCATGTGTATGTATGCATATATATATATATATATATATATATATATATATATATATATATATATATATATATATATATATATATATATATATATATATATATATATATATATATATATATATATATATATATATATATATATATATATATATATATGTGTGTGTGTGTGTGTGTGTGTGTGTGTGTGTGTGTGTGTATATATATATGTATGTATATATATATATATATATATATATGTGTGTGTGTGTGTGTGTGTATGTGTATGTATGTATGTATATATGTATATATATATGTGTGTGTGTGTTCATGTGTATATGTATGCATGTGTGTGTGATGTGTATGTGTCCTTATATGTATTATGGTCCTCATTGAGTTGAGTAGCTATATATAGAGAGGCATAAGGTTGGGGGTAGAGTCATCTCTCTAACAGGTGGTGAAACCTTTTCCCAAATAAATGCATAGTGAAATCTCTCTAGAATCCTATTATATTTACTCTTATTTTTATATTTTATTATTATATGGTCCTCATTGATTCAAGTAGTCAATGATTTGTGTTCAATGTAGGTGATGCATCTGCACTTGAAGATGATGTTATTGAAATCAACATATACATGATAAGAAGAGGAGTAGAAACAATGTTTCTTCTCTACATGATATTTGTCCTTCTTTGAATGATATTCTTGAACCTAAATATGCAACATATGTGTGTGTATATATATATATATATATATATGTATGTATGTATGTATGTATGTATGTATGTATGTATGTATGTATGTATGTATGTGTGTGTCTATGTGTGTGTGTGCACACACATAAATATAACAAATAAAAGTATTGTGGACCATGCATTGTGTGTATGTGTGTATGCATGTATGTGTATTTGTGTGCATGTGTGTATGCATGTATGTGTATCGATGTGCATGTGGGTATGCAAGTGTATGTGTATGCATATATGTATACGTGTGTATGCATATATGTGTACGTGTGTATGCATATATGTGTACGTGTGTATGCATGTGTATGTGTTTATGCATGTGTATGTGTGTATGCATGTATGTGTATGTGTGTGCATGTGTGTATGTGCATGTATGTATATGTGTGCATATGAGTATGTGAGTTATGTGAGTGTATGTGTGTGTATGTGTGTGTATGTGTGGGTGTATATGTGTATCTGTGTGTTTCTATGTGTGTATATGTATGTGTGTGTATGTGTGGGTGTATATGTGCATGTGTGTGTGTCTATGTGTGTATATGTATGTGTGTGTATGTGAATGTTTTGTTGATATATTTAGGTAGTGATGTGTGTGAACACTCTAGGACCGCCGGGGCACTTTTTTCCCTCTTTAGGAGGTTTTTTTCCCCCGGCTTGTATATACGCCTATTGCCCTAATGGGCTACTTATCTTTTGTACATTCTCTAGTAATACATTCAGTATTGTGTGTTTGTGCTCCAAGCTTCTTCTTCTTCCTTGTGCTGTTCGCGTGCTTCCGCAGACATCTTTCTCCAACAATTGGTATCAGAGCAGGTAGTCGCTTCTTCTAGGGCGCCGTCGACACTCCTCCGTTTGCAGTCTCAGATTCGCATGAAATTTGGTGAGCATACTCAGGCTGTTTCGGAGATCAAAACAGCTTCGTTTTGTGGTGTCGAAATCGCGATCTGAGCTCGTTTCGGCCTCCGAATGCACTATCACAGCGCTTGTGTAGGCTATTTCGTCCTTCTGTGCCAAAGGTATATACCAGTTTCTTTTCGCCAGTTTAAGCATCTCGAAGTCTGCTACAGGTCTAGTAGAACTCGTCTGGGCAGTTCTGTTCAACTTTTTGAGATACAGTCAATTTTCTGCATCAAGGTATTTTAGTCACCGGCCATGGCTGAAAGCAGTGATGTATTCCGTATGTTGGCTGTTGAGGATAAGTTGGATGGTACCAACTACCCATTATGGGCTTATATGATGCAACATGTACTGGTTGCAAAAGGATTGTGGAACATTGTGCAGGGTGTTGAAAGACGTCCTGTTACACCTGTAACGACAAGTACTGCAAATACAAGTGTTGGAGCTGATGAAGATGGTGTCGAAGATGATATTCCACAGATTCCTGTTCGTGCTGCTGTTTCTGTTGCACCTACTGCAGAGCAGATTCGTTGGGATGGTAGAGATGCCCAGGCACATGCATTGATAGCTTTGTCTGTCAAACGTGCCATTATTCCTCACATTCGCTCTTGCAGAACAGCAAAGGATGCTTGGGATACACTTACCACTTTGTACCAGGCTAGGAATGAGGCTCGTGTTGCTTACCTCCGAAAACAGTTGGAGAGTGAGCACATGAATGAAGGTGATTCTATGGACAGTTTTCTTACAAAGATCAAAGACATGAAGGAACAATTGATTTCTGCTGATGAGGTTATACCAGATAGCTCACTTGTGCAGACCGTTCTGAATGGTCTTCCTGATTCATATCAGAGTTTTGCCTCTACTCTTCGGTTGATGATGAAAGGCAATCCGAATGCCTTGTCATTTGAGGAATTAGTCTCTATTCTGTTGCAGGAAGATCAGTCCAGGCAGAACAGGTCCATTATGCGTGTTGCAGATCAAGCTTTCCTCGCTAGTCAGAAGGGCAAAGGAAAATGGAGCTCTTCTACTAGTAAGCAGAAATCTGCAAATGCTGCACAATCGAAGAACCAGGATAAAGATGAGAAGAAATCAGAAAAGCAGAAATTGTTCTGCAAGTACTGTAAAGGAAATGATCATATTATAAAGAACTGTCCAAAACTGGCTGCTAAAGAGGCAAAGAAGAAAGAGGCTGGAATGGTTGTTGCAGAGGCCTCTACACCAAAAACAGAGTCTGCAAATCTTGTGCAGGAAGAAGAATGGGCGTTTACTATTGTCTGCAATTTTGACCCATCTTCTCATGATCAGTGCATGTCTGCAGTAGACTCAGATGTTTGGTACTTTGACAGTGGGGCGACCAAACATATTACCTCGCAGTGCAGTTTCTTCTCTTCACTCGAGCCTGCCCCTACAGGGAATACTATCACATGCGCCAATAACTCCTCTTATCCTGTTATGGGAGTTGGTAAGATCATTCTGACTACTGTTGATGGTAGTTCTTTCACTTTGTCAGATGCTTTATTTGTGCCAGGGATCAAAAAGAACTTGTTATCAGTTTCTGCATTAGCCAAGATTGGCTTGGTTGTGAAATTCGTTGATGTCAGGTGTACAGTCCATGATCTCTCAAATGGCGATGTGATTATTGCTTCTGGCATTTTATGTCGTGGGCTGTATAAGCTCATAGACTATGAAAGATCTGTCAATGATTTGGCATGTGCAGTTCATGATTCTCAGGCTATGTCAGATGCAAAGCTTTGGCATGCACGCTTTGGTCATCTGAATTTTGCTAGTTTGTTACACCTGCAGAAATCTGAAATGGTGTCCTCTTTGCCCAAACTTGAGGCACCTGGAAAACATGTTTGTGAAGGCTGTATTTTGGGCAAAATGCAGCGTTCTTCCTTTCCAAAAGATGGTTCAGTTCGGGCTACGCAGAAATTGCAGCTTGTACATAGTGATGTCTGTGGTCCTATGCAGACACCCTCTTTTGGAAATTACCTTTACTTCGTGACTTTCATTGATGATTTTTCCAGGCATGCATGGGTATATCCACTCAAAGCAAAGTCCGAAGTGTTCATGTGCTTCAAACAGTTTTTGGTTTTGGCTGAAAAACTGTCAGCATGTAAAATGGGCACCCTCCGTTCTGATCGAGGGGGGGAATATATGTCTTCAGATTTTAATGCATTTTTGGCTGAACGTGGGATAAAACACCAGTGTACAGTGCCGTATACACCTCAACAGAATGGAGTTGCTGAACGAAAGAACAGGTCACTCATGGAGATGGCGAGGTGCATGGTCAAAAGTCAGGCTTTACCACATAGTTTTTGGCTTGAGGCTGTCATGTGTGCAGCATATGTACTGAACAGGTGTCCTACTAAAGCGTTGCAGTCTATCACTCCATATGAGGCTTGGCATGACCGCAAGCCATCTGTTGCTCATCTGCGTGTTTTTGGTTGTTTGGCATATGCATTAGTGCCTGAACAACATCGCAGAAAATTGGATGATAAGGCAGTAAAATGTATTTTTGTTGGGTATAGTTCTGAAAGTAAAGGCTATCGTCTGTATCATCCACAGACTAAACGCATTCTGGTTAGCCGTGATGTTGTCTTTGTGGAAGATGCTATTCAGCCATCGCTTTCATGTACTAAGGAGACATTTGTTAGCTCCAAAGACATGTATGATACTTTGATGCCTCTTTTTACAAGTGGACAGGCTAGTGCTGGTCCTAATCAGGCAACTTCTCAGCCTTTGCAGGTTTCATATGATGATGCAGATCATTCCACTTCTGATGCAGACTTACATGATGCACTTGTTGATGAGAGAGCTGATATTGAGCAGGCAAAAACTATGCCAAAATGGCTGGTGCAGACTTTGCGTGACAGCAAATTAGATGCACCTTTGTCATATCGTACTCGTTCAGGCTCTCATAGTGCCTCCTTTGCATCAGATTGCTATGCTATGGCTGCATCTAGTCTCTGTGATGAGAATGAGCCTGTTTCTTTTGATGAAGCACAAAATTCAGAAAATTGGATGGCTGCTATGCAATCTGAATATGATGCTATAATGAAGAATGGTACATGGTCTTTATGTGACTTGCCTCCTGGCAAGAAGGCCATTGGCACTAAGTGGGTATACAAGTTGAAGCGTAAACCTGATGGTACAGTTGACAGGTATAAGGCTAGGCTTGTTTCAAAGGGTTATGCACAGGAAAGAGGCATTGATTTTGATGAGACCTTTGCACCTACATGCCGTATGACTACTGTTCGGAGCATTTGTGCACTTGCAGCCCATCATGGTTGGAATGTACATCAGTTGGACATTAAAACAGCATTTCTGAATGGTGACTTGCATGAAGAAGTGTATGTTCTTCAGCCCCGTGGCTTTGTGCAGAAAGGGCATGAAAACCAGCTTTGCAGGTTAAAGAAGGCATTATACGGTTTAAAGCAAGCACCACGTGCTTGGTATGAGAAGATACATGCCGATCTGATTGCACATGGTTTTGAGAACAGTCCAACTGAAAGCACCTTATATGTTAAACGTGCTAATGATGTGCTTCTGATCATTGTTGTCTATGTTGATGACATGCTGCTCACTGGTCCTATTGAGACACATATTGCTGATTTTAAGGCTGATTTGCATGCCTCATTTGAGATGTCTGATTTGGGGCATTTGCATCACTATTTGGGCATTCAGTTTATGCACGTTGATGGTGGAATGGCTTTGTGTCAAACGAATATATTGACACATTATTGCAGCGTTTTGGCCTTGAAGACTGTAAGCCTATTGCCACTCCTATGGAGACAGGTTTACGATTGAGTCTTCATGATGCTGGAGATGCATTTGATGCTGTTCTCTATCAGCAGGCTGTTGGATGCTTGATTTACTTATGCATTACTCGGCCAGATATTCAGTTTGCTGTCTCACAGATGAGCAGGTTTATGCATTGCCCAGGAGTCACGCATTGGAAAGCGGTTAAGCGCATCTTTCGCTACTTGAGTGGTACTCGGCTACTTGGGTTGTTTTATCCCAAGGGGGGATCACTACCGCCAGATTTGCATGCTTTTTATGACTCAGATTGGGCTGGTTGCTATGACACTCGTGTGTCCACCAGTGGTTTTTGCTTCATGCTTGGTAGCTCATGTATATCTTGGTTGAGCAAGAAGCAGCCTATTGTGGCCACTTCCAGTTGTGAGGCTGAGTATAGGGCAGCTTTCACAACGACTGTTGAGTGTGTGTGGCTCAGACGCCTTATGGCTGATTTGGGTGTTGGCCAGTCTTCTGCCACCACCATCTTCACTGACAGTCAGAGCGCATTGGCAGTTGCGAGGAACTCTGTGTTCCATGCTCGCACTAAGCACATTGAGGTGCATTATCACTATGTCAGGGAGAGGTTCTCTGCTGGGGAGATCATCTTGGCATATGTGCCCACGCAGGAGAACATTGCAGACCTTTTCACGAAGGCTCTGCCTAGGGAGAAGTTTGAAGCTTTCCGCAAAGCTTTGGGCTTACTTCCTTTTGTGGAGTGATTTCCACATAGCTTGGCACTTCCTTATACATGAGTGCCAGCTCCTTGTTCACCGCATCACTCCCAGGGGGGATTTGTTGATATATTTAGGTAGTGATGTGTGTGAACACTCTAGGACCGCCGGGGCACTTTTTTCCCTCTTTAGGAGGTTTTTTTCCCCCGGCTTGTATATACGCCTATTGCCCTAATGGGCCACTTATCTTTTGTACATTCTCTAGTAATACATTCAGTATTGTGTGTTTGTGCTCCAAGCTTCTTCTTCTTCCTTGTGCTGTTCGCGTGCTTCCGCAGAAATCTATCTCCAACATGTTTGTGTTTGTTATGTATGTGTATGTGTGTGTATATGTATGTGTTTGTGTATGTATATGTGTGTATGTGTATGTGTATGCGTGTGTGTATGTGTAAATGTGTATGTGTGTATGTGTGTGTATATATGTATATGCATGTGTATGTATGTGTATGTGAATGTATGTGAGAATATGTGTGTGTATGTATGCATGTGTGTACGAACCTTTGTATGTATGTGTATGTGTGCAATATCTCGTGCACTTTGTCTCTCTCTCTCTCAATCTCTCAATCTCTCTCTCTCTCTATCTCTCTCTCTCTCTCTTTCTCTCTCTGAATACCGGCACAAATGTGCTGGAAGAATTCCATTTTTTTTCTATGTGTAGGATGTCGCTTATGCAACACTTTTTCACCGTAAGGAGTTTGCCAGCATCCCAAGTAGTGTTGCTACTTTATGAAACTACTTGGGATAAGTGATGATCTCTGTCATTGCATAAGTGATGATCTCTGTCACTTATGTTAATATCATTGCATAAGTGATTATCTCTGTCGCTTATGTGATTGGGGCCTTTTTTTTCTTTGGCATTGCTTATGCGACACTCATTAGATAGGGTGTCGTATAAGTGATAGTACGTGTTTTTTTTAATTAGGGGTGTCACTTATGTGACCCTCGCTAGACGGGGCATCATATAAGTGATGGTACATGTTTTTTTTATTAGGGGTGTTGCTATGCCCCCTTATTCCTTCTCGTGAATCCTTCTTCATTCTTGTGTGTACTTCTATTTGGGCTTCCCCACTCTCTACACATCCAAAAATTATGTGCATCAACTTATAGACCCATTTAGTGTCAATGGCCTTCTTGTTAGGATATGATGCACATAAAGACCAAGTACCATCCTTCATAATAACATTAAATTATGATGGTAGAACAATCATCCATTTTTTTTGTTATGTGCGTCATCAAAGGAAACACACTCATTCTCATAAAAAAGGTTAAAGACAACCATTGCATAGTAATCTATTGCAAAAGGAGCATCATGGAAGCTCAAGTGATTATGATAAGGTAGGGTGCATATGACTCATTATCTCTCAAATTCAACATCAAGCATTTGGCATAGATTTTGTCTCATCATATTTGTTTTCTCATCAATAATTGCATCATGATTATATGCATTATGAATTGATGATCCAGATCTTCATTCAAAACTAGGAGATACATTTGTTTGCCCACTAGTGAAAAAGAGGCAATAAAGTGTGATACACATCCATTGAGCTCATAGAATCTCCTTCCTACACAAAAGGAGAGATTGCACTATTTACTTCACAAAAATTACATCTAGACAACCAAAAAATGTTTACTTTGTGGGTGTTATAGGAAATAACCTTTGCTCTTAGAATTGTACCACATAATTACAATCGTAGCCTTATCATCCAATTTCCTACATTATTGCTCATACACTAATACATATGCCAAACAACCAAAAAACACACAAATGAGCAACAAATGGTTTGCAAGCATGCCAAGACGCATAATGAGTGATAGATTGTAATGCCTTAGTATATAATTGTTAAGTACATATGCAATATCCACCATGGCATGAAGCCATGCATAGAATTGTAACTACTCAGGGAAAAGATTAATGACAAATGACAATAGTGGGAGACCAAACCACTCCTTAGTTCGAACAGATGATTACAACATAGGCAAGAATTGATTCTCTATGCTAACATGTCAATCCAAAACAAAACGGAATCAATACAAGAGATTCATCCAATAAAATGAACACAAGTAGATGAAGACTTACACTGAACACAACTAGATGAAGACTTGCACTGCTCAGTACAAAGGTATGAAGACTTGCTCTAATGGAAGAGCACGGAAATACCACTGAGTCAAATTGAATGACAAAACCAAGCCATTTCTTTACACTACAGTGCTATTAGCCCTCCACTGGGAAGCCCACGCTTTGTATCCTCACCACAGAGTGACTTCCTACAGTAGGCTTGTAGCCACAGAGTGCAAAGAGAGGACCAAAAGAGATGTCCAAAATAAGCTCTATACATGTCTGTATATATCCCCAATGAGTACTAGTCCATTGCTTTTATAGGCTCCAATAGGCCAAGAGGGCCTTAACGATTCCTCACGTCCACTGATCATGCACCGATTGATTGCCCAAAATTGGAGGGGTAGATCAAATATGTCGCCTGTTTTGAATTGGATCCTCAAAAATAGGAAGTCGTCATGGCAACAATCATTTGACTACTTACACCTTTACCACTTACACTTTTACTATCACTTTTGAATGTAAGCTGAGATCCTCATTATGTGCCACCCGTGATATTGGAATGACCCTCAAAGGCACATCCTTCACATAATTCACATAATTCTTGTAGTAGCTTTTGACCCTTACATATTGAGTGGTGCGAGATGGTGGGTGGTGTGGGGGGAGTGGGGGGAGGTTGTGGGTGGTGCGGGAGGTGTGGGTAGAGTGGTGGTAGGTTGTGGGTGGTGTGGGTGGAGTGGTGGGAGGTGATGGGTGGTGTGGGAGGTGTGGGTGGAGTGGTGGGAGGTTGTGGGTGGTGTGGGAGGTCTGGGTGGAGTGATGGGAGGTTGTGGGTGGTGCGGGTGGAGTGGTGGGAGGTTGTGGGTGGTGTGGGAGGTGTGGATGGAATGGTGGGAGGTTGTGGGGGGTGTGGGAGGTGTGGATGGAGTGTTGGAAGGTTGTGGGTGGTGTGGGAGGTGTGGGTGGAGTGGTGGGAGGTTGTGGGTGGTGTGGGAGGTGTGGGTGGAGTGATGGGAGATGGTGGGTGGTGTGGGTGGAGTGGTGAGAGGTTGTGGGTGGTGTGGGAGGTGTGGGAGGAGTGGTGGGAGGTTGTGGGTGGAGTGGGAGGTGCGGGTGGAGTGGTGGGAGGTTGGGGGTGGTGTGGGTGGAGTGGTGGGATGTTGTGGGTGGTGTGGGTGGTGTGGGAGGTGTGGGTGGAGTGTGGGTTTGAGGGTGGGTTTCTTGACTTTAGAAGCGGCCCTCCCTCAGAGAATAGATTATCCATAGAGTCATCATTTTCAAATGTGACTAAGCAAAAGCCTCTAAAGCACCATCTTGCTCGATCATGCATGATCTGCCTTTGCCCTATTTTCCATACTTTGAAAGGAAATCTTCAAGCTCCCCTTCTATAGACGAAGTGGGAACGTCGCCAAAAATATCTACTTAGTTCTCGGACCTTTGACTATCTTCTCACGCGGTATACTCCGGGGTGGTTGCGGGCAGGTGCATGAGGGAGAGGCGGGCGCTGTGCGGGGGGATAGGAGGAGTGGGTGGGGAAGCAGCACGCTGGTGTAGGAGGGGGAGGTGAGGGCAGTGGGCGAGGGGGTTGAGGGCATGGGTGGAGGGAGGAGGAACTATGGGCTACGGGGGAGAGAGAGAGAGGGTGCTGCGGGTGGGAGCTATGAGGGAGGGAGAAAGGGGTGCTGCAGGTGGGGGAGAGAGGGACTGGCGGGTGCGGGGCAGAGAGGGTCTGGGGGGCGGGGGTTGCGGGAGAGAGAGAGAGAGAGAGAGAGAGAGGAGGCAGAGGGTGGGGAAACTGCAGGGGGGTGGGGGTTACGGGCTCTACGGGTGGGGGAGAGAGGGACTTGCGGGGCGGGGGAGAGAGGGACTGAGGGGCGGGGGATGCGGGGGAGAGAGAGAGAGAGAGAGAGAGAGAGAGAGAGAGAGAGGGAGAGAAGAGGTAGAGGCAGCATGTGGGCTCTGTGGGTGGGGGAGAGAGGGACTAGCGGGGCGGGGGAGAGAGGGACTAGGGGCGGGGGCTACGAAGAGAGAGAGAGAGAGAGAGAGAGAGAGAGAGAGAGAGAGAGAGAGAGAGAGGGAGAGAGAGAGAGAGAGAGAGAGAGAGAGAAGAGAGAGAGAGAGAGAGAGAGAGAGAGGGAGAGAGAGAGAGAGAGAGAGAGAGAGAGAGAGAGAGAAAGAGAGAGAGAGAGAGAGAGAGAGAGAGATGCCGCGATAGAGACCCCCACATCAAGTCTTTGCACCATCCCGATGCAATTCCTCCTTTATTTTGCTTATTTCAATAAGATCAAAATAAACTGCATATCACTGAATGAAATACGGTATGTACAGTGAATGAAGTGCTTCCCGTTTGACTTAATTCAGGTACTTCTTCACCGTGGAAATATTGATCAGGGGTATCCTCTTACCTTGCAAATCCTCTAGATGTACTGCTCCATGTGGTAATACCTTTACCACCCTGTATGGTCCTATCCATTTGGGTGCCAATTTGGTTGAAATTGTTTGGACCTGATGCACTAAAACCATGGATCCTTCCTGTACTTCATTGGACCTAAGATACCTGTCGTGTAGTCTCTTGCGCTCTTTTTGTGTTTCCTAAAGTTTTCGCATTGCTCCTTCTCTGTATTCTTCTAATGCTACCAGTCTCCTAATAGGAGGTTCAATTCCAATGGCCTTGGCTCCCATTTCTCTTTTGATAATAAATTCGAATGGTGCTAATGCCTCTTTTCCATATACTAAGCGAAATGGACTCTCGCCAGTGGTTCCCCTTTTTGTAGTTCTAAAAGCCCAAATTGCACCGATCAATGTTTGTGGCCAAAAGCTTTGATGATCAAAAGATAATTCGTGCAGCAACCCAATCAAAATCTTATTGGAGCTTTCTGCCTGGCCATTCACCCTTGGATAATAGGCACAAGACTTTTTATGAAAAACCTTATACCTGTCAAATATAAATTGGAGCAATTGATTTACAAAATGTGTGCCCCTATCACTAGTGATTTCCAGTGGGCAACCAAATCTTGAGAAAATATGTTTATACAAAAACTTAGCTACTATTAAAGTTGTGCAATCCACAATAGCTTTAGCCTCAATCCATTTAGTTGCATAACATGTGGCCATCAAGATATACTTCTTACCCCCAGGTTGACTAGTTGGACTGATTGGTCCTATAAAATCAAGAACCCATCGTTCAAATGGGAGCCATCCTGTGGATATGATTAATGGTTGGAAATTCAATCTGGTTGGCGTAGGAGCACATCTCTGGAAAATGTGGCATTCTTTAGCAAACTTGATCGCATCCTTGTAAATATGAGGCCACCATAGTCCTTTGTGGATGATTATGTGAGCCAATTCTTCCCCCTTTAGATGCCCTTCACTGTGTGCAGCCTCTAGCAAAAGATTTACCTCCTCTGGATAAACACACTTTCTCAAGATATCATCCTGACAATATTTATATAAATTTCCATTTATAAGTGAGTACGCTTTGGTTTTAAGGAGTAATCTTCTCTTTTCTACAAGTGTTAAGTGTTATGGGAGTCTTCCAGTAGTGAGAAAGTGGAGAATTCCATCATACTAATTGTTGCAGAGCTAAGACGAGCAAAAAGCAAAGAAAAAGATGGGCCCCAAATTTTTTCCGATTCAGACACTTTATTTTTGTATGATAGCCATTTTGTAACATATTTTCCGATGTAAATGCATCTCTCACATATTCTTAACAATTGTTTGCAATAGGCTTGGATTGATTGGCACTCTTTTGGAAGCTCATTTGCATTGATCATTATATGAATGCATGTCTTCATACACTCGGCTAGGTTTTGATGCTCCTCGGATTGATAAATAAAGCGTGAATCCCCACTATATGCACTTGAGGGGGATCGAGGTATAGTCTCTTTCTCAACAAGTCCCTAGGTTGGTGCTTAGATACACACGTTTTTGGCGCCATTGCCGGGGAAGTCGAATCAAACCGAGGCATTGGTGTGACGGTAAGTAGCTCATAGCATTGAAGTGAGTTGAGGAGTTGGTGAATTTCTCTTCTTTGGTAAGTCACACTCATCTGCACTCACTACTTCTCACTCTTGGAGTGTGTGTAGTGAGTTGATAGTCTAGGGAAGGGAGTGGAGAGAGTAGAGTAGGAGGAAGAAGGGAGTAGTTAGGAAGTTAGAGTAGCATTCAACCTTTGTCTTGTTGGTCTTTTTTTAGTTAGAAAGAACTTTCAAAAGTATAAAAACCAAAAAAACTATCTTTTTCAAGTCACTTGTCTCCAAAACAAGTATCGTGAGAGCTAGCAGTCGAATATTGTGTTCTGAGAGTAGGGAGATTGGGGGCAGCGCAGGGCGAGTAGGAGTGATTGAAGAGTTGAAAGATAGTTTCCAAGGTGAGCACCTTAATCTTTCGCTCATCATTGCCAATTAAATCAAGCATTTCAGTAAAACGACCTGCGGTAAGTATCGTGAAGGCCATCCCGGGGTAAAGAAAGTTTATTTTTTGTGATACAGACTGAGGGGAGAGGGTAGATAAGTTCTAGGAACATTTGTATGCACTTCAAACCCAAAAACACTGGCTAAAAAAATTGAAAAAGTGTCAAGTATCGTGTTCTCCTGCGGTTGAGATATCGCGATCCGTGGATATCGTGAAACTCCTATGGTTGAGTATTGCGATACTTGAAGTGGTCACATATCGTGTATCGCTGAGAAATCCTCACGATACTAATCAGATATCGTGTATCGTGAACTTATAATCGCGATACCTATTATGTATCGTGTATCGTGGAGTTAACTTTCGCGATACCTGGTAGATATCGAGTATCGTCGGAGAATTTCTCGCAATATTGGTCACATATCGAGTATCGTAGAGATCTAAAAACGATACTTGACGAATATTGAATATCATGGGAATTCCAAGTATTATGTATCGTGATTTTTTCGTGATACCTTCCCAATATCGTGTATCGTGACCTTCAATGTCAAGTATCGTGTGTCTAGCTCTAGCTTGATATCGAGTATCGTGTATCATGGGATTACCTCTTGGCGATACCTGTGCAATATCGAGTATCGTGAGGGTCCTTCTGCGATACTTGCTGGATATCGAGTATCATGATCTCTCTAGTTGGTCGAGTATCGTGTATCGTGTTGCCTAAGTATCGAATATCGTGGAATTCTTCCAGTCAGCCAAATATCGAGTATCATGGTATACTCTTTTGGGTTGAGTATCGTGTATCGTGGATTTAGACAGAGTTCCTCAGGCAACCAAATAATTCTTATAAATTGGGACCTCAGTAATGAGTAGTGGAATCCAGGAGTTGGCTAAAACGAGACGAGAATTTTGAAGTGAATGAACCTAAGGTATGGAAGAACTCTAGGAAGCCGAAGAAGTGTGATTTCTTCTGTAGGAAGTGTAGCCGAACCAAGTAGTCATTCACATTACTCTGAAACCTCAAGTGACTCTGAGGAAGAAATTCCCATGGCGTCAGAGGATATGCAGAGCTCTGTACCAATAATTGGCATGATGTCAATTATTGTGCAATATCGGACATCTCTAGAATATGTGAACACCAACCAACATGGTATACCTATCTACCTAGATGGTCTAAACCGATCAGTGGCTAGACTAAAGAAAGCTACAGATGCTTACATAGTACCTAGGCCAGCTGTTAAATATGCAAGAGGGTTTTATATGGACAAAAGAGAGATTCAGTATGTCATTACGGAACACCCTGAAAGCATCAACAAACAAGGGGAAGAAGGCAGTGCCCACAAACATAATGAAGAGGGACACGAAGAGCAGGTAACCACCCCTAGAGGGAGGTCCACTGTTGTTAGGGTTTGGAGAGGAGACCTGGTTCCCCAAGATGATTCCCTAATGGATGTCTATTTGATCAATGGAATGGAACATCTCCTCAGAACCCACTCTTTGTTATGGGAAGTAGCCAATAACCCAGTCACCATATATGAGTTACAAGATCCTGAACTTCCCACCATTTTCACATATTTGGACAAAAACCAGAGGAGGTACTAGCCCCTAACGGAGTTAGAAAGAGCCGGGCTGAAATATCAGAACATTCTAGTGTTCCCTCCTAGAGATCAAGCCACTAGTTCACAAAACCCCCAAGGAACTTTTCAAGATAATTCATATCAGTATTCAGGACATACGCAACAAATGCATGTACTGGTCACACCACATGTGCAGTTTGCTATGTCGGCCAATAATCCTAACTATCGGCCTCAACCACCTGTTGAACCAAGGAATAGAATTCCCGTTCCAGCTAGACCATTTGTAGTAAGAGGACCTGGCATACCGATAGGAAGACCCGTTTTCCCTGTGATGCCTAGACCACCTGAAGCAGGAAGAAGATTAAGACCTATTCAAGTTGCCAAATGTATGAAAAATCACTATGATGGCTCTAGCGAACCTTACAATCATATAGTTGAATTCAAGCAAGTAATCAGAGCCGAACAAGTGGAAGATTTCTTGATCCAATATGAATCCTTTGGTCTAACTTTGACAGACACAGCTTTAGCTTGGTTCCAGCCATTAGATCCTAATAATTTTCAAAAAATGGAACAATTCTATCAAGAATTGATTGAAGAATTCACCAAATCTAGGATTAAAAACAACTCTTCCTCATTGATCCATAGTTTTAAGCAAGCTCCTACGGAATCAGTGAGATTGGCAGCAAGAAGATTTAAGTAGGATGTGGATAGATGCCCAGTTGAAGAGAGACCCACTCAAAACAAGATGGTGTCATTATTTTTGGAAGGATTAGTGAATGGGTCATTAAGATCTCTGGTATATGTGAAAAGAGTTCAAACTTTGCAAGTGAATATACCTACATCCCAAGTAGTTGAAGACTCGGAAGAGACTAGGAAAAGTGTTACAGTCAAACGAACACAAAGATGGAAGAATCGTAGAGATAGGTTGAAGGAAAAGAAACTACAACAAAAGAACGGGAATGAAAAGTATGAACAAGGTCAAGAAGAAAAACAGAAACTTGAAGGAGAAAATCAGAAAGGAAAGTATAAAAAAGAAGAGGTAGGATCAATTTTAGCAGATCCCATTCCAGAAGAGTTAGCCATGTGGATTCAGGCATACCAGGCACGAATAAGAGCAGGACCAACCATTGAACAACATGAAAAAGAATATCCCAAAGGTGACTTAGAGAAAGAAAGGTTGGAGATATGCAAAAAATTAATTGAAGTAGCTCAACAGACCCTAGAAAAACCTGTTCTTCGACTACCCAATTCACGAATTTCCGAAAAAGAATTCCAAGAGTGTGTCATCCCTAATGATCCCGAGAAAGGAAAAGAAGATGAGACACGTAGTGGAAATTACTGCGTGGATAAAAGAGAAGGATCCGTTGTCCCCGAAGTAGATGGGGAATGTCCTAAAGACTTGTGGGCTAGATTCCAAGAAGATAGATGGAGGAAAGTGGAAGGAATTGAACCACCCTTTGAGGAGCTAGAAGCAGAAGGTGAAATAGAAGACTCAATACCTGAGCTGAATTCAGAAGGATTATTACAATTCGACCAAAGCGACAAGGAGAATGACAGTGTAAAGGCCTTGCCAAATTACACCGGGGAGTACGAACATAATTCGGAATGATACTGCATTCCCTCAATAAGAAAAAAAAGAGCAGAACCCATCAATCCAAACCTCGGACCTCATACAACATCTTAAAAAGGTAAAAATCCCTTGTGCTTTGACATTAGAAGAACTTTTGAAGATAAAACCACATTTGAAGGAGAAGATAACCACTCAATTGGAGACCAAGTCAGAAGAGAAGGAGATGCCTGATGAAGTGACCACAGTCAAAATCCCAGTCGATAAAGTTGGAGATTTCAGCGAGGGAGATGAAGGAAACACATGCCTTCCAATTACTTATAGCGGTTACACTACTAAAGCTATCTTAGATTCTGGAGCTGGAGTAGGGATCGCGACTAAAGAAATATGGGAGAAATGGGGAAAACCAGCTTTAAGACCAACGCACATGAAGATACAAATGGCAGATGGACACACTGAACGACCCTTGGGATTATTGGAAAGAGTAACTTTTACTACTTGCGGAGTTGAATTTGAGCACACCTTAGCGATATGTCAATTTGAAAGGGCTAGCAATTATGAGATGATACTTGGAAGACCCTTCATGAGATAGCTGAAGGTAGTGCAAGATTGGGGAAAAAACGATGTATACTTACAACATGAAGGAAACACAACCAGAATAAATCTCCACACATACACGTATCAAGATGTTCCCCCATTGCAATGGAATTCGATTCATAAGGAAGAGGACGAGCAGTCAATTCACAGTATAGGTTCAGGTGACCAATCATGGATGAACGAAGACACTCATCTATGGATATGCTAGACTGCAAAAAAGGAAGAGGAAAGAAGGAAAGGATGGCAGCAAAGGCAAGGAGTTGCTAGGTATGTACAAGATCCAACTTACATGCCTCAAATATTCCTAGATGAAGAATTCGAACCTCATGGTTGGATGGAGATTTTATCCACACTCGATGTGTATGTAAACGAAGAAGTGATAACCATGAATGAATGCATTGACGAGGAAGGATATGACGTAAGCCTATACTTGGTGGTCCTTCAAGAGGCTGAAGAAGGAGAAGTAATTGAAAAAGAATGGAAGGAGGATTATGAGAGCATTGAAATGGAGCATGAACAAATGGAGACCGCAAAGAGTAAGTGTCATAGCTAATGAAATAAATCAAGAAATGACACAGGAAGAAGAGCTTGGATTAGATAAAGAAAAAGATGACAGAGAAAATAAACCTCAAGATCAATTTGAAGTGCCTGCCCACTTCAAAAAAATATGAAGTAGAACAGAGGAAAATTGCTATCCAAATGCCAAAACGAGAAGCACAACCAGGAATAGCATATGATAACAAAGAATAGACCAAGAAAATAGTAGTAACCTTAGAGGAAGGAGAAGAACGATGCACTTTTATAGGACAAGATGTCTCAATGAGGAAGAACAAGAGTTAATACGACTCATAAGAGAATATAGGGATGTCTTTGCTTGGACATATAAGGATTTGGAAGGAGTAGATCTTTCTATTTGTGCCCATAGAATCCCTATGACATCTGAAGCCAAACCTTCCAAACAAAGACCATACACATATAACGATGTTTACTCAGCAAAAATCAAGGAAGAGATAGATAAGTTGTTAGATGTTGGGTTCATTTATGAGATAGAACACACCAAATGGGTGTCACCTTTGGTAGTCGTACCAAAAAAGAACGACAAGTTAAGGGTATGCATAAACTTGAAAAAAGTAAATGTTGCCACCATAAGAGATAGTTACCCATTACCCATCACTGATCATCTTTTGGAAAGAGTGGCAGGGAAGGACGTTTATAGTTTTCTCGACGGCTCTTCAGGGTATAATCAGGTAGCCATTGCTCCTGAGGACCAACATAAAATAGCCTTTGCAACTGAATGGGGAGTATACGCCTTTAGGGTTATGCCTTTTGGTCTAACCAATGCCCTAGCCACTTTCCAAAGATTGATGTGCCATGTATTCAAGGAGTTCTTGAGAAAGAACATGGAGGTATATGTGGATGATTTATGCACTTATTCAGCTATACGATCAGAACATATCCCTGAACTAGGAAAGATTTTTGCCAAATGCCGACAATATAGAGTATGCCTCAATCTAGAAAAGTGCGTCTTCATGGTTCAACAAGGAAAGATATTAGGACACAATGTCTCTAAAAATGGAATTTCAACTGATGAAGACAAAATCAAAGTGATTCTGGATTTGCTGAGACCAAAGACTGCTAAAAAAGTGCAAGCATTTATGGGACATTGCGGATACTACCAAAGATTTATACACATGTATGCCATAATTGCTAGGCTTCTTTATGCATTATTGTCTCAGTTTAATTGGACAGAAGAATGTGAAAAGGCCTTTAACGAATTAAAGATTCGATTAAGTTCAGACCCAATCCTTCGAGTACCTAATTGAAACAAACCATTTCACATTCACGTAGATGCTTCCAAGTTTTCCATTGGTTGCATCTTAGCTCAACCCGCGGACACAGGGAAGTTAGACCACCCTATAGCCTATGCCAGTAGACAATTGAATCAAGCGGAGCGCAATTATACCACGACTGAGAGAGAGGGTTTAGGGATGATGTACGCAGTAAAAAAGTTTCGACACTACTTATTGGCAAATAAATTCAAATTCTTCATCAATCATCAAGCTTTACTGTACTTAGTCAATAAGCCTTGTAATACGGGATGACTAGTACGATGGTTTCTATTGTTGATGGAATTTGATTTTGAAGTAGTAGTCAAGAAAGGGAATAGGCATATCAGAGCAGATCACTTATCAAAGATGACACATGGAGAACCCCCCACAGGAGTACCGGATGATCTGCCAGACACTTACCTTTTTAATCTCGAAGTATGTCCCCAATGGGCAGAAAAGTTGATCCCTATACTCACATATGGAACTAAACATGGGATCACACCAAACAGAAACCAAGACCTATGGAAAACTAAAACCTCCACATCATTGCTGGAAGTTTATATCACCAAGACTCAAGTGGATTACTCATGAGATGCATGGAAGAAGAGGAACAAGAAACGTGGCTTCAAAAAGCACATGTAAATCAATGGAAAACTCATTTAAATGCTAATGGAACATGGCAAACACTGAAGAGATTAGGCATATATTGGCCGACCATGCAGAGGGATACACATAACTATGTATCAGCCTGCCCTACTTGTCAAGAACAAAATCCTGAAGAGAACTCTACTTTATGCTACTCCACAGTAGCACCAAGATGGAGCATGCCTTTGGTAAAATTCTTGAGGACCCAAGAGTACCTAGAAGGAGCTACTCTAGCAAGGAAACGTGCACTCACTGAACAAAGCAAGGACTATGTTCTTATAGGAAAACAACTCTTCAGGCGAGGAAGAAGACAATCATTTACGAATGTGCATTCATGAAGATGAGTATCTTGCTGTTTTAGAGATGGCACATACAGGAGCTATAGGAGGAAATTTTTCTGTAGATAAAACTGCAAAAATGATTCTCTTTGCAAGAATGTGGTGGCCAACTCTACATCAAGATGCAACCACATATGTCCAATGATGTGATACCTGCCAACAAACAAAATATCCAATTATAAGAGATGAAATGCCGTTGAAACCCATGATGAGTGCCAGAGCCTTTACTAAATGGGGAATAGACTTCATAGGTCCTATTAGCCCACTAGCTAAAGGATCCCATGTCGAGTACATAATTGTAGCCACAGACTATTTGACCAAATGGGTTGAAGCCAAAGCAACCAAGAAAAACAATGCGAGGACTATGGCCAAGTTTCTCTTTGAGAACGTATTCACTAGATTTGGATTGCCTATAGAAATTGTGAGTGATACAGGCACCCACTTTGTGAATGAAGTGATAGAAGCCCTAATGAATGAATTCTTAGGAATTCATAAGAAATCAGTCCCATATCACCCACAAGCTAATGGACAGGCCGAAAGTTCGAACAAAATCTTGTGCAAAGTCCTTACTAAAATTGCTAACAATGGTAGATCTGATTGGGATAAGCAATTACATCATGCTTTATGGGCATTCCGAGTAGCCTACAAAACAGCCATAGGAATTACTCCTTTTAATTTAGTGTATGGACAGAATGCCATCTTGCCAATTGATTTCTTGGTACCCACTCTCAGAGTAGCAACAACTTATGAGTGGACTGGACATGAATTATCAGCTCAATTGGATCAAATAGAAAAGTTACACGAAACAAGGTTACAAGCTGTAGCAGGGATTTATGCTTCTAAAAGGCGACAGAAGGCATATTTTGATGGTCATATTAAAGACAAAAACCTGAAGGAAGGAGATTTAGTTTTGGTTTATACTTTGAAGCAACATGCTAAGAAACTGCAAAAAAGAGGATATGGGCCATTGATCATCAATCGTATATCTACCGGTGGAGCCATCAGTTTAGCAACCCTAGATGGAGAAGTATTGCCAAACTATATCAGTGGTTGCTGAGTAAAAAAATATTTAGAGCCATTGACATAAGAGATAATGTCACGACTAATAATGGGTAAAAATAGGCACAAAGAGGAAGAAAGGATACGAGAAGAAGCTAGACAAGAAGCGCTAGAACGAATCAAGAAACGAAAGGAGTGGATGAGAGAGAGAGACGAGAGATATCGATAAGGAGAGGAACTCATCCCAATGGCTAACTTTCGAGCCTCTGAAAACCTAGGACAGTAAATGACGCAACCTTATTTGAATTTGGGTACTCAAGGAAGAATTACGTCCATCTAAGGCACAGTTGATTGGAATAGGAGGAAAAATTACTCCATGTATAGGTGAGGTTACCTTACCTCTACATCTCACAAAACAACACGATGGAACAAAAACTCTTAGTTTGTCATGATCAGGACTTATTAGAAGAGCTAGTGTTAGGTCAAGATTGGATATATGAATATGAAGTGACTATTCAATTGGCCCTAGGATACATCTCGGCCAAGATAGGACATCATGAGGTATTCAACATGTTAGACGAAGGACCGGTCAAAGCCAAATGTATAGACCCGAGAGATCACTCAAACGAGCACGATGATGAATGTATGTTCACTCACACTATGGAAACCCCATCATCGAGTACTTCATGTGAGAATGCACCAAATCTCGATGTCATACAACCTCCTAGCCCAGTAAATCACCGTATTAGTGTCTTATCCAATAAAAGCCTCAGTGAGGAACCAAGCACAAGAGGGACCAGCGAGAAGGACTATCAAAAACTTGCACTCATTACAATATACCCCATACCTTACACTAGACAGGCTTGGATCAGAAAGGATCAAGTGACAGCTTATCTTCAGCAAAGGAACTACTCTCAACAACAAAAGGAACACTAGAACAAAAAAGGAAGTCACGTTGGACACCTAGGTCCACAAAGGATTGCTAGAGTATGGATTCCAAAGAAGGTGATAGCTGCACAGCCAGCCCGAACGCAGATATGGATTCCCAAGTCAGGTGCCCAAGTGACAATCATCAAAAAGGACAAGTTAAGGCACAAGGAGAATCAGTATGATCTAAAGGCAAAACAACAGAAGATAAACCACTACAGGACAGAGCCGGAACCTCGCCACGCAACAAAAATCATTCAAAGATTCAAAAGGTAGACGAAGCAAAAGTACAACATGAGAAGCACTAAATTTACCAAGAGTGCTGGGAAGACAGGCTGTCCCAATTGAGTAAAGCAGATTTGGATGCCGACAGGCAAGACAATCTGTATGCATCAACCAAATCATTCGGGTTGCACACATTTGGAGTCACAAGAATCCAAAGTATGCATAATAGGGCCACATTACAAGGCCAAGCATTCGGCACATTTTTCTTCTACTATTGGATAGTGAAGCACATTTCCCTCTTGGGAAATAGGAGAGCACTTGTAAAATAATACAAAAAGAATAACTAAGGGGTTAATAACCGCTTCATTTATGAACTAACTTTTTTGTTTTCTTTTAGACACAAACAAAAAATATATAAATAACTATGAAAAAATCCCAGGTATTACCTTTCTCACACCCACGGGGAAGGGACAACACAATCCACTTGAAGAGTTGCCAAAATTTATGAAGGATAAGTGAAGGATGATTCTTGATACCAGCTTGCCACTAATTACTGGTATATATTGAGTGCAGATGGCATCCTCTAATTCCGAGGCTATGCAAGAGGAAGATATCCTTCTTCTTCCCTTGGAGTCAATCACAAAGGCAAGAGGTCATTGGTTTCTTGATGATCAACCAATGTCCGAGCTTCTTTTCCTGGCAACCATTAAGATCATGGATAGGGATCACTACTTTCTTATCACTACAGTCTGCATCAGATAAGCCATCAGCCCCAGAAGCAAGAGTGCTTGACAAAGTGGGTACATGGAAAACAATTATATTCACTCATGAGCTAATCAACAGAGCTTTTGGATGGAGCCAAGATGGCCTTACTAATTTCAAGGATGAATGTCACGATCCCAAAAAGAGAACCTTTTTAGAAATCAACAAAACCGATATTGAAGACTATGTTCAATTGGTACACCAACATTTTTGTTTTCCTAGTATGCATAGATATACAACACCTCAGAAAATCATAGTGCAATTACTCTCACATGCTATGAGGCAAGTCGGAAATAAAGTAAATATGACTCCATATATTCAGGACCACCTATTTGAGGCAAAGAAAAAGTGGGGTCAGAAAAAGTTCTTGAATGGAAGTTTGTCAGAAACCTTGTTAATTTATGAGGCACTTGAAATGAAGGAGTGCTTATGCTTGATGCCAAATTCAACAGAGATCGCAAAATATGCAAAGTCAGCAACGGTTCCGAAGAGAAAGAAAACAGTCATCTCATTTGAAGAAGTGGGAACCAGTTCAAAGAAACCCCTGAGAGGGACTAAACGCATTAGAGAGGAAGAACCTCAAGAGACACCACAATCAAAGAGGACTCATACATTGCCTAAGGTTCCTTTGACACAACAGCCAATCACAAAAAGAGACCTCTCAGTTGCACTAGAGAAGACGCACATGTATATGCAGGGGCAAGTAAACTTAAATGTTCAAGGCCATCAATACAGATAGGCAAGCCAGGGAAAGAAACAAAAGGATAAAGAACATACCCCAGAACAAACGGCCATATATAAAGAACTGGGATTAGAAGATTCGAGCTCTAATGAGGAATCCAGCCCTGAGAAAGACACATTGGACACTGACATAAGAACATAAACAAACAATGAAGAATGGACCGAGATAAACTAGGTAGAGGTTACACCTGACAATCAACTGTCACAGGTACAGAACCAAGCAGAACCCACTGAACAAGACCACCTAATTCAATTAAACGACAAGTCAAAGATCAGCATAAAGGAAGCTCCAATCACACATAAAGCTCGAGTGCCACCTGTCAAAGAAGAAATACAAACATGCATGGACAAAGAAGAAAGTTTCCCACAAAATAAGGAACAAATTGTGATCGAAGTACCTGACGATACGCCACAAGGCAAGATTGACCACAGGGAGGCTGAGCCAAGGATACAACTCCATATTCGGCAGCCCCATGATACTACATTACATGTGGCGCAGGGGAAGGATGTTACCATGGGTGAAGAACCTAGCATCCCTACCACATGGTTGAATGTTGATGTTACTCAATTGAAACCTGCTGTTAAGCAGATGATACAAACGGCCATGGATACGCAACAACAAATGATGGAAACAGATGCAAATTACGACAAGGCCATGCGGGAAAAGAATCAATTTCAAGTAATGAGTGAGCAATTGACCGCACAACTCATCGAGGTCCAACAACAGGTCTCAGCTAAAGAAACGGAGATCATCTCAGTCAAAGAACAATGTAATACATTGATGAAACAACATCATCAGCTCCAGACACAACTGACAGATTTACAAAGACAGCATGAAGCTAGTGAAGTAGACAAAGAGAGGATGAAAGCTCGAAGCAATCTACTCGAAACACAATTAAAAGTATATATGGAGGAAAATGATAACTTACGCAGCCGAAATAAAGAATTGATGAAGGCATTACTGTATGACCAACCTATAGAAAAACAAGAGACTTCAGCTATTGACCAGAAGGAATTAAGAGATCAGATTGAGAAATACGTAGATCTGCTGAAACAAGAGCAAGCCCGAACAGAAGAATGAGAACGCAGGTACATTAATGAAACCAATGAGCTCAAGAAATAGCTGAACACTACCAATGGAAAACTTGTAGAGTTATAGTGAAAATATGGATCAAGTAGCAGAGATTGGTAATGAGTTACTTGCTACAAAAGAGGCACTCCGGGCAGCTCTTCAAGAAGTTAAAGAGAAGACTGAACGCCTTGCCCAATTAGAAACTAAAGCAGAACAAAACGTATCCATTGAGACACCAGTAGAGCCAAGACAAGAGAATCCTACTGACGAGGTAGAGGTACGTCCTCTATCTCCCCCGATTTATAATTCTCCAATAAAAGAGAAGATGGCGGAACCATGTGATGATCATCCCATGCCATATACTGCAGAAATAGGTCAGAAGGAACGGGCACTATTGGTGTCTCGATTGATAGAAAATTTTGAAAATGAAGTGATCAAAGTAATGAAAGAAGCAAAAATAAAGGGCTAAGACTTGGATACAATAATGAAGCCTTTCAACATTCCGTATGGACTATTGAAAGAGAAAACAAGGCAATACATAAAGAAGATCACACAGAAAGATCTAGAAGAGCAGCTGAACTTCAAAGATAATACATTCAATTATACTCAAGAGGAATTTGAAGCTCCACAGCTTGTATGGAGAAGAAAATTTTTGGAGAAAATCCTACCTTGCGGGTGCACTGGCAAGTAGCACCATGTTTATTACACGTAAATCCTTCATTTTGTCCAACACCCCGTTGCAGAGAAACAAGAGAAATTTTTGGACATGCAAAAGAATGGTGTGATCAATAAACAGTGCCTGAATTATCCGCTACTTCCAAGTCCACCTCATAATTATCTACCGACTAAGGATTATATGATAAAAACCATCGAATTTTGGTTGCATTGTTATGGAACAGTACCCGATCTAACTATCAAGATGACGAATAAAATCCTCAGCATGATACTTACAATGTTGAAGGTGTTCAAGCACGCGGCCTATACATTTTTAAATCTCATTGGTATTAATCGAGGAACAGATATCCTCATTTTTTATTTGTCTGTTATGCCTAGCCGACCCACAATAATGGCATATTACTCTAGGCTCATGTTTTTACCAAGTACATATATGCAAACCTTCGAGGAAGCTTTCCTCACTGGATTTTTTGAAATTGATTCAGAAATTTTCTTAAAGATGTCATCCAACTTGAATGCCAGATCGGTGGCATATGAATTAAGCTTCTTTGTTGATCACAGACAGCCACCACATGACGATGTGAAAGCAAAATAGTGGAAGCAACTTATGATGCGTGAAGCTAATCTGCTTAATGAAACAGAGCAAAAAGTTTACAGAACGTACTCCCGCCGACTCCAAAGCCTGTCGGGGACGACAGGGTTCAGGAGGGAGGCAGTGTTGAGGGAGATTCCAGCAAAAAGAAGAAAAAAAGAAGAGCAAAAAAGAAGCTTCACTAAAATATTATATCCGAAGATATATCTCTGCAAGAAGCCCCGCAGGGGCACGCAACACCCATCTCTGCACAGAGCCCTGCAGGGGCACACGTCAAAGAAAAGCACGTAGGAGGGAAGGAGGAACCAGGGCCAGGAAATATCCATGAAGAAGTGCAAGAAGATATCCGACGGTTCCAAAACCACAAGAAGGTGCTTCAACCTCTTGATCTTCGGAAAGTCTAGATCAAAGGCTGAAGAACCACACCTTCATACCTTCCACTAGTGGCGTGCGTGGCAGCCCGACTTAACACAACAACCCAAATTTAAGGAGCAATTGGAAAATGATCCACGGGTTGCAAGCAATGAAAAGAAACGAACAGGCAAAACGAATGCATCAGGCCTAGAGCATGTAAAAGAAGAATCACGAACAGGGCCATTAAAACGTAATGCCAGTATGACAAGCAGGCAGAATTGACCAAGAGATGCATGCGGAAAACAAGTGACGAACAAGAAGTAAAGCCTGTCAAGGGACGACAGAGACAAAGAGGGGGAGAGTGTTGTAGAGCTAAGACGAGCAAAAAGCAGAGAAAAAGATGGGCCCCAAAATTTTTCCGATTCGGACACTTTATTTTTGTATCATAGCCATTTTGTAACATATTTTATGATGTAAATGCACTAGAGGAGTCCTCTAGATGCACACCCATGGAGATTAGTAGCTTACCCATGTAAATTAGTAGGAAATTAACCTTTTAGTGAATAAAGTGCCAGTCTCTTGTGTGAAAGGACCATTTTTAGGGCACATGTATATAAGTCAATTTGTGACTCTTTGTAAAGACTTTTTGCCATTGTGAGAATCAAGAGCACAAAATTTTGAATTTGTGTCTTCTCCTCTCTATATCATCTTCTTTGTGAGCTTGTGTGCATGTGTGTTGCTTGAAAAGAGTGTTAGGAAGTGTTGTCTATCCATGAAAGTGCTTGTTTGTTGTGGTTAGGGTGTGTGTGAAGTGTAGGAAGTGTTGAAGTGTAGGAAGGTCATTCCCGCAACTCAGTATTTTGCTCATAACTTGAAGTAGGAGTGTCAGAATTGAGTGAAAAGAGGGCATTGGATGTGTCTTCTTGAGAGCTTCGAAAGGAACCCACTGTTTGCTATATTCGGAGTTCGAAGCTGAGAGAAAAGCTCAATTTACTGTTGGCTGCTGCTCCAAGTATCGTGGCATCTCCATAGATTCTTAACACTTGTTTGGAATAGGCTTGGATTGGTTGGCACTCTTTGGGAAGCTCATTTGCATTGATCATTATATGAATGCATGTCTTCATACACTCGGCTAGGTTTTGATGCTCCTCGGATTCATAAATAAAGCATGAATCCCCACTATATGCACTTGAGGGGGATCGAGGTATAGTCTCTTTCTCCACAAGTCCCTAGGTTGGTGCTTAGGTACACACTAATCCGCCTGACTTGTTACTAGGAGGAGATTACTATCCACTAATTCATCATTAATACCTGTTGCCTTCTCACTCATTGCGGTGTTGGATACTTGATCTGCCATGTAGTGCTCCCTTCCTGGCTTAATGTGAATATCAAAGTTGAATTCTTGAAACAGGAGTAACCATCTCCAAACCCTTCCAGCTACTCTAGGCTTGTTTATCAAGTATTTCAAGGGCTGATGGTCAAATATGACTATAAAATGTACCCCGAGAAGGTAATGTCGAAACTTCTGAAGAGCAAATACAATGGCAAAACCTTCCCTTTAGGTCGTACTGTAGTTCCTTTCTACCTTGGTGAGTAGTCTGTTGGCATAGGAGATAGGTCTATCAACCTTGTGTGATGATGGTTGAGCTAGAACCGTGCCAATAGCATGAAGACTGACATCTGCATGCACATGAAACTCCAATGACCAGTTAGGAACACTTAAAAGTGGAGCAGTACATAACCTCAATTTTAGTTCACAAAATGCTTTCTAAGCTTCAGCACTCCATGAGAAAGGGACCTTTTTACTTGTGAGCCTCGATAAAGGCTTAGCTATTTCTTAATACATTCGTATAAATCTTCTATGGTATCCTGCATGGCCCAAAAAACTTTGCACTTCCTTTGGGTTTTGTGGAATAGGCATGGAAAGGATAGCAATAACCTTTGCAGGGTCAACTGTTATCCCTTCAGCAGATACTATGTGACCAAGAAGAGTTCCCTTAGTGACCAAAAAGTGACATTTAGCAGGATTTAACTTCAAACCTATTCTGAGACATTGCTCAAAGATTTCCTTTAGATTTTCCAAATGGTCATGGAAATCTTGAACCGCTGCTCTTCTATCTGTGCCTAAAAATATTAAAAAGTCATCCATGAAAATGCGTAGAAAGGTTGTCAACCATTTGCCCAATATTAGATACATTGTTTTATTAAATGAAGCTGGCACATTTTTCAAGCCAAAAGCCATGCGGGTATAGACATAAGTGCCCCACGGAGTAACAAAGGTTGTTTTGTCCTTATCATCAGGATGGATCACTATTTGATTGTAGCCACTAAAACCATCCAAGAAACTGTACAAAGTGTGACCGGCTACTTCCTCAAGTACTTGCTCTATAAAGGGCTGAGGAAATCCATCTTGAACTGTTACTTTATTTAAGGCACGAAAATCATCGCAGACTCTTATTTTTCCACTATTTTTCTTGGGTACAATAACCATGGAAGAAAGCCACCTGGAATGTTCTACTGGAACAATTATACCTGCTTCTTTTAGTTTTGTAATTTCCAATTTTACTGCCTCTGCATACTTTGGATTGAGTCGATATGGCCTACTTCTTGTAGGCGTGGCTCCCTCAACTAAGGGTATTCGGTGTAATCCAAGCTCCTCTGGTATCCCTGTTAGATCTTTGTAGGACCATGCAAAGAAATTTTTGTAAGCAAAAAGTAAAGAAGTTACCTTCTACAGTAAAGGGGGATAATGCCATAACCAAGAGGCCAAGTGGACTACTTGAGGGTTCTCTTCATCCCCTAGATTTACTTCTTGAACCAGTGTTTCAGGACTAGTCTTGCTTGAGAAATCATCTCCATTGTATGCAGGAGTGGAATTTAGCTTATATTCTGCAATATGTTCTCTAGTCCATCCTTGAGGTATATCCGAAAAGGGGAGATCTTCTCTGCATTCAGGCTCATAACTTTCCTTTTCTGATACTTATATAGTTGTTTCCCCTTCAATGTTTGTACTCAAGTACAAAATCTTATTCTCTAATTCCTTGTGAACTTCATGGCCCTTTTTTGAAACTCCTTCCTCTACAACTTCTTCCTCTATTTCATTGATTTCCACCATGCAACACTCTGTACTTTCCATCATCCAATTCAATAATGTATCATCTTCTTGGGGTAAAGAGGGCATTACCTGAGTGTCCACAGTATACCTAGTAGTTTTCCCTGAGTCGAATCCTTCTTCCAATTGTAGTTGCAGTTGGCTATTGGTGTTTGTTGAAATCCACAGTTTGTTTTTCCCCCAATCTTGCAAAGATTTTGCTTACCTTAGCCAAGGCCGCTCGAGGAGTAATGGGTAAGAAGTATCCTGTGGAAGTGCAATAACAAAAAAATCTAGAACAAAGTGACAACCCTGTACTATCATCAGTACCTTTTCAATAATGCCAACGGGCGCAACTCAATGTTGATCTGCTAGGGTAACTGTGAATGGTTCCATCTTGGTGGGGTTCAAATTTAGTTTCCTCATTGTGAAATCTGGCATCAAATTAATGCCAGAGCCTCCATCTATAATCACACTTGTGAGAGCTTCATCCTTTATAAGAACAGATAACCTTGAGCTTTGGTAGTCTGCTAGGGGTGCAGGGGGAAAATCAACCATGAAACCGTCTATACTAGGTGGTTGAAACAAGTAAGCAGAGTGTATAATCTTTAATAAGTCACTCCTTATTTTTGAATCCATCTTTATGAGTTCGTATAGACTAACCTTGTGATGGATACCTTTCAAGATCTGCTCAATGTTTACCTCATGTGTGTCTTCTTGCAGACTTGTTGGTTGATCCCTTAGTGAAGTAGCCATCCTTTCATAAGCTCCTTCAATATCTGTTTGGCCCTTCCACCCAGCCTTCTTTTCCTCCTCTTTATCCTGGAGTCCTTGTTGTTCCTCTCTACAGGTTGCTGCCGCTTGACTGGCTCTAGTCATCATGGGCACTGACGAAGGTGAAACAACATAAGACTGAGTGGTCATACCTTCTACTTAAGGGGAGACTGCAATCATGTGAATTGGAGTAGGGCGGCTCCTTGGGCAATCTTTGGTATAGTGGTCCTTAGCCTCTGGACAATGCTGACAAGGAGGTGTATCTTCTAGAAGGGAACACCCATTTTGCATATGGCATACTCACCACAACGATAACACATCAAAGGCCTATTATATATAGGCTTTGTTGGACGATTCTCCTCTCTATTAGGTGCATTTGAAGTACTAGCATAATATGAATCCAGAGCTTGAGGGTTACCTCATTGTTGTGTACCCTTGAGGTAGTAACGATCTCCAGCTTCATGGCCGTCCTTTCCACAAAATTGACAGGTTACCCTGTTAGGACAATTAGCATTGGAATGTCCATTGTTGTTACATATTGTACACCAAATCTGCCTTCTTATATCCTGAGTGGTCCGCAAATCTTCTAACTCGCCGCGAAGTTGGGCTACTTCATCATCAGTGCGATGCAGCAGTGGCAAGACCTTCTCTTCTTGGTGATTTTGTTGCATTCTCAATGCCTCCAGTTCTTTCCTCAATTGCCCAATAGGGTCTAGTTCTGCTGCATAGTTTGGTTGTGTTTCCCCTTCAAAATGTTGCCTAGCTTCTTCAATGCGCGACGTTGTTGCAACAAAATCATTAAGGGTTGCATCCAATCTGAGAGACTCACGGAGCTTCTACTGAGGTGACCTGGGTAGAGCTTTTTCTATCCATTTTTTAACCAAGAAATCACTTGGAGCATGTGGCAAATGTGCAACAAGTGATTTTGTCCTAGTGTGAAGTTCATGAAATGATTCACTTGATCTTAGCCTTAGGTTCTCTAGCTCATCTAAAGCTCTTTTCGAGGAGTCACTTGGTCGAAATGTCTATGAGAACGCTGCCTTCAGAGCCTCCCATGTAGCAAAATTGCCATTTGCATATTGACTGTACCATTTGTCAGCAAGGCCTTCCAATGTGGATGGGAAGAATACTAGCATTGCATCCTCTCTATTCTGAAGACCTCATCCACGGCATAAGGAGATGAATCTCCTCACATGATCTTCAACATCCTCATAAGCTTGTCCCTTAAAGGTAGGGAACTTGATATTAAGTCTAGAGAGTAAGTGAGAGAGATCCTCCATTGCCAGTGGTGTTTCCTCTGATGTATCTGAGGAGAAGTCTAATGTTCTCCTATGCTTCTCTTTTGACAGTGGAGTCGCACCCAAATCAACACATAAATTCAAAGGGGGTAGGGGGGATGTTGGTTCACTATTCGAAGGTGTAGCTGACTTTTTAAGGCTCCTTCGTACACGAAGAGGCTCCTTATCTTCTTGCATATAAGTCATGTACCTACTTGCAAGATGCAATAGGGAAAAAATGATGGAAAAGGACTATTGACTATGCTCAGGGCCTCTCACAAAAATGCAAAGGTCCCACCAGGCGTGCCAAACTATAGAGGAGGTACTAGGGTATCTACTTTTAGCAGGATCATGCACCATGCACTCCAGTACTTCGCCTACTCAAGGGAGGTTCTCCTTAGGG
This sequence comes from Ceratopteris richardii, assembly GCA_020310875.1. Taxonomy (NCBI): domain Eukaryota; kingdom Viridiplantae; phylum Streptophyta; class Polypodiopsida; order Polypodiales; family Pteridaceae; genus Ceratopteris; species Ceratopteris richardii. The sequence continues at coordinate 91,248,363 of CM035411.1, forward strand.
AAATATACCCTTTAGCACTGCTGTGAGTAGGCAGATAACAATAATTGCACAGAATTGTAACTACTCAGGGAAAAAATTAATGATAAATGACAATTGTGGGAGACCAAACGACTCCTTAGTTCAAACAGATGATTACAATGTAGGCAAGAACTGATGCTCTGTGCTAACATGTCAATCCAGAACAAAACAGAATCAATACAAGAGATTCGTCCGATAAAATGAACACAACTAGATAAAAACTTGCACTGAACACAACTAGATGAAGACTTGCACTGCTTAGTACAAAGGTATGAAGACTTGTTCTAATGGAAGAGCACAGAAATACCACTGAGTCAAACTGAATGACAAAACCAAGCCATTTCTTTACACTACAGTGCTATTAGCCCTCCACTAGGAAGCCCACACTCTGTATCCTCACCACAGAGTGACTTCCTACAGTAGGCTTGTAGCCACAGAGTGCAAAGAGAGGACCAAAAGAGATGCCCAAAATAAGCTCTATATGTGTCTTTATATATCCCCAATGAGTACTAGTCCATTGCTTTTATAGGCTCCAATAGGCCAATAGGGCCTTGCCCATTCCTCACGTCCACTGATCATGCACAGATTGATTGCCCAAAATTAGAGGGGTAGATCAAATATGATGCCAGTTTTGAATTTGATCCTCAAAAATAGGAAGTCGTCACGGCAACAGTCATTTAACCTCTTACACCTTTACCACTTACACTTTTAGTGTCACTTTTGAATGTAAACTGAGATCCTCATTATGTGCCATCCGTGATATTGGAATGACCCTCAGAGGCACATCCTTCACATAATTCTTGTAGTAGCTTTTGACCCTTACATATTGAGTGGTGCAAGATGGTAGGTGGTGTGGGGGGAGTGGTGGGAGGTTGTGGGTGGTGTGGGAGGTGTGGGTGGAGTGGTGGGTGGTGCAGCAGGTGTGGGTAGAGTGGTGGGAGGTTGTGGGTGGTGTGGGTGGAGTGGTGGGTGGTGGTGGGTGGTGCGCGAGGTGTGGGTGGAGTGGTGGGAGGTTGTGGGTGGTGTGGGAGGTGTGGGTGGAGTGGTGGAAGGTTGTGGGTGGTGTGGGAGGTGCGGGAGGAGTGGTGGGAGGTTGTGGGTGGTGTGGGACGTGTGGGTGGATTGCTGGGAGGTTGTGGGTGGTGTGGGAGGTGTGGGTGGAGTGGTGGGAGGTTGTGGGTGGTGTGGGAGGTGTGGTGGAGTGGTGGGAGGTTGTGGGTGGTGTGGGAGGTGTGGGTGGAGTGATGGGAGATGGTGGGTGGTGTGAGAGGTGTGGGTGGAGTGGTGGGAGGTTGTGGGTGGTGTGGGTGGAGTGGTGGGAGGTTGTGGGTGGACTGGGAGGTGTGGGTGGAGTGGTGGGAGGTTGTGGGTGGTGCGGGAGGTGTGGGTGGAGTGGTGGGAGATTATGGGTGGTGTGGGAGGTGTGGGTGGAGTGGTGGGAGGTTGTGGGTGGTGTGGGAGGTGTGGTTGGAGTGGTGGGAGGTTGTGGGTGGTGTGGGAGGTGTGGTTGGAGTGGTGGGAGGTTGTGGCTGATGAGGGAGGTGTGGGTGGAGTGGTGGGAGGTGGTGGGTGGTGTGGGAGGTGTGGATGGAGTGGTGGGAGGTTGTGGGTGGTGTGGGAGATGTGGGTGGAGTGGTGGGAGGTTGTGGGTGGTGTGGGAGGTGCGGGTGGAGTGGCAGGAGGTGTGGGTGGAGTGGTGGGAGGTTGTGGGTGGTGTGGGAGGTGTGGGTGGAGTGTGGGTTTGAGGGTGGGTTTCTTGACTTTAGAAGCGGCCCTCGCTCAGAGAATAGATCATCCACAGAGTCCTCATTTTCAAATGTGACTAACCAAAAGCCTCTAAAGCACCATCTTGCTCGATCATGCATGATCTGCCTTTGCCCTTTTTTCCATACTTTGAAAAGAAATCTTCGAGCTCCCCTTCTGTAGATGAAGTGGGAATGCTGCCAAAAATATCTACTTAGTTCTCGGACCTTTGACTATCTTCTCACGCGGTATAGATCTCTTAATTTCCATCGTTTCACCATCCAAAATGTGTTTATCTCGAAGAACATTCTCGCGGACTGAGGGATCACATGCATAACGAATCCAAATCTTTGTGTATGTCCCATGGCTTGATTGTGCATAATAATCGAATCACCATATTATATATATATTTGAAATACTCCGTGGTGGTTGCGGGTGGGTGCATGAGGGAGAGGCGGGGGCTTTGGGTGGGGATAGGAGGAGTGGGTGGGGAGGCAACGTGCGAGTGTAGGAGGGGGAGGCGAGGGCAATGGGCGAGGGGGCTGAGGGCATGGGTGGAGGGAGGAGGAGCTGTGGGCTGCAGGGGAGAGAGAGAGAGAGAGAGAGAGAGAGAGAGAGAGAGAGAGAGAGAGAGAGAGGGTGTTGCAGGTGAGGGCTACGAGGGAGGGAGAAAGGGGCGCTGTGAGTGGGGGAGAGAGGGACTGGCGGGGTCAGGGAAGAGAGGGACTGGGGGGCGGGGGTTGCGGGGAGAGAGAGAGAGATAGAGAGAGATAGAGAGAGAGAGAGAGAGAAGAGGTAGAGGGTGGGGAAACTGCATGTGGGGTGGGGGTTGAGGGCTCTGCGGGTGGGGGAGAGAGGGAGTGGGAGGGTGGGGGAGAGAGGGATTGAGGGGCGAGGGTTGCGGGGGGGGTAGAGAGAGAGAGAGAGAGAGAGAGAGAGAGAAGAGGCAGAGGGTGGGGGAACTGCACGGGGGGTGGGGGCTACGAGCTCTACGGGTGGGGGAGAGAGGGACTGGCGGGGCGGGGGAGAGAGGGATTGGGGGCAGGAGTCGTGGGGGGGGAGAGAGAGAGAGAGAGAGAGAGAGAGAGAGAGAGAGAGAGAGAGAGAGAGAGAGAGAGAGAGAGAGAGAGAGAGAGAGAGAGAGAGAGAGAGAGAGAGAGAGAAACACGATTGTGGTGGAGAGAGAGAGAGAGAGAAACACGATTGTGGTGGAGAGAGAGAGAGAGAGAGAGAGCGAGAGAGAGAGAAACATGATTGTGGCAGAGAGAGAGAGAGATGTCGGGATACAATATGCTTATTTTTCCACTTGGCAATGCCATTTTTTGGTGGTATATACAACATTATAAATTGGTGTTCTATCCCACGCTTAGCTAGAAGAGATTGAATTCAAAAAGCATAAACTAGTCCCTCAATCAAAACGGATGGTGCCCATTTCACATGATGACAGATTTTCAACTATGATAAGAAACTATTTAAATCACATAAACACTTGGGACTTTGACTCAATTGATAGAACCATGCATGATTAGAAAAATCATCAATAGAATTTATAAAGTATAGGTGAATTCCAAAAGATAATCTCTACATAAGACCAAAGACACCACTATGACCAAGTTGTAATTTACCTTCAACTCTCATTGTATCATCTTTGGAATAGAAACAACATTGCATCTTATTCAAAATGCAGCCCTCACATACACGTTTGGATGGTGCCTCATAGGCAAAGAGAACGCTACATCATATTTTTGCAGGTATGGCAATCAAAAAAAATATCAAGACCTAAATGTACTAACCACTCTAGTGTTATGTTTAATCCTTCAACGAATCTGAAAATTAAGGTAGAAATAGATTTCATGGAAAATGTTTCCTTGGGTGGTCAGTAATAAGCTTGAGAATTTTCCATCCTCTCTCTAACTCTCACAATCACTCTTTCTCTTGGTTACCCATGCATAATATCAAGAATTTGATTACTTCCGTGTGAAATTTCAACCTTTTCTTGATTTATTTGATGTGGGAGATAAGATTTAGCATTCATAAACTTGACATACGATTAAAGGGAAATGAAATCTATTAATTTCTACTTAATTTGTACACGTTCAAACTTCTAGAATTAATAAACGTTCTAGAACTCATGTAGAAAATGGACTTTCTCTCGCCATTTGAGCCTCAAGCAACTCCAAGCTCTTCTATTCAAAACTAATCTCATAAACAAGCTCTATTCACCTATCCATGTGGTTTTCCATATCAACAAAGCCCAGTATACCCAACAGTAGTGCCAAACAATGGTCTTCTAGACTTACAAAGATGGACATAGACCTCACAATGGCTTTAATGGGTGAATTCGCTAATAAAATTACTATCAATTTGAAATATTGACCCAGTTGGGCATATAAGACCAACTAGAGCAGAAAAAAATAAATCTAAGGCAAAGATGGAAGAAATTTCATACATGAAACTTATAAGATGTTGGAGTTTGATGTTTGTGGAAGCACACAAACAGCACAAGGAAGAAGAAGAAGCTTGGAGCACAACACACAATACTGAATGTATGACCAAGTGAATGCACAAAGATAAGTCACTCATTAGGGTTATAGGCGTATATACAAGCCAAGGGGAAAAACCTCCCAAAGAGGGAAAAAAGTGACCCCACATTCCTAGTATGTTCACACACATCACTACCAAAATATATCAACAAATCCCCCCTAGGAGTGATGCGGTGAACAAGGAGCTGGCACATATGTATAAGCAAGTGCCAAGCTATGTGGAAAAAGATCAATGCACAAAAGGAAGCAAGTCCAAAGCTTTGTAGAAAGCTTCAAACTTCTCTCAAGGTAAAGCCTTTGTGAAAAGATCTTTAATGTTATCCTATGTGGGCACATATGCCAAAGTAATCTCTCTAGTAGAGAACCTCTCCCTGACATAATGATAATGCAACTCAATGTGCTTTGTGCAAGCATGGAACACAGGTTTCCTCGCAACTGCCAATGTGCTCTGAACTCTCAGTGAAGATGGTGGTGGCAGAAGACTAACCAACAACCAAATCACCCCAAAGGCATCAGAGTTGCACACACTCAAAAGTCATTGTGAAAGCTTCCCTACACTCATCCTCACAACTAGAAGTGGCCACATTAGGTTTCTTCTTTCTCAACCAAGATATGCATGAGCTACCAAGCACAAAGCAAATACCACTAGTGGACACACGAATGTCATAGCAACCGACCCAATCATAGTAAAAAAAAGCATGTAAATATGGCTATAGTGATCCCCCTTGGGATAAAACAATCCAAGTAGCTGAGTATCACTCAAGTAGCAAAAGATGTGCTCAACCACCTATCGATGCTTGACACTAAGGCAATGCATAAACTTATTCATATGAGGGACAACAATTGAATATTAGGCTAAGTTTTGCATAAGTAAATCAAGCATCCAACAACCTGATGATAGAGAACAACATCAAATGCATCTCCAACATCATGAAGACTCAATCATAAATCTGTTTCCATAGGAGTGGCAATAGGTTTGCATTCTTCAAAGCCAAAATGCTGCAATAATCTATCAATATTTTTTTTTTTTGACACAAAGTTATTCTACCATCAACTTTCACAAATGGAATGCCCAAAGAATTATGCCAATTCCCCAAATCTGACATCTCAAAAGAGGCATGCTAATCAGCCTTAAAATCAGCAATATGCTTCTAATTAGGACCAATGAGCAGCACGTCCTCAACATAGACAACAATGATTAGAAACGCATCATTTGCATGCTTAACATATAAGGTGCTCTCAATTGGAATGTTCTCAAAACCATGTGCAATCAAGTAGGCATGTATTTTTTCATAGTAATCACATGGTGCTTGCTTCAAACTATATAATACCTTTTTCAGCCTGCACACTTTTTTTCATGCCCTTTATGCACAAAACCACAGGGTTGAAATACATACACTTATTCATGTAAGTCAACATTTAGAAATGAAGAATTCTAAGTGCAAAAATGCTACAAATGGTGGTCCTTCTACATGTTGGAGCAAAGGTCTCATCAAAATCAATGCCTCTCTTTTCGGCATAACCTTTTACAACAAGCCTAGCGTTATACCTATCAACTATTCCATCATGCTTACGCTTTAGCTTGTATACACATTTAGTATCAATGGCCTTTTTTCCCAAAGGCAAATAACATAAAGACCAAGTAACATTATTCATAATAACATCATATTTTGATTGCATGGCAAGCATCCAATTTTTTGACTTTTTTGGTTCATAGAAAGAAACATGCTCATCCTCGTCAAATAGAGGAAGCAATTGCATAGCAATCAGATGCAAAACAAGAACTATGAGAGCCGGAATGAGTATGATATGATAGAGGTGCATCTAATTTGCTATCTTGCAAAGTCTGCACCGACCATTTAGGCATAATTTTTACCTCCTCTATATCAGTCCTCTCACCAATGAGTGCATCATGTCAATGTTGATATATTTAGGTAGTGATGTGTGTGAACACTCTACGACCACCGGGGCACTTTTTTCCCTCTTTAAGAGGGTTTTTCCCCCTGGCTTGTATATACACCTATTGCCCTAACGGGCTACTTATCTTTGTATATTCTAATGGTAATACATTTAGTATTCTGTGTTGTGCTCCAAGCTTCTTCTTCTTCCTTGTGTTGTTCGTGTGCTTCTCCAAACATCTAACTCCAATAATTGGTATCAGAGCACGTCACAACTTCATCTAGGGTGTTGTCTACACTTCTCTGGTTGCAGTCTCAAAATCGGATGAAATTTGGTAAGCATACTCAGGGTGTTTCAGATATCAAAATAGCTTCGCCTTATGGTGCCGAAATCGCGATCTGAGCTAGTTTTGGCCTCCAAACGCACTATCACAGCACTTGTGAGAGCTCACTTGTGCAAACCGTTCTGAATGATCTTCTTGATTCATATTAGAGTTTTGCTTATACTCTTTGGTTGATGATGAAAGGCAATCCAAATGCCTTATCATTCGAGGAGTTAGTATCTGTTCTGTTGCACGAAGATCAGTCGAGGCAGAACAGGCCCATTATGCGTGTTGCAGATCAAGCTTTCCTGGCTAGTCAGAAGGGCAAAGGAAAATGGAGCTCTTCAACTAGCAAGCAGAAATCTGCAAATGTTGCACATTCAAAAAAGGAAGACAAAGATGAGAAGAAATCAGAAAAGCTGAAATTGTTTTGCAAGTACTGTAAAGGAAATTATCATATCATAAAGAACTGTCCTAAACTGGTTGCAAAAGAGGCAAATAAAAAAGAGGCTGGAATGGTTGTTGCAGAGGCCTCTACTCCAAAAACAGAGTCTACTAACCTTGTGCAGGATGAAGAATGGGTGTTTACTATTGTTTGCAATTTTGACCCATCTTCTCATGAGCAGTGCATGTCTGCAGTAGACTCAGATGTTCGGTACTTTGATAGTGGGGTGACCACACATATAACCTCGTAGCATAGTTTCTTCTCTTCACCCAAGCATGCCCCTATAGGGAATATTGTTGCATGCACCAACAAATCCTCTTATCCTATTATGGGAGTTGGTAAGATCAGTATGACTACTGCTAATGGTAGTTCTTTCACCTTGTCGGATGCTTTATTTGTGCGAGGGATGGGCATGGTTGTGAAATTTGTTGATGATAGATGTATAGTTCATGATCTGTCAAATGGAGATGTTATTATTGCTTCTGGCATTTTATGTGGTGGGCTATATAAGCTCATAGACCACAAAAAATATGTGAATTTGGCATGTGAAGTACATGATTCTTAGGCTATGTCAGATGCAAAGCTTTGGCATGCACGCTTTGGTCATCCAAATTTTGCTAGTTTGCTACACCTACAAAAATCTGAAATGGTGTCCTCTTTGCCCAAACTTGAGGCACCCGATAAACATGTATGTGAAGGCTATAATTTGGGCAAAATGCAACATTCTTCCTTTCCAAAAGATGGTTTAGTTCAGGCTACTCAGAGATTGTAGCTTGTACATAATGATGTCTGTGGTCCTATGCAAACACCTTCTTTTGGGAACTATCTTTACTTCGTGACTTTCATCGATGATTTTTCTAGGCATGCATGGGTATATCCATTGAAGGCAAAGTCCGAAGTGTTTATGTGCTTCAAACAGTTTCTGGTTTTGGTTGAAAATCTGTCAGCATGTAAAATGGGCACCCTCCGTTTTGATCGAGGGGGGGAATATATGTCTTTTGACTTTAATGCATTTCTGTCTTAACGTGGGATAAAACATCAGTGTATAGTGCCGTATACACCTCAACAGAATGGAGTTGTTGAACAAAAGAACAGGTCACTCATGGAGATGGCGAGATGTATGGTCAAGAGTCAGGCTTTACCACATAGTTTCTGGCTTGAGGCTGTTATGTGTGCATCATATGTACTGAATAGGTATCCCACTAAAGCATTGTAGTCTATCACTCCATATGAGGCTTGGCATGGTCACAAGCCATCTGTTGCTCATCTGCATGTTTTTGGTTGCCTGACATATGCATTAGTGCCTGAACAACATCGTAGAAAATTGGATGATAAAGCAGTAAAATATATTTTTGTTGGGTATAGTTCTGAAAGTAAAGGCTATCGTCTTTATCATCCATAGACTAAATGCATTTTGGTTGGCCGTGATGTTGTTTTTGTGGAAGATGCTATTCAACCATTGCTTTCATGTACTAAGGAGACATCTCTTAGCTCCAAAGACATGTATGATACTTTGCTTCCTCTTTTTACAGGTGGGCAATCTAGTGTTGGTCCAAATGAGGCAACTTCTCAACCTTTGCAGGTTTCATGTGATGATGAAGATCATCCCATTTCTGATGCAGATTTACATGATGCACTTGTTGATGAGAGAGCTGATATTGAGGAGGCAAAAACTATGCCAAAATGGCTGGTGCATACCTTGCATGACAGCAAATTAGATGCATCTCTATCATATAATAGTCGTTCAGGCTCTCATAGTGCCTCTTTAGCATCAGATTGCTATGCTATGGCTGCATCTAGTCTCTGTGATGAGAATGAGCCTATTTTGTTTGATGAAGCACAAAATTCAAAAAATTGGATGGCTGCTATGCAATCTGAATATGATGCTATAATGAAGAATGGTACTTGGTCTTTGTGTGACTTGCCTCCTGGCAAGAAGGCCATCGGCACTAAGTGGGTTTACAAGCTGAAACGTAAGCCTGATGGAATAGTTGACAGGTATAAGGCTAGGCTTGTTGCAAAGGGTTATGTGCAGGAAAGAGGCATTGATTTTGATGAGACCTTTGCACGTACATGTCATATGACTACTGTTCAGAGCATTTGTGCACGTGCAGTCCATCATGGTTGGAATGTACATCAGCTAGACATGAAAACAACATTTATAAATGGTGACTTGCATGAAGAAGTGTATGTTTTTCAGCCTCGTGGCTTTGTGTAGAAAGGGCATGAAAACCAGGTGTGCAAGTTCAAAGAAGGCATTATATGGTTTAAAGCAAGCACCACGTGCTTTGTATGAGAAGATACATGCCTATCTGATTGCACATGGTTTTGAGAAGAGTCCAACTGAAAGCACCTTATATGTTAAGTGTGCTAATGATGTGCTTTTGATCATTGCCGTCTATGTTGATGACATGCTACTCACTGGTCCTATTGAGAAGCATATTATTGATTTTAAGGTTGATTTGCGTGCCTCATTTAAGATGTCTCATTTGGGGCATTTGCATCATTATTTGGGCATTCAATTTATGCACGTTGATGGTGGAATTGTTTTGTGTCAAACGAAATATATTAACACATTATTGCACCGTTTTGGCCTTGAAGATAGTAAACCTATTGCCACTTCTATGGAGGATAGGTTTACGATTGAGTCTTCATGATGCTAGAGATGCATTTGATGTTGTTCTCTATCAGCAAGTTGTTGGATGCCTGATTTACTTATGCATTACTCAACCAGATATTTAGTTTGTTGTCTCAGAGATGAGCAAGCTTATGCATTGCCCAGGTGTCAAGCAGTGGTAGGCGGTTAAGTGCATCTTTCACTACTTGAGTGGTACTCGACTTCTTGGGCTGTTTTATCCCAAAGGGGGAGCACTACTGCCAGATTTGCATGCTTTTTCTGACTCTAATCGATCTGGTTGCTATGACACTCGTGTGTCCACTAGTGGTTTTTGCTTCATGCTTGGTAGCTCATGTATATCTTGGTTGAGCAAGAAGCAACCTACTGTGGCCACTTCCAATTGTGAGGCTGAGTATAGGGCAGCTTTCATAGCTACTCTTGAGTGTGTTTGGCTCAAACGCCTTATGGCTGATTTGGGTGTTGGTTAGTCTTCTGCCACCACCATCTTTATTGACAGTCGGAGCACATTGGCAGTTGCAAGGAACCCTGTGTTCCATGCTTGCACTAAGCACATTGAGGTGCATTATCATTATGTTAGGGAGAGGTTCTCTGTTGGGGAGATCAGCTTGGCATATGTTCCCATGCAGGAGAACATTGTTGACCTTTTCACGAAGGCTCTACCTAGGGAGAAGTTTGAAGCTTTTCCCAAAGCTTTGGGCTTACTTCCTTTTATGGAGTGATTTCCACATAGCTTGGCACTTCCTTATACATGAGTGGCAGCTCCTTGTTCACTGCATCACTCCCAGGGGGGATTTGTTGATATATTTAGGTAGTGATGTGTGTGAACACTCTAGGACCATCGGAGCACTTTTTTCCCTCGACTTGTATATACACCTATTGCCCTAACGAGCTACTTATCTTTGTACATTCTAGTGGTAATACATTCAATATTGTGTGTTGTGCTCCAAGCTTCTTCTTCTTCCTTGTGTTGTTCATGTGCTTCCACAGACATCTAACTCCAACAGTAAATTTGCATAAAAAATGGAATGATCTTCATCATCATATGAAACCTATAAAGGGTGAGAAATTGCCTCATTTGTTGTTGTAAATGAATCATTGTGATAATCCATTGAAATTCATTATCTGTATCATGAGCAAAAGAAATAGCTTCCTCAAGCATTGTAGGTTGAAGTGAGTGAAGCTTAGCTTGGATCTCCTTCTCCAAACTATCGTCATACTTCTTCTTCATGGTAACTTCATATATATCTTCAAGCAGGCAGAGAAATACTAGGTATTTCTAGAACTGGTCCATGTAAGTTGTAAAAGTATCACCCTTGTCCCATCTAAACGTGGTCCACAAATATCAAACATGGAAGTAGAATTGTAGGGGAAGAAAATACTCCTTAACCTTTTCTTGAAAATCCTTCCATGTCATCGGACGAGGAAGACATTCCACCAAAGTTGAAGACATCTTCATTATGACGTAAGACATTCCACCAAAGTTGAGCCTTCCCTACACATTAGTTAGTAGCAAAATTTATTGTATCACTTTTAGAATAGGATTCATATAGAATAAAAATCATCAAATTGTGATAACCATGATAGAACAAGTGGGCCATCCTTGATTCCATCAAATCGTAAGAATGGGTAGTTTTTGAAACCTTGGAATGCATACCATTATCTTAAACAGAGACAATGGCCTTTACACCCCTGCAGGGTTATCTTGTTCAGATTGCATATTCTAAAGTATTTCATTGCATTGTCAAATCTTGTTTTGGGCACCTCAAAGTTCGTGTCATAGAAGCTTCAACTATTGCTTGAGTGATACCTCATGTAGAGGTGATTTTCCAAAGACCTCCATGGTATTTATAGGGTCCATGGTTTTGTAGAGGAAGAAACCCCCTTGGTAAAGATGTGAAAACAATTTTGAGATTTCTTGAATTCAAATGAAAAAGGGAAGGGTGGTTCTTGGAAATTGAAAAAGTAAGAGAGATGCAAGGTGTGATAAATATAAGTTAAAAGGAGTAGAGTGACAACGCAAAAGAGTATTGTGGTGGTAAAATACTTGACTTATAAAAGTGAGGTTGTGGGTTGAAATCCTCTATCCTTGGTAGATAAAAATCTCCCTATTAACACTCCTTAATTAAAAGGTGTTCATGCATAGCCAATCCCTCCCAACGGTCACCAAGGGAGTCATGGGTGCTAGGAAAGCCAAATATGCCAAATTTATACCAAAGTTCTATGCCTTCATCGATGCCTAGGAGTAAACATAGGTTTAAATGTAGATTCAAGTTCAAGACCTGGAACGGAATCAGAAGCCAAAATTTGAATCTAGAACTAGAAATGAAAACAAAAATAAAAATGGAAATTAAAAAAGAGACACAAACAGAGATCAAAATTGAAATCGGAAACAAAGATCGGACGCCAAAAATGAATAGCGTCAGACCAAAAACAAACCATGTCAGATCCCTCTAAAGTGACACACGCAAGCTCTAGTACCATTATTGCAAGGATCTTAAATATACGCACACACAAAGGATACAGATATTGAAAACAGAAAGAAAATAGAGATGCAAATAGACAAAACATTACACAAGATTGGGTGCAATCTCCCGCATGCAGTTTCTTTGATGGGTTTATGAAGTGTATGTATTTATAAGATTTTCTATTATGTCAAAAATAGAGATTACAACGAGGGAAGCTTTGAAAAGCAAGCATGAAAGTAAAAAGTTTCTCTCTTTTATGGAGAGCCTTTGCTTTTATTTACATAAATTACAATCATCCTAACCACTATTGTTACTAGTTTTTCTAGAAAGAACCCTCTAGGTGGGTCTTTATTTACAAACTATATATAAAAATAAGTCCTATTATTTGTATCAAGACACATATGAAATGTCTATGCCCATTCATGCCTTCACGAACCTTTAGCTTCTATATCAAAACACCAAAACACATTAATGACTCATTAAATTAGACTCCAAAATTCCAAAATTCAACATATTCCATAATTGATAACAGAATCATACCTCCATTTACAGCCATAAGCTCAATTTCTCCTACTCTAATGATAGAATAAGAGGCATTCTTTGCACATACCACATGTCCTCATTTAGGTAGATGCAAAATTTTTTTTGCATGAATTTATGTGCTTTGAATCACCACTATCAAAGAACCAATGCTATTTAAAGCGTCATTATAGAGAAACCTCCATAGGATGATAGAGATGCATAGGCACATGGTTTGATGGCTTTGTTTTTCAAGCATGCCATTATCATACATCTTCAATTGTGTGAAATAGTTAGATATGCTTGAGATACTCTTAGCACACTATACCAAAGAATAAATGAGGCTCACATATTTGTTGCCTCCAAAAATAGTTGAAAATTAAGCACATGAATGAAAGTGATATGGACAATTTTAGCAAAGATCAAGGAATTCAAGAAACAATTGGTTGTTGTAAATGATTTTTTTTTCTAAATCATTCCCTTGTACATATGATTCTTATTAAAGTTTTACATTGACTCTTCATGTGATTGTTACACTTATGTGTTCCTTAAGTATCCTTCATGTGAACCTTTGCCCTATACATGGACACTTTTCACTCTAGTGTTGGCTAGAGGTTTTTTCCCCATGTTACCACATACATGATACTCTCATATGTGGTGGTACTTTGTAATTAGGGATATTATTCAGCTCTTACTTCCTTTACATTCATCATCAATAGAGAGAGTTATTCTAAGCATCCATCTTCTCCCTGTGTCTTGCTACGTTTGTGCTCCTTGTGCTTCTTGTGTGTCTCTCGCACTTCTATACACACCCAACAATGGTATCAAAGTAGTTTAAGCTCTTGGACTTGAAAGAGCAATTGGCAAATATATATGAGATTATTTCGGATGCATCACTCATCTCTACATTGTTGAAAGGATTACCATAATCTTTTCAAAGCTTTGCCATTACACTTTGTTTGGTTGCAAAAGGGAATCCAAATTTGTATGCATTTGATGAGGTTGTGTCTCCTTTTTTGCAAGAGGACCAATATAGAGTGAATAGGAGTGGTTTGATCGAGGGAACACAAGCACTCACTATATCACAAAAAAAAGAAAAGAAAGTATGGTTCAACTTTGGGTTCATCAAAACCAAAGCCTCAAGTTTCCTTCCACAATTTTCAAGGCCAAAATGCTGCAATAATGTGTCAAAATATTTTGGTTGACACAAAGTTATTTTGCCATCAACTTGCATAAACTAAATGCCCAAATAATGATGTAAATGCCCCAAATCTCACATCTCAAATGAGGCATGCAAATCAATCTTAAAATTAGCAATATGCTTCTCATTAGGACCAACGAGTAGCATGTCATCAACATAGACAACAATGATTAGAAGCACATCATTTTCATGCTTAACATATAAGGTCTCTCAGTTGGACTATTCTCAAAACCATGTGCAATCAAGTAGGCATGTATGTTTTCATACCAAGTATGTGGTGCTTGCTTCAAACCATATAATGTCGTTATCAACATGCATACTTTGTTTTCATGCCCTTTTTGCATTAAAAAATTGTTATCAGGATCTTGCTCACACGCACATAGAGGTTACAAACACAGAAAACAAACACAAAAAAATAAAGACAGCAAGAGACGAGACTGAACGCAGTATTGGGTGCAATCTCCCCCCATCCACTCTGTTTCGACGGTCCACAGAGTGCATGTACTTATAGGAATTTTTTATTACGTTGAAAAGAGTGGTTACATGAGAGCGGCTTCGAAAAGCATGCATGAAACTAAAAGTTGGTGACTTTCATAGAAAGCCTTTCTTTTAATATCACAAACTGCAATCTACAATGACCCTTATTCTAACCACTATTTTTCTAATTAATTCTAACAATAGAACCTTCTATACGGATTTATTTACAAACTAAATTATAAATCGGGTTTATTGATGTCCACCCTAAAGTTGGATTATTGATGTCCGCCCTTCATGCTTTCACTCCCTCACGAACCTTCAGTTGCTATATCAAAAACACCAAAACACATTAATACATTAATAAATTAACACTCCAACAATGCATTGTTCAACATATTCCATAATGTATAACAAAAATGGGGCTAAAAAACATAAACACTATTTAGAGGGTGTCTGCATAGGACCACAAACATCACTATGGAGAAGCTTCGATTTCTTAGTAGCTCGTATTGAACCATCTTTTGGGAAGGATGAACATTGCATTTTGCCCAAAATACAGCCTTCACTAACATGTTTACTAGGTGCCTCAAGCTTGGGCATGGAAGACACCATTTTAGGTTTCTACAAGCGTAGCAAACTAGCAAAATTGGGATGACCAAAGCGTGCATGCCAAAGCTTTGCATCTGACATAGCCTGAGAACCTTGAACTGCACATGTTGAATCATTCACAGATTTTGCAAAATCTATGAGGTTATATAGCCCATGACATAAAATGCTAGAAGCAATAATGACATCATCGTTTGATAGATCATGAACTATACATCTATCATCAACAAATTTCACAACCGAGTCAATCTTGACTAATGCTAAAATTGATAATAGATTTTTCTTGATCCGTGGCATAAATAAAGCATCTGACAATGTAAAAGAAATACCATCAGCAGTAGTCATAATAATCTTACCAACTCCCATGATAGTATAAGAGGAGTTGTTGGCACATGTGACAGTATTCCTTGTAGGGGAAGGCTCAAGTGAAGTGAAGAAGCTATGTTGCAAGGTAATATGTTTGGTTGCCCCACTATCAAAGTACCAAACGTATGAACCTATTGTAGACATACATTGTTCATGAGAAGATGGGTTATAATAGTAAACAATACTAAATGCCTGTTCTTGATTCTTCACAAGATTATCAAACTCTGTTTTGAGTGTAGATGACTCTACAACAACCATTCTAGCCTCTTTCTTCTCTTTTGCAACCAGTTTTGGACAACTCTTTATGACATGATCATCACAATATTTGCAAAACAATTTCCACTTTTTTGTTTTCTTCTTGTCTTCATCATCCTTCTTTGATTGTGCAGAATTAGCATACGTCTGCTTAATAGTAGATGAGCTCCATTTACCTTTGCCCTTCTGACTAGTTAGGAAAGGTTGATCTTCAACACACATAATGGAATTGTTCTGCCTAGACTATGTTGATATTGGGTAGTGATGTGTGTGAACACACTAGGACCATCAGGGCACTTTTTTCTCACTTTAGGAGGGTTTTTTTCTCCAGCTTGTATATACGCTTATAACCCTAATGGGTCACTTATCTTTGTACATTCTCTTGGTAATACATTCAATATTGTGTGTTGTGCTCCAAGCTTCTTCTTCTTCCTTGTGTTGTTCGCGTGCTTTCGTATACCTCAAACTCCAACAATTGGTATTAGAGCAGGTTGCCGTGTCATCTATGGCATCATTGACACCCCTCTCATCACAATCTCAAAATCGCATGAAATTTGGTGAGCATACTTAGGGTGATTAGGAGTTTAAAACAACTTCAGTATGTGGTGTTGAAATCATGATCTGAGCTCGTTTCGGCCTCCAAATGCACTATCGTAGTGCCTCTATAGGAAATTTCATCTTTTTGTGCCATATATATATATATATATATATATATATATATATATATATATATATATATATATATATATATATATATATATATATATATATATATATATATAGGTTTCGGTTTGTGAGTATAAGCGCCTCAAATTTTGCTACATGTTTATAAAAAATTGACAAGGTAGTTCCGTTCAACTTTTTGCGACACAATCATTTTTATGCATTAGGTATTTTAGTCAGTGGCCATGGCTCAAAGTAGTGATGTATTCCATATGTTGGTTGTTAAGGATAAGTTGGATGATGCCAACTACCCATTATGGGCTTATATGATGTGTCATGTATTGGTTGCAAAAGGAGTATGGAATATTGTGTAGGATGTTGAAAAACGTCCTATTACACCTACAAATACAATTACTAAAGGTGATGCAGATGGTGTTGAAGATGGTGATATTATTTAGGTTCCTGTTCATGTTGTGGTTCCTACTCCACCTATTGTAGAGAAACTTCATTAGGATGCCACTGATGCTCAAGCACATGCATTGATAGGATTGTCTATCAAATTTCCTCACATTCACTCTTGCAGAACAACAAAGGATGCTTTGGATACACTTACCACTTTATACCAAGCAAGGAATGAGGCTCATGTTGCTTACCTCCAAAAACACTTGGAGAGTGAGCACATGAATGAAGGAGATTCCATGGATAGCTTTTTGACAAAGATTAAAGATCTGAAGGAGGAGTTGATTTCTGATTATGAAATATTGTGTAATAGTTCACTTATGCAGACTGTTTTGAATGGTCTTCCAAATTCATATCAGAGTTTTGCTTCTACTCTTCGATTGATTAAGCAATCCAAATGCCTTAACATTCAAGGAGTTAGTCTCTATTTTGTTGTAGGAAGATTAGTCTAGGTAGAATAGGTCCATCATGTGTGTTGCAGATCAAGCTTTCTTGGATAATCAGAAGGGTAAAGGTAAATGGACCTCATTACTAGTAAGCATAAATATGCTAATTCTGCACAATCAAAGAAAGATGACAGAGACAATAAGAAAATAGAAAAGTAGAAATTGTTTTGCAAATACTGTAAATGAAATGATCATGTCATAAAGAGTTGTCCAAAATTGGCGAGAAAAGAGGCAAAGAAAAAAGAGCCTGGAATGGTTGTTGTAAAGGCCTCTACACCCAAAACAGAGTCGGCTAATCTTGTGTAGAATGAAGAATAGGCATTTACCATTGTTTGCAGTTATGATCCATCTTCTCATGAACAATGTATTTTTGCAGTAGACTTAGATGTTTGGTACTTTGATAGTGGGGCAACCAAACATATTACTTTGTAGCACAATTTCTTCACTTCACTTGAGCCTCCACCTACAGGGAATACTGTCACATGCACTAACAACTTCTCTTATCTTGTTATGGGAGTTGGTAAGATCATTATGACTATTGTTGATGGTAGTTCTTTTACATTGTCAGATGCTTTATTTGTGACATGATCAAGAAAACCTACTATCAGTTTTAGCATTAGCCAAGATTGACTTGGTTGTGAAATTTGTTAATGACAAATGTACAATTCATGATCCGTCAAATGGCGACATCATTATTGCCTTTGTCATTTTATGTCATGGGTTGTATAAACTCATAGATTTTGCAAAATATATGAATGATTCAGCAAGTGCAATTCAAGATTCTCAGGCTATGTTAGATGCAAAGCTTTGGCGTGCACACTTTGGTCATCTCAATTTTGCTAGTTTGTTACACTTGTAGAAATCCAAAATGGTGTCCTATCTACCCAAACTTGAGGCACCTGGTAAACATGTTTGTGAAGGTTGTATTTTGGGCAAAATGCAACATTCCTCCTTCCCAAAAGATGGTTCAGTTCGAGCTACTCAAAAATTGAAGCTTGTTCATAGTGATGTTTATGGTCCTATGCAGATGCATTCTTTTGGGAACGACATTAACTTTATGACTTTCATTGATGATTTTTCCAAGCATGCATGGGTGTATCCACTGAAAGCAAAGTCCAAAGTGTTTATGTGCTTCAAACAGTTTCTGGTTTTGGCCGAAATTCTATTAGCAAGTAAAATGGGCACCCTCTATTCTGATTGAGGGGGGAATATATGTCTTCTAACTTTAATGCATTTTTGGATGAACATGGGATAAAACATCAGTGTATAGTGTCATATACACCACAACAGAATGGATTTGCTAAAAGGAAGAACATGTCACTCATGGAGATGGCAAGGTGTATGGTCAAGAGTTAGGCTTTACCACATAGTTTTTGGCTTGAGGCTGTCATGTGTGCAACATATGTACTTTACAGGTGCCCCACTAAACCATTGTAGTCTATCACTCCATATGAGGCTTGGCATGGTCGCTAGCCATCTCTCGCTCACCTGCATGTCTTTGGTTGTTTGGCATATGCATTAGTGCATGAACAATGATGCAAGAAATTGGATGATAAAGTAGTGAAATGTATTTTTGTTGGGTATAGTTTTGAAAGCAAAGCCTATCGGTTGTATCATTCATGGATTAAATACATTTTGGTTATTAGTGGTGTTGTTTTTGTGGAAACTATTATTCAAACATTACTTTCATGTACTAAGGAGACATTATTTAGCTCCAAAGATATGTATGACACTTTGCTTCCTCTTTTTATAGCTGGATAGTCTAGTGCTAGTCCAAATGAGGTAATTTCTCAGCCTTTATAAGTTTCATGTGATGATGCAAATCATTATGTTTCTGATGTAGATTTACATGATGCACTTGTTGATGAGAGAGCTGATATTGAGGAGGCAAAAAGTATGCCAAAATGGCAAGTGCAAACTTTGAGAGATAGCAAATTAGATGCACCTCTATCATATCATACTCTTTCTGGATCTCATAGTGCTTTTTTTGCATCAGATTATTGTGCTATGGCTTCCTCTAGTCTTTGTGATGAGAATGAGCCTGTTTTGTTTGAGGAGCACAAAATTCTAAAAATTGGATGGTTGTTATGAAATCAGAATATGATGCTATTATGAAAAATAGTACCTAGTCTTTATGTGACTTGCCTCCGGGCAAGAAGGCCATTGGCACTAAGTGCGTATACAAGCTGAAGCATAACCCTGATGGAACAGTTAAAAGGTATAAGTCTAGGCTTGTTGCAAAGGGTTATGCTCAAGAAAGAGGCATTGATTTTGATGAATGCCGAATGGCTACTACTTGTAGCATCTGTGCACATGCAGCTCATCATGCTCGGAACGTACACTAGTTGGACATTAAAACTACATTTTTGAATGGTAACTTGCATGAAGAGTGTATGTTTTCCAACCCCATGGTTTTGTGCAGAAAGGGCATGAAAACAAAGTGTGCATGTTGAAAAAGGCATTATATGGTTTGAAGTAAGCACCACGGGCTTGGTATGAAAAGATACATGCCTACCTGATTGCACATGGTTTTGAGAACAGTCCAACTGAGAGCACCTTATATGTTAAGCGTGCAAATGATGTGCTTCTGATCATTGTTGTCTATGTTGATGGCATGCTACTTACTAGTCCTCATGAGAAGCATATTGCTGATTTTAAGGCTGACTTGCATGTCTCATTTGAGATGTTAGAATTGGGGCATTTACATCATTATTTGGGCATTCAATTTATGCAAGTTGATGGCGAAATAACTTTGTGTCAAACAAAATATATTGACACATTATTACAGTAGGCCTTGAAGACTACAAACCTATTGCCACTCCTATGGAAACATGTTTATGGTTGAGTCTTCATGATGCTAGAGATGCATTTGATGTTGTTGTCTATCAGCAAGCTATTGTATGCTTGATTTACTTTTATGCATTACTCAGCCAGATTTTCGGTTTGTTGTCTCACAGATGAGGAGGCTTATGCATTGCCTAGGTGCAAGCATTGGCAGGCAATTAAGCACATATTTTGCTACTTGAATGGTATCTAGCTACTCGGATTGTTTTATCCCAAGGGGGGGTCACTACCACCACATTTACATTCTTTTTCTGACTCTAATTGGGCTGGTTGCTATGACACTCGTGTGTCCACTAGTGGATTTTGCTTCATGCTTGGTAGCTCATGCATATCTTGGTTGAACAAGAAGCAGCCTGCTCTGGCCACTTCTAGTTGTGAGGATGAGTATAGGAAGCTTTCACATCGATTGTTGAGTGTGTGTGGCTCAGATGCCTTATGGCTGATTTGGGTGTTGGTCAGTCTTCTACCACCATCATCTTCACTGATAGTGAGAGCGCATTAGAGGAACCTTGTGTTTCATGCTCGCACTAAGCACATTGAGATGCACTATCATTATGTCAGGGAGAGCTTCTCTAATGGAGAGATCAGTTTGGCATACATGCCCACACAAGAGAACGTCGCAGACCTTTTGACAAAGGCTCTACCTAGGGAGAAGTTTGAAGATTTTCGCAAGGCTTTGGGCTTACTTCCTTTTGTGGATTGATTCCACATAGCTTGGCACTTCTTTATACATGAGTGCTAGCTCCTTGTTCGACGCATCACTCCTAGGGGGGATTTGTTGATATATTTAGGTAGTGATGTGTGTGAACACACCAGGACCACCAAGGCACTTTTTTCCCTCTTTAGGAGGTTTTTTCCCTGGCTTGTATATACGATTATAACCCTAATGGGTCACTTATCTTTGTAGATTCTCTTGGTAATACATTTAGTATTGTGTGTTGTGCTCCAAGCTTCTTCTTCTTCATTGTGTTGTTCGCATGCTTCCGCATACCTCAAACTCTAATATGTTGATCTCCTTGTAGCAGTATAGAGTGTAACTCCTCAAATGTTAAGGCATTTGGATTGCATTTCATCATCAATCAAAGAGTAGAAGCAAAACTTTGATATGAATCTAGAAGATCATTCAGAACAGTCTACATGAGTGAACTGTTTGAAAAGACTTCATCAATAGAAATCAATTGCTCCTTTAAGTCTTTGATCTTTGTCAAAAAACTATCCATGAAATCTCCTTGATTCATGTGCTCACTCTCGAACTATTTTTGGAGGTAAGCAACATGAGCTTCATTCCTTGCTTGGTATAAAGTGGTAAGTGTATCCCAAGCATCCTTTGCTATTTTGCATGAGCGAATGTGAGGAATAATGGCACGTTTGAGAGAGAAGGCTATCATTGCATGTGCTTGAGAATCTCTACCATCCCAATGAAGTTTTTCTGTAGTAGATGCAATAGGAACTGAAGCACGAACAAGAACCTGAAGATCATCATCTTCAATGCCATCGACATCATCTTCAGTAACTGTATTTGCAGGTGTAGTAGGACGTTTTTCAACACCCTGCTCAACCTTCCACAATGCTTTTGTGACCAATACATGATGCATTATCTATGCCTATAATGGGTAATTGGTACCATCCAACTTATCCTCAATAGCCAACATATGGAATACATCACTGCTTTGAGCCATGGCCACTGACTAAAATACCTTGATGCAAAAAAATGATTGTATCAAAAAGTTAAACAAAACTACCTTGTCAAGTTCTTCTAAACCTGCTGTAGACTTTGAGGTGCTTTTACTTGTGAATTGAAACTTGTATATATGTTTGACACAAAAAGATGAAACTACCTACACAAATGTTTCAATAGTGCGTTTGGAGGCCGAAACGAGCTCAAATTGTGATTTTGACACTACATAGCAAAGATGTTTTGAACTCCTAATCACCCTGGCATGCTCACCAATTTTCATGCCACTTTGAGACTGTGATCCTAGGGGTGTCGCCAACACCCTAGATGAAGTGACGGCCTGCTTTGAAACCAATTGTTGGAGTTTGAGGTCTGTAGAAGCACACAAACAATACAATGAAGAAGAAGAAGTTTGGAGCACAACACACAATACTGAATGTATTACCAAGAGAATGTACAAAGATAAGTGACATGTTAGGGTTATAGACGTATATACAAACTGGGGGAAGAAAACCTCTTAAATAAGGGAAAAGGTGCCCCGACAGTCATAGTGTGTTCAAACACATCACTATCAAAATATATCAGCAATATATTCATTACAAAAGTTGAAGAAAAACCTTTCTCCATGATACGTAAATAATCATGCATTGATTAGCACTCCATTAAGACATAAATTCCAAATCTCTTTGTTAAATTGACACTATTATGTGTGTATGCGTGTGCATGCTTTTATAAGAGGTAATAGTACAACTTTTACATTATAAAGTAAGTCCATTACTTTTAACATCAATTAAGCGTTCATTCCTTCATGGATATTTTGAGATTTAAGGGGGAAAAGGGTTTATACAATGGGTAATTATTAACATTGCAATATGATACCTTCTTATCAAGAATTCCAATAGTTTTATAGTAAGTGGGAGCCTTTAGAGACGACATATTACCAAAAAAACGATTGAATCAATGTCAAAACCATCCAAATTTTGTAATCTTTGGTGTGATAACTCATACATATGCTCATATATACATCCATTTACTTCAACGTTTTATGGCCATCCTTCTTAAATCAAGGGATCTAACTTTTCTTTGCTTGGATAGAAGACAAATTTTCCATTTCACCTCACATATCTTTTATTGGGAAGATTTTCCTCATAGAGAAAGTTTTTAATTGAAGGATACCTTTGTTTCAATTGATACTTCTGTGGTTTCCAAGAAGAAAATGGCTTAGGGCATACAAGAATTGGAACATCTTATGGTCCATGATGTAAGGTGAAGTGGAGCGAAAGCCCA
>CM035411.1:91276233-91313733 GCA_020310875.1 Ceratopteris richardii
TCGTCTGGGAAGTCCTGTTCAACTTTTTGAAGTTTTTGAGATGCAATCAATTTTCTGCATCAAGGTATTTTAGTCACCGGCCATGGCTGAAAGCAGTGATGTATGTATTCCGTATGTTGGCTCTTGAGGATAAGTTGGATGGTACCAACTATTGGTTGCAAAAGGACTATGGAATATTGTATAGGGTGTTAAAAGACGTCTTGTGACACCTTCGAATACATGTACTGTAAATATAGGTGCTTAGCTGATGGAGATGGTGTCGAAGATGATGATATTTTGCACATTCCTGTTCGTGCTTCAATTTCTGTTGCACCTATTGCAGAGCAAATTCATTGGGATTGCAGAGATGCGCAGGCACATGGATTGATAGCTTTGTTTGTCAAATGTGCCATTATTCCTCACATTCGCTCTTGCAGAATAGCTAAGGATGCTTTGGATACACTTACCACATTGTACCAGGCTAGGAATGAGGCTCGTGTTGCTTACCTCCGAAAACAATTGGAGAGTGAGAACATGAATGAAGGTGATTCTATGAACAGTTTTCTCACAAAGATCAAGGATTTGAGAGAACAGTTGATTTCTGTGGATGAAGTTATACGAGATAGCTCGCTTGTGCATACCGTTCTGAATGGTCTTCCTGACTCATATCAGAGTTTTGCTTCTACTCTTCGTTTGATAATGAAAGGCAATCCAAATGCCTTGTCGTTTGAGGAGTTAGTCTCTGTTCTATTGCAAGAAGACCAGTCTAGGCAGAACAGGTCTATTATGCGTGTCGAAGATCAAGCTTTCCTTGCTAGTCAGAAGGGCAAAGGTAAATGGAGCTCTTCTACTAGTAAACAGAAATCTGCAAATACTGCACATTCAAAGAAGGAAGACAAAGATGAGAAGAAATCAGAAAAGAAGAAATTGTTTTGCAAATACTGTAAAGCAAATGATCATGTCATCAAGAGCGGTCCGGAACTGGATGCTAAAGAGGCAAAGAAGAAAGAGGCTTGAATGGTTGTTGTAGAGGTCACTACACCGAAAACAAGTAGCTCTGAGCGAAAATGGTGTGCATAGACATGCGAAAGCTCGTGTGTAAAATGTATGGTGGTATGTAGATGCCGAGATGGCGGGGGATCTAGTGATAAAGAAGAGAGAAGAGTAAAGTTAAGGTAGCTAAGGTATGTGTGATCTGTCCCTAGTGGGCATTGGCCAATGACAAGAGAAGGGATAAGAGAGACTTCGCGGAGAGATCCAAGAATATAATCTACAGTGCTCTATCCACCATCATGTTGAAAACAAGTGAACGCACGAGATCCCGACCACTGATGCATCTCGTTATAAATAACGAGGTGGTGGAGACTACCAAACTCAAGGTGTCTCCCACATCGAGTCTTATCTTGGCCTGTATCAAATGATAATCTTCTAGTCCCAAGCTCATCAAATTCTAAGTTGTGCATGATATCTGGCTACTCCATATCATATGGCGCACGCTGTCGAGACTACATTTGTGCATTGAAGTCCCGTAAGATGAAGACCTCACCTAATGTAGAGTAGTGAAGTATGTCCTATGATAGTGGAGTATATGGTGAATCCTTATCTCTATCGTGGCCATCCCCAACATGCCTAGCATATGATGAACTCTGTGGGGGAAAATAGCATATGGCTATATATATTCATCTCTCCGTGGTCGACTCGATGCAAACCCACATATATTGTGCTTCCTCATCTCTCAAAATCTGAATCTGTGTCTTGATGCCAAGTTTGAATAGGATCTCCACATGATTGGAAGTGCGTGAAGTGCCCTACCTAGTGCTAGGCCTCAAAGTGGACTCCCACTGAAATCAAGCAACATGGAGTAAACTTCTATATGGGATCTCATGTGTCTCTGTATACAGATGAAGTCGCGTGCATAAACAAGTTCCAGAGCGGTCTGGCTGTGTCCACAGTGCCCCATTATAGTTCCAAATTGCTTTTCTGAGAGAGATGTCCTTATGTGGTGTTGTCTCATAGGCCACACACCCCTATTTAGTAGGTCATTTGTCCACAGAAACCTTACCATTAGTGTAAATGGCATGCATGCTCGTCTGTACCCACTTTGCATCCTCTAATATCTGAGGCATGCATGCTCGTCTGTGCTCAATTTGCATCCTTGTGAGATCCTCATCCATGTAACAGGATCCTCTGGTAATCCTTTGAGTATGGATCTCTTTTAAAAGAAAGCAACCTTTGTCTCTGTAGAACTCATTTGAAGAATCAGTGCAAGAGGTTTAGATGTGTCCTTTAATGTGGTCTAGATGTGTCCTTGCACATGGTCTAGATGTGTCCTTATCCGCTCTCCAAGCTTGAGTAAATGGCATTTCCTCATATCCGAGCTTATGACAGAAGTCTTTGGTATTTGTACGAGGTGAGGTGCGTTCTGTAAGGCCTGTGATTTTTATGTTAAAGTGTCGAGCTTGTCTCAGCTTTTCTTTCTCAAACATGTTTTGAACTTTGAAATACTCGTCTTTTTTTTATCTTCTTTGATCTCTTTTGTTATGCTCTTTCATACCACGTCTACCCAATTGTCACATGTCTTTTCTATGTCCGTTTTCTGTTCTTCTCTAATTTCTTCTTTGAAGTCATGGATTTTTGTGACTTCTCCATCTTCTTTAGAGTCTTTGTTTGCTTCAAGACTTTCCAGCTTGCCTTGGAGGGCTTTGTTTTGTTCCTCTATCATTTTGGTTTTTTCCTCTAGGGCTCTGATTTCTCAGATAACCTTTTCACTTCTTGGTTCAAACTTTTCAGTGAGTCTTTTTTTGCTTTCTTGATAGTTTGAGCAATCATTTACTCTCTTTCCGTTTTGTCTGCTGGTGGTGCCATTTTTAACAGAGCAGCTTTCAAAATTGAAAAGCGTTCTCCAAAGAAAGCTAATTCATGTGAAATGCTATTACTTTATATCAATTATGGTGTTTTGCAAATACTACAGCCCATGCTTAGGGTAAAATCAGAGCTCAGATGCTAGTTCAAAACCCTAAAACAGGTCGGAACCCTAGTAACTGATGGAAACAGCTGTTTGGAACAGTTCGTAACCCTAAAATCTGGTGGAAACAGCAGTTCAAAACCCTAGCCAGCAGTTTGAAACCTTACTGTATGACGGAAATAGCAGTTCGACAGGGAGATGGGGGCTCGCAGCAGTTCAAGACCAAGGTAGTCCGGTGCGTTCGGTGCGTTCGGTGCGTTCAATTCGGTGCGCGTAAGGTGCGAGGACCGAATGGGATCCGAAGGTAAGGTGCGTAAGGTGCGTCGTTACAAATACATATATGCTCATAAATATAGTATATACATATTACATCTATATTTTGCTTGTTAAAACCTATAAATAACAAATTACAACCATAATACCATTGATGAACCATGTGGCATAAAATTAAAAACACTATAGTCGAGGGAGAATCACTGGGGCAGCCATGAAAATTCCAGGAAAGTGGTCTCCAGAAGTATGTATGGGAGCTCTAAGCTCTTACTTACACAAATGGGATAATTCTTCTATGGATCCACAGGCATGGATGGGAGACTCCATCATCATCTGGCTATGGGCTTGACTCGTTCAGGATTAGACGTCGATTTGGGAAATTGACCTTGGTCAACTCCAAGTCGGCAGAGGGGATTTATTTTGCAGGAACATAAAGATGCACAAGTTTCTTATACAACATGGTTTCTAGATGCCTTCAATTATGGAGTCACAAGCCAAAATTCTATATTGCATCATCACATGGAATGACCTCAGGAAATTCTCACGATTGTTGCAAGTTCTGTTGTCACTGGTGCTGTATGTCTTTTACCTCGTGCGATTCCAGATTCTGCCAGGTGGGAAATTGAGGATGATAGACCTTGAAGATGAATACTGGAAGAAAGAAGAAACTGGAAAATGATGTGAAGGTTTTAAGATTGGTGAAAAGGGTGAAAAAGGTAGTTGACTGGACTGTGAAAAGGGTCCCTGATATAAAGGATAGTCCACTGGGCAAGAGCAGTCGACTTTTCCAGAAAACGATATGCCGAAAGTAATGGGAACCATCTCCACTGGATTAAAGTGGACCAAGTCAGTTAAAAACAGTTCTGAAGCATGGTGGCTCCCGACCATCTGTGGAATGTGCAGAACCACTCCTCCACTCTCTGCCATGTGCAGAGCCACTCCACTGGTGCCATACACTCGGCCAACTAAAAAATTCGCCATCTTGTAACGACGAACCGAATCTCTAAAACGCACCGCACCGCACCGAATTGAACGCACCGCAAAAAGGAAAAATTCGTCGCACCGAATCTACTCTGTTCAAGACAGAGAGGGGAGATGTGCTATTTAAAAAATGTTGAAAAAGCATAGGTGTCTTCCATGCGGGAGTGAAACGAGCAGATACAAAACCCTAACGAAGGTGCAGCAGATGACAGAACGAGCAGAGAACTAGGAAGGCCTGAGCGCACACAACAGAGAAGCACAGCAGTTTGAGTCCCTCTGCGAATGCGAACGCACGCATGTGCGCGCGCACACACACACACACACAGAGAGAGAGAGAGAGAGAGAGAGAGAGAGAGAGAGAGAGAGAGAGAGAGAGAGAGAGAGAGAGAGAGAGAGAGAGAGAGAGAGAGAGAGAGAGAGAGAGAAAAGAAAGAAAGAAAGAAAGAAAGTGTTTTTACGTCTATTAGGAGGCCGAACTCGGCCTATGAGACAAATCGATGTACATGGGTGTATCTTCTGTCAATCAGAAAAGATAAAAGTGCTGAAAAGAAACTGGTTAAGCTGATATAGATCTCCGTAGTGTGCATGTGGGGATACCCATGAAAGTGGTGGGGGGTGTATGGAGTGCGATATCTATGATAGTCTATATGCAAAAGGGTAGTACAACAACCATGAGAATGCATCTAAAACGACTAACTAGCTCCATCTTGTGCTAGTGGGTGGGATGTAATATGTGATACATAGGTGGAGGTGGAGTCAGGGCCACCCTGATGGCTGCAACGGGATCGGCCATCATCTGGGATCGTCTCTCCTCCATGGCGCGATGGTCACAAGCCTGGATCTCCGCAATCTGGTGTCGGTGAAGTCTCGGGGCCCGATATCCTATATCACGGGGTCGTCTCCTAGCTCGAGATATCTGAGCCTGCTGAAGAGTCACCCCGCTCGGTATGTGGGCTGAGGGGGGGAGGGCTGAAGCACGTCGTGGAATAAAGAAGTCAGTGAGCTGACTCTGTCTCCCTCCTGTATGGAGTGCTACAGTAGGCTGGAGTAGGGAATCTCTGTGACTCTGTATCTCTAGTAAGAATCGCCCGAGCTGTCGCTGGTCTCTAGAGTCCATGATCTCTCGGAGGGTGGGCTGCCCTGCAAACAGAGTCTCGTATCTGCCTCTGATGCCATCATATGCGCTACATCTGCATACAAAGTGCTCCTCATCCTCCATCTCTACTCTGCATACTCTGCATATCCGCTCCTCTCTGGGAATGTCTGCGGCTCTGCCCGTCTCAATCTCGAGTCGGTGTGATGAGACTCTCAGCTGGCCAATCGCTACCCTCAAGCTATGAGGCATGTGAGTATCCATGTAGCGTGGTCGCTGGATGAAACCGTCAGCTAGTATGTCTATGAACTGGTCTCGATAGTGCGATAGTCTCGATCCCATGTGTGGTGTGTGCCATGTCTGACTAATGTAGAGCTGCCAGAGATCCTGTCTGAGCACAACATTCCTCTCACGACGAGAGAGGTGGATGTGAGGTGAGTCTGGGTCATACTGAAAAGGCGGCAATCTGTCCATATCAAGTCCATGACTATCAAACCAGACTCTAACCTGAGTGTACCAAGCTCTCTCATATCCTAACTCTGATATCTGTATAGATGCCTCAAGAGCTCTGTGTGTGAGTCTATCTGTAGGGAGGTCCCTAATCCTCTGAATAAAGCAGATAGTCTGGAATAGTGCCTCTACTGCCATGGGTGGTGCAGCTAGCTCTGCCCTGATGATGTCATGTGGCACCGACTGTTTCCCACGAAATAATCGCGAGATCATACGTACCTGTGGCCTCTCGATCGCACTCCACTGGGTGACTGTGAGACCTGGGGCCCAAACCGTCGCAGCATACATCATAGCTGGTCTGACCAGTGTGTCAAATAGCCAGCCCTTCGTGCGGGGCTCCTGGAAGTGTGCTTGGTGACATCTCCGCTCTAACATGGCTAAAGCTGCATATCCGCGTGTGAGTCTATCGGTGGCTGCCTGTCTCATGCTGAAGGGGCCAGGCAAGCTCGTGAATGTGACTCCGAGATAGACATAGGAAGTGACCACCTCAATCTGTCCACCACCAGCTCTGAATCCTGCTCCATTCCTCACCATGGGGGAGGTGTGGAAGATCATGACCTTGGTCTTGCCAAGGTTTACTGTCAAGCCCCTCTGTGTACAAAACTCATCCAGGGCCTCAAGGTGGCGCTGTAATCCCTCGGGTGACTCTGAAATCA
This sequence comes from Ceratopteris richardii, assembly GCA_020310875.1. Taxonomy (NCBI): domain Eukaryota; kingdom Viridiplantae; phylum Streptophyta; class Polypodiopsida; order Polypodiales; family Pteridaceae; genus Ceratopteris; species Ceratopteris richardii. The sequence goes on from CM035411.1 coordinate 91,282,691, forward strand.
AGACAATGTCATCGGCATATAATAAAATGTGGACATGTGTACCTGCGAGGTCTGCACCCTCTCCTCCAGCTCGGAGAATGTAGTCCTCAATCTCGTCAATGTAGAGACCAAATAGAGTGGGAGAGAGTGGGCAGCCTTGCTTAACACCGATGGTGCTAGCAATGGCCTCAGACATACCTCCTGGACACCGTACCCTCCCAGTCACCTGCTCATAGAGTGCATAGATGGCCCAAATCACCCCTGATGGTACTCCCAAGCTCTGGAGGCGTTGGAAGAGCCTCTCTCGCGGCACTGTATCAAAAGCTTTGCGGAAGTCCACAAAGCAGCAATATAGCCTCTTCTTCCGCACCCTTGCCCCATCAATGAGGCAGCGCAGAATGAAGATGTGATCAATAGTAGAGAAAGCTCGTCGAAAACCTGCTTGGCCTCGTGCTCGTAGCCCCTCAGTCTCTGCATATGAACTGAGCTCTGCCTCAAGTATGGCACCGTATAGTTTGGCCATGGTGTGGCCAATCATGATGGTCCTGTAGTTCCCTGGATCCAGGGTGTCGCCAGATTTGTGGATAGGCACAATGGTGTGCCTAGTCCACTCCTCTGGGAAGCCCTCTCCTATAGCCCGGTTGAAGACATGTGCAATCAACGGGGCTATAGTGGAGGCTGCATATATGAGATGCTCGCTCTGCAATCCTGCGTGGTCTGTCGAACGTCCATGTCGAAGTCGTCGTATGGCCCTCTCAACCATCTTTGCTGTGAAGAGAGAAGAACTAGTAGGGCGAGGCTCAAGTGGCTGGGGAATGGGAGGCTGCCTAGGTACCTCATATAACCTCTGAGCATAATCATGCCATGTGTGTGGGTCTCCAATAGGTGTGGTCGGGCGTGGCTCTCGTAGGCTGCGCCATGCTGCAGCACTGTCCATACTCATAAAGAGATGGTATAGCTCAAGCTCCTGTGCCTCCTCAAAGGCTCGCCTCTTTCGACGTGTGAGAGTCTTCATCTGTCCCTTGGCCTCTCTCTCTGTGATCTCTCCCAATGCTCGCTGAGCTCGTAGTCGGCGGTAAAGATCTCTGCAATCCTCATCATACCAACGATGTTGTGGCATAGTCCCGGGAGGAGGTGTGTGACGAGAATGGATGGTGTGTGGGAAGGAGCTGATGGCTGATGTCTGAAGAACTGATGCTATCTGAGAGGTGAGTAGGGATAGTGGAGTGTCAGGATGAAGTAAGAGAAGACCCTGCTCGACTCGAGCCGCATATATGTGAGCTAGCTCGTGTGTGAAGTGGATGGTGGTGTGTGGGATGCGTGCTGCGGGTATGCGTGTAGGGGTGTCTCCCTTCAGGGAGAGTGCGAGGTATGTGTGATCAGCCCCAATGGGTATGGGTGGGATGGTGAATGAGGTAAGTAGGTGGATGGCCTCTCTGGACCCCATGACGTAATCTACTGTACTTCCCCCGCCATCTGTGACTGAGTGTGGTATGCATGTCAATCCTCCTGAGGTAGGCCACTGAGTCATCCCGTTATAGATAACGAGATTATGTCGAGAGCCTAGTCTGAGTAGGTGAGTGCCATAGTGAGTGTGTGTAGCGTCGGCTGAAGCTCGAGCTGTAGACTCATCCTCTATGGTATGTAGTATCTCCGGGTCTTCTGGGTCAAATATCTCACACTGATCATTGCCTGTCCTGGCATTGAAGTCTCCCATAAGGAAGACTTCCCCTAATGCAGAGTACTCTGTAATCTCTTCTGACAAGCAAGTGTATGGTGAGTCCTCCTCTCGATCTATGATAGCGAAACGCGAGCAAAGTAGCATAATGCTATGAAGATGATCCTCTCCTGCGAGAGCTGGAGTCGAATCCAAAGATATCTGGCCTGTGAATCACGTGCGACTATCTGTATCCTGCTCTGAAGTCCATCTCTAAAGAGTATGGCTACTCCTCCTGATCCTCGGGTGGTGTGCTGACGTGTACACTCTCTGTATGTGGACTCCCACTGAAAACCGTGGACACGAGGTAGGCCCCGGTCCGGGCTCTCATGTGTCTCTGTGAGCATAATGATGTCTTTGCCTTTGCGCACCTCTTCCAATCTCTCTGGGTGTGTCCATAGATCTCCATTGCAGTTCCAAACTGCAAGGTGTATCTCCTCGAGTGTCTCACAGGCCGCGAATCCCTATGGGATGGCCTTGCCATCAATGATGACACGACCATCTCTGTATGAAGCCTTCTTTCCTTCTTTGCGAGCTTGATGTACTCTCGGCATGCATGCACGACGGTGTGCTACCTGCATGGGTGTGAGATCATCGTCAAGGTAGATGGGGGGGCCATCAAGTGCTCTCAAAATCACCCTCTTGCGTAGGAAAGTAGATCTTATATCTTCGGAAGGGAAGTGTAGAATGAGAGCTCTCTTCTTCGTGGGGTCTCGTCCCGTTCTCCAAGACTTGATGAATGGGGGGGACTCCTCTTTGTAGCCGAGTATCTTGCATAGTGTCTTCCCATCGGACTCGGGGGTAGAGCCTTCTTTTTCTTCAATGCCCGTGATGCGTACATTGAGACGGCAGGCATGTCTCATCTTTTCTTCCTCAATAGTGGTGTGCACGATGAGGGCTTCTTCCTTTTGTGCTTTCTCTTTGGCTTCTTTTTTGATGTTCTTCTTCACTATGTCGATCCACCCTTCTTTGGTAGCTTCTAATTTGTTTTCCATGCTCTCGGTCAAGGATTTGGTGAGTTCTTCTTTGAGAGCTTCTGTCTTGTTCATACTAATCTCTCCTTCTTCGGGTGTAAGAGAGACCATTGAAGCTTTGAGGAGCTCCAATTCCTCTTTCATGTTTGCCCTCTCCTTAGCCCATTCTTCTTTCTCTTTCTGCCATGCTTCCCTCTCCTTATGATATGTTTCTACTTCCTTCTCGAGCTTTGAGAGGCGGCTGATGATGGCCGTGATAGTGGAGTCCACCATCTTCTTGTTTTCTTTGATAGCTATGGTCAGTTTGTCCTCCATTTTTGTCAAATCGTCCTTCTTAGCCGTAGCGCTCATTGCATTCGAAGATGAAAAAATGCTCAAGAGTACTGAGCCTAAAGACTTGCGATGAAGACGGGAGCGCGCCCGATGCGCGATGGAGCAAGGGTGGGAGTGGCTACTTGAGAGAGAAAGTCCGATGGAGCAAGGGTGGGAGTGGGAGCAAGGGTGAGAGAGAAAGTCCGGGGCAGGGACACACTACTTGAGAGAGAAAGTCCGGGGCAGGGACACACTACTTGAGAGAGAAAGTCCGGGGCAGGGACACACTACTTGAGAGAGAAAGTCCGGGGCAGGGACACACTACTTGAGAGAGAAAGTCCGGGGCAGGGACACACTACTTGAGAGAGAAAGTCCGGGGCAGGGACACACTACTTGAGAGAGAAAGTCCGGGGCAGGGACACACTACTTGAGAACACACTACTTGAGAGAGAAAGTCCGGGGCAGGGACACACTACTTGAGAGAGAAAGTCCGGGGCAGGGACACACTACTTGAGAACACACTACTTGAGAGAGAAAGTCCGGGGCAGGGACACACTACTTGAGAGAGAAAGTCCGGGGCAGGGACACACTACTTGAGAGAGAAAGTCCGGGGCAGGGACACACTACTTGAGAGAGAAAGTCCGGGGCAGGGACACACTACTTGAGAGAGAAAGTCCGGGGCAGGGACACACTACTTGAGAGAGAAAGTCCGGGGCAGGGACACACTACTTGAGAGAGAAAGTCCGGGGCAGGGACACACTACTTGAGAGAGAAAGTCCGGGGCAGGGACACACTACTTGAGAGAGAAAGTCCGGGGCAGGGACACACTACTTGAGAGAGAAAGTCCGGGGCAGGGACACACTACTTGAGAGAGAAAGTCCGGGGCAGGGACACACTACTTGAGAGAGAAAGTCCGGGGCAGGGACACACTACTTGAGAGAGAAAGTCCGGGGCAGGGACACACTACTTGAGAGAGAAAGTCCGGGGCAGGGACACACTACTTGAGAGAGAAAGTCCGGGGCAGGGACACACTACTTGAGAGAGAAAATCCGGGGCAGGGACACACTACTTGAGAGAGAAAGTCCGGGGCAGGGACACACTACTTGAGAGAGAAAGTCCGGGGCAGGGACACACTACTTGAGAGAGAAAGTCCGGGGCAGGGACACACTACTTGAGAGAGAAAGTCCGGGGCAGGGACACACTACTTGAGAGAGAAAGTCCGGGGCAGGGACACACTACTTGAGAGAGAAAGTCCGGGGCAGGGACACACTACTTGAGAGAGAAAGTCCGGGGCAGGGACACACTACTTGAGAGAGAAAGTCCGGGGCAGGGACACACTACTTGAGAGAGAAAGTCCGGGGCAGGGACACACTACTTGAGAGAGAAAGTCCGGGGCAGGGACACACTACTTGAGAGAGAAAGTCCGGGGCAGGGACACACTACTTGAGAGAGAAAGTCCGGGGCAGGGACACACTACTTGAGAGAGAAAGTCCGGGGCAGGGACACACTACTTGAGAGAGAAAGTCCGGGGCAGGGACACACTACTTGAGAGAGAAAGTCCGGGGCAGGGACACACTACTTGAGAGAGAAAGTCCGGGGCAGGGACACACTACTTGAGAGAGAAAGTCCGGGGCAGGGACACACTACTTGAGAGAGAAAGTCCGGGGCAGGGACACACTACTTGAGAGAGAAAGTCCGGGGCAGGGACACACTACTTGAGAGAGAAAGTCCGGGGCAGGGACACACTACTTGAGAGAGAAAGTCCGGGGCAGGGACACACTACTTGAGAGAGAAAGTCCGGGGCAGGGACACACTACTTGAGAGAGAAAGTCCGGGGAAGGGACACACTGCTTGAGAGCTTTCTCTTGGTCTTAAATCAAAGCTTTGAAACCCTAAGAACTGAGTTGCGGAACCCTAAAAAATTATTTTCGAATGCCTAAAAACCCTAAAAAGAGAGCAGTTCACGGTGGAGGCCGGGGACAGGTCGCGAACGGGCTTGGGGGAGGCGAGAGACGTTGCGGGAGGGGCTGAGGATAGGTTGTGCAGGGCGTGAGGGCTGCGGGCAGGCTGTCGGGGGGGGGGGGGTTGGCGCTGCGTTTTAGGGTTTCTGCACGGGGCAGAGCTGCGGGAGAAGGGAGAGGTGGCGATTAGGGTTTTCGTGCAGATCGAGCAGAGCGCGGGAGGGGCTGAGGGAGGCGAGAGGCTGTTGTGGAGGCTGTTGCGCAGCAGACAGAGCAGTGCAGGTCGCGAGCCATGGAGGGGGTGACGGAGCAGGCTGTCGCTCTGAGAGAGAGAGAGAGAGAGAGAGAGAGAGAGAGAGAGAGAGAGAGAGAGAGAGAGAGAGAGAGAGAGAGAGAGAGAGAGAGAGAGAGAGAGAGAGAGAGAGAGAGAGAGAGAGAGAGAGAGAGAGAGGAGGGAGGGAGGGAGGGAGGGAGGGAGGGAGGGAGGGAGGGAGGGAGGGAGGGAGGGAGGGAGGGAGGGAGGGAGGGAGGGAGGGAGGGAGGGAGGGAGGGAGGGAGGGAGGGAGGGAGGGAGGGAGGGAGGGAGGGAGGGAGGGGGGGGGGGGGGAGGGAGGGAGGGAGGGAGGGAGGAGGGAGAGAGAGAGAGAGAGAGAGAGAGAGAGAGAGAGAGAGAGAGAGAGAGAGAGAGAGAGAGAGAGAGAGAGAGAGAGAGAGAGAGAGAGAGAGAGAGAGAGAGAGAGAGAGAGAGAGAGAGAGAGAGAGACTTTTTAACGTCTATGAGAGGCCAAAATCGGCCTATGAGACAAAACATATACATCATTATGATCCAATCCACTGTGATCCCAAAAGGAAAATAAAGTGTGATACCGCAAACGGGTATAAAAGGAGTGGATAGTAATTGGCATCAAGGGTGTGGGGTGCTATGGGTATGCACTCTATATGCTCAATGGGTGAGATACAAACATGATATGCATAGGGAGGGGAGGCTCGATGGTATCACAACCCACTAAATGCCTGGAGTGGGTGTAGGATATAATGCATCGGTGGGTAAGGCATCATGGCGATCCTCAAAATGCTCTGAGCGTCCAAATCGATAGGGGTGCGTTGCTGACGTCTCCGTATCTCCATGTCATGGAGTACGTGAATCGCCTGAATCTCTCTCTGATGTGGACGGGCTCTCTGGACTTGGGTCTCGGTCGTCAACGCTGTCGTCTAAGCTCCTCTGCTCTGTGTAATGTGACACCCCGCATCGAGCTGGGTCCTTGAGTGGCTTTGGGTCTGAAAAAATCTGTAATATAAGTCTGAAGGGGGGGGGGCCAGGTGTATCTCCATCTGCTGCTGGAGGAGTGATGCACAACGGTGCTGGAGCTCTACTAGGAAACGACCTAGAGGGCGTTGGTCCTGTGTTCCCAATAAAGCCCTGATCTCTCTGGGCCCCCTGAAGAGTTGTGGGTAGCGGTCTCTGATGTCCTCATATGCCTCACATCTACATGTGTAGTGCTCCTCGTCCTCCACCTCCTCTCTACATATCCTGCATAATCTCTCACCCCTCGGGGTATGTGTGGCTCGCCCAACCTCAATCTCGAGCCGGTGTGATGATACTCTGAGCTGCCCAATGGCCACTCTCTCAGTCGGTGCCATATATGTATCCATGTATCGTGGTCTCTGAATGAAACCATCCGCTGTCACAGTCAGGAAGTGCTCTCTGTAGTGTTGCCTCTTCGTGGGAAGAGGCTCCCGTGGTGCTATCCATGTCTCCCTGACGTGTATGTGTAGTAGGTCCTGACGGATGATCCTATTCCTCTCCGAACGAGAGAGGGTAATGTGGGGGGAAGAGAGGTCATACTGAAAAGGGGGGAGATCCGTAATGCTCATGCCATGGTCTGCTAACCATCGGTAAGTCTGTGCATACCGTACTCTCTCATGCCCTGTCTCTGCCAAATGTCTAGAGCTCTCAAATGCAAGCCTGGTGAGTCTACTGGTGGGGAGCTCTCTGACTCTCAGAATAAAGGTCACCAACTGGAAGAGGGCCTCCACTAGCATTGGTGGTGTGCCATGCTCAGCTCGTATAATGTCATGTGGAACGGAGGGCTTGCTGCGCAGTAAGCGTGAGATCATGGTGACCTGGGGCCTCTCAATCCGCGCCCACATCACCTCTGTGATCCTTGGTGCCCATACTGCCGCTGCGTACATCAATGCGGGTGTCACTAGAGTGTCAAAGAGCCACCCCTTAGTCCGGGGCTCTTGAAAAATGTGTCTGAAAGCAGCGTCTCTCCAATCCTGCAAGTGTCGCATAGCCTCGCATCAATCTATCCTCGCGGCCTGTGCCATGGAGAATACCCTTGTGCTGCCCGAGAAGGTGACACCTAGGTAGACGTAGGAGTCCACTACCTCTATCTATCCTCCAGCTGTCGTGAAAGAGGCACGATGGCGTACTATCCTGGAGGTATGGAAGATCATGGCCTTGGTCTTGCCAAGGTTCACTGTGAGTCCTCTCTCCATGCAAAAGGTATCGAGCGCCTGTAAATGTGACTGCAACCCCTCCTTTGACTCTGAAAGAAGGACAATGTCATAAGCATATAGTAGGATGTGTACTGGCGTACCTCCGAGGTCTCCTCCTCGCCCTCCTGCTCGCTGTATATACTCCGTGATCTCGTCGATGTAGAGACCAAAGAGAGTGGGTGAGAGAGGGCAACCTTGTTTCACACCAATGGTGCTAACAAGGCTGTCTGATAGACCGCCAAGGCAGCGTACCCTGCCTGTGACTCGTGCATACAAAGCGTGGATGGCCTATAGCATGTCTGATGGTAGCTGTAACTCTTGGAGCCTCCGTAGTAGTCTCTCTCGAGGGACCATGTCGAAGGCTTTGCGGAAATCCACAAAGCAACAGTATAGTCTCTGCTTCCTCGCCTTCGCGCTCTCAATCAAGCAACGAAGCACGAAGATGTGGTCGATGGTGGAGAAAGTGCGGCGGAAGCCTGCGTGGCCGGGTGCTCTGATCCCATCTGCCCCAACGTGTGTACTGAGCTCTGCCTCTAGTACTGCCCCATAGATCTTGGCCAGGATATGGCCTATCATAATAGTCCTGTAGTTCCTTGGGTCCATCATATCGTCGGACTTATGGATAGGCGTAATGGTATGCATAGTCCATGAGTCCGGTAATCCCTCAACCAAAGCACGGTTGAAGAGATGGGAGATCAAGTGGGAAACTACATCTACTGCGTATATAAAGTGCTCTCCCTGTAGCCCCGTGTGGTCTTCTGAACGGCCATGCTGTAGCCTATGGATGGCCTGTCGTACCATGCCTTCCGTGAAGAGGGTGGATATCATAGGACGCGGTGTGGAAGGAGTCGGCAATGGTGGCTGCCCTGGGACGTCATATAACCTCTAGGCGTAGGTGTGCCAAGTCGGAGGATGTGCTATGGGTGTAGGTGGGCGTGGCTCACATAATGCCCTCCATGCGGTGGCACAATCCCTACTCATGAGAAGGTCGATCAACTCTTCCTCCTGTCACTCCTCGAAAGCTCGCCGCTTCCGGTGTGTGAGGGCTTGCATCCGTCGTCGTGCCTCCCTCTCTGTGATGGATCCCAAGATACTCTGTGCTCTTAGATGTCGGTATAGTCGCCTACACTCCTCATCGTACCATCTATTCTGGGGTGTATGCCCCAGATGTGTCGAATGTGTAGTGTTGTGGGTGGTGTGTGGGAAGCTGAGAGTAGCAGATGTATGGAGGATCGAGGAGAAGTGGGCGGTGAGGGTGTCCAAGGAGGCAGAGGGATCAAGGGAGTAGATGCGCTCTCGAACATGGGAGCTATAGATATGTGCTAGCTCATGTCTAAAGTGAATGGTGGTATGGGCTCGTGGCTGTATGGTGACGGGGTGGGATATGCATGGTGAGCCGCGAATGGATAGGGCAAGATATGCGTGATCAGCTCCAATCGGTAAGGGTGGGATAGTGAATGAGGTGATGAGATGTGTTGCCTCCGGGGGTCCGATAACATAGTCTACCACACTGCCCCCCTTGGTATCGTGGGTGGAATGAAGGTGAGACTGCTCGAGGTGGGCCAGATCCCCATCCCATTATATATAATGAGACGGTGTGCTTCTCCCATCTTGAGTAGGTGTCGGCCGTATGAGGTGGGTGTGGCGGTGTCGGCTTAGGCTCTGAGTGTAGGCATGTCCTCTATGGTACGAAGCATCTCAGGGTCGTCAAAGTCGTAGATATCACACTGGTGGCTTTGAGTGTGGGCATTGAAGTCTCCTACAAGGAAGACTTCACCCATCCCGGTATACTCCATAATCGTGTCACTGAGGCAGTCATATGGCGATGTGGTGTCTGGTCCCTCCCCCCCTGATAGCTGCTCGGGGGAATGTGTGAAGCGCGAACCAATGGGTGCAATATAGCATACGGCGAAGTACGCTGCTCTCTCCTCTGATAGCTGGAGGCGTATCCACATGAAACGTGCCTCTGGGTCTCTAGCTACCACCTGAACCCTGTGCTTTAGCGACTGTCTGTAGAGCACGGCTACTCCTCCTGAACCTCGTGTTGTGCGCTGTCTCTTGGCGGCGGTGAGCTTACTCCCACATATAGCCCTCAATCCTCGGTAGCCTCCTCCCCGGGCTCTCGTGTGTCTCTGTCAAGAAGATAATGTCTCTGCCCTCCATCACCTCCTCGAGGCGCCCTGGATGTGTCCACAAAGATCCATTGCAGTTCCAGACTGCAATGTGCACCTCCTGCTTTGCTGTCTCATAGGCCGCGAATCCCTAGTCAATGGGCCGTCCATCAATGATGACCCGACCGTCTTTGTATAGGGCACGATGTCCCTCTCGTCTTGCCTGGAGGACATGCGGCATGCATGCCCGTCTTTGCTCTACCTGCATCCGTGTGAGGTCGTCATCCAAATAGATGGGGGTGCCCGGTGTAGTGCGTAGTACCGCCCGTGGTCTGAGGAAGTCTCTCCTCCCGGCCTCATATGAGAACTGAAGGATAAGTGCTCTGCTCCGTGTGGTGTCCCGTCCTGCTCTCTAGGCTCTGGTGAAAGGGAGAGGCTCATCCGCGCGGTATCCAAGTAATGTGCACAAGCGACGCCCGTCCTTCTCTGGTGATCCGTCTGTCTCTGTGAGGCCGGAGACGCGAACATTGAGCCTGCGAGCCTTTCGCATCCGCTCCTCCTCAATGGTGGTATGCACTATGTGGATCTCCTCATGGTGGTTGTTCTTCTTTGCCTCCTTTCGAAGGTTCTTTTTTACAACCTCGACCCATCCATCTTTCTTAGTCTCAAGCTCGCTCTGCAACACCTCCATACACTCCTTCTTGATAGTCACCCGAATGTCCGCTAGCTTTCGAGTGATCTCCCCCTCCTCGTGCACGTTGTCCAGTTTTGTTTTCATATCAGTAAGCTCAGTGTGCAACTCCTCCCGGTCCCGTGAGTGCTGCTTACGGGTAGCAAGAAGCTCTTCCCGAAGGGATTCGTTTTCCTTCTCCAAGGTTGCCACCTTGGCTTCGAGGGCGACAACTCTGCGGGTAACCCCGTTCAATGCAGAATCTCCTTCTTTCTTGTGTTTTCCTATCAACTCTCGGAGGGCATGCTCTAAGGTGGCCAGCTCCTCCTTCAGCTTGGGAGCCATTGGGGGGGGGGAGGGAGAGAGAGAGAGAGAGAGAGAGAGAGAGAGAGAGAGAGAGAGAGAGAGAGAGAGAGAGAGAGAGAGAGAGAGAGAGAGAGAGAGAGAGAGAGAGAGAGAGAGAGAGAGAGAGAGAGAGAGAGAGAGAGAGAGAGAGAGAGAGAGAGAGAGAGAGAGAGAGAGAGAGAGAGAGAGAGAGGGCTGAGGTTAGGTGGGGGGCGTTTGGGGGTAGGTTTAGGGTTTCAGGTTAGGGTTAGGCTTAGGCTTAGGCTTAGGATTTAGGGTTTCGGTTTTAGGGGTAGGATGTAAGATTAAAATAGGTATATTAGGCATATTCATGGTTAGGGTTTGGGGTTAGAGAGAGAGAGAGAGAGAGAGAGAGAGAGAGAGAGAGAGAGAGAGAGAGAGAGAGAGAGAGAGAGAGAGAGAGAGAGAGAGAGAGAGAGAGAGAGAGAGAGAGAGAGAGAGAGAGAGAGAGAGAGAGAGAGAGAGAGAGAGAGAGAGAGAGAGAGAGAGAGAGAGAGAGAGAGAGAGAGAGAGAGAGAGAGAGAGAGAGAGAGAGAGAGAGAGAGAGCCTTCTTCCATTGCAGAATTTGATGTTTGATTATGAGACCAACTCTGTGTTGCGGGCAGAGATGGCAAAAAAGAATTTATTTGTCAAGCGGGGTAAGAGGAGTCATGTCATCTATCTGTTGCATTATCTTTTTTCATATCTTTTTTCTATCCACTTCTTATCTCCCACTGTATCTTTATGAAATTTGTTTTAGATGTCAAATTTTAGTCCCATGTATGAGAGGAATTCCATTGAAAATTTGCAGCTGTTAAGCTTTTAGTATGTGATGAAGTTTATCTAAGAGTGTCACTGTGTATGAATGGCAAGATCAAGTGCCTTCTTAAGGAGTCAATCAATATTTATGGTCTTCATTTCGCCCTATTGTTAGGTCTGTAGTGCTCAATGCTTTTGCTATATGCATTTCATGTGGGACCTTGAAGATGTAGAAAAATACACTGGTGTAATTCTGTTCTAATGAGATTGTTGTCTAAAGGAAGATCTCTGCATCCAAGGAAGATAATAAATGGGATCTCAGCACTGGTATCACAGAGCTTCTTGTGAGTTCATGCTTATGGTGTGTGTGCATTGTGGGGTGTGTGTGTTAGCATGTGTTCATTCTTAGTTCTATACCGACTATTGGGCACTGATGACGCTAGTAGAGATGTCATAGTATTGAGTCTATACTATGTATAATGGAGCTGATCTGCTATATTGTCTTGTGATTGACTACCATGAGCTTATAGCTTCATTTTCTTTTGAGGGTGAATCTGGGGTTTGCCTGGATTCATTCTGGTATATGCTAGTATCACAATCCCTATGTTATGTAAAAGGAACCAGGTTGTAGGTACCCTTCTTTGTGCTGTTTGTTCTCTTTCCAAACCTGTTTGCGTCTATCTATCATCTGCCCTGGCTTTTTGTCATCTAACATATCAACAGCCTGTCATTGATCTAACTCTTAATTTCATTCTATCCACTTTTCATTACTATAAATATTGGTGTACAGTAGTCTGTATTGTTTTGTATCTGACTATAGCACTTGTGTGAACAATAGTCATGTAATGGATGGGTTATCTTTGGTTCTTTTCTCCAACCACCAAGAATCCTTAGAGACCATGAGAGTTGGGGATATTGGTGGGTATTGGCCTTGTGCAGTATTTTGACTTATTGGTGGGTATTGGCCTTGTGCAGTATTACTATTCATTGGTCAGCTTCTTAGTGAATGTTTCAGATACTTACTCAAAGCTCTTGTGCACTCTATAGTGATTTGAACATGCTTTGGGGTCACCCATGCAAAGAAGGTGTATAATTAACAAACGAGTGTAGTGACTGGAAGATCAATGCATGTACATTTAAATTATCTACCTGAAGAGAAGAGAATGACAAGAAGAAATTAGATTTTTCATTTCTTGAAGATTCGTTAACATGCATTTGAATAATGCATCAAACAAAAATATCATGAAACCACTAGTCTCTAGAGACAAGGTTTAGGTTTTACAAGGAGCACGCACAACAAAAAAGGACATTATGTATTCAGGAGTGATAGAAATCCAGTTCTTTGAGCCCATGAGTTCATGTGCATGGTGTATGTGAGCGTGTTTTCATTCTTGGTTCTATCCCTCCTATTAGTCTCTGATGACCTCTGCATAATGAAGCTGATGGTTGTGAAGCCTTGTGGTTGAGTATTGTGAACATTTAGTTGCAATTTCGTTTCAGGCAGAATTCAGGGTTTGTTTGGATTGATCTTGATGAATATGTCAAATTGGGCAGTTATAGGCATTTACATTATTTTTATGACTTTTGGTTGTTGGTCAGGTGTGAACATGCCCAAATAACCCAAAAGTCATTTATCAATAAGATTTGGTCCTAAATCTCTCATAACTTGATTGGGACTTCTTCAATTTCAGTTTCCATCTTCTTCTCCAAATTTCTACGCAAGTTTCTCTCTCTACTTTCTCTCTCCTCACACAAAAGCTCACTTCCTTTGAGTTTGGAGCAACCGAGCACACCACGACGTAGCTCTCTGCAGCCTCTTTCAACTAGTATCAGAGCTTTGAACTGTCCCATCGCAACAAAGTTGTTCCAAATGCTTTTTTATTTTAGCCTATGCTAAGCTGAAGGCTTTTTCTTGCATTTGGGACGCCAGGAAAAACCTTCATTTTTTGCAATAAAAGTGTTGTTTTTGGAGGATTACTTGAACCCATGGCAAAGCTGAAGCAAATTTTGAGTTTTTCAGAGAGTTTCCTCGCGGAGAACCTCTTCTATTGTGCTTCTTGTATTCCCACATGTCATTTCCAAAAACCTCTTTGCTGAATTTTTTATTTATAGGTCCTTTTGTTGCAGAAATTCTCTCTCATTTCAAGTGGGAGTACATGTATAAGGATTGTGGAAGTGTATACATGCCGAAAACTTATTACAACGGGTCATTTCTCTGATTTTGCAAGTCATATTGTTGCAAAAATTGGGGCTTTTGTGAAAAGAAGCGCCCATTGTCTTTGTTTTGCATCTATGTATGCCTTTTGTGGTCGAAAACAACAAATTTATTGTTTTTGATGCAATTACAGCTTGTTGGAATTTTTTGAAATTTTATGCAAAAAATGTCAGAAATTGTTTTCTTTCAAGTTTTGAACACTTTTTGGGCTTAATTTCTAAGTTGTAGTCTCATCGTGATTGCGCATAGCACAACGGGTGAATTTTACCTTTTTTGGTGAAATTTTGAAGCTCTAAGCATGCAAACATGGCTTCTTCCTCCTCTGATGTCAAAAATTTGTTTGAGATCAAGAGATTTGAGGGTAGTGGCTTTGATTTGTGGAAAGGGAGAATGCTGAGCATCCTCGTTCTTAAAGATTGCAAAGGGGCTCTTGAGGAAGTCAAACCTGAAGATATGGCAGACGAAGCATGAACAAACATAAACAAGAAGACCATCACTTATATCAAGATGGTTGTATCATATGAAATCTTAGTGGGTTTGAAGGGCCTTACAAGTGATGTTGAGGTATGGGAGAAGATGAAGACCACTTATGAAAATACCATGCACTGTAAATGAAGTGCATCTTATGCATGAGCTAGTGTGTATGCAACTTGATGAGTCAAAAAGTGTAGCTTAGAACATATCTGCGTTTACATGTAGTCTCTTGCAATCGAAGGACTTCATATTACCTGCATTTGATGGTAAGCTTAAGGCCATCTTCTTGTTGATGACCTTACCTGATACATGGGAAACATTGGTTGTTTCACTTTCTAATAACCCAAACCTTACCTTCGATGGTGGAAGGGGTTCTATTTTGAATGAGGAAATCAAGAAGAAAGCAAGTGGAGAGGGAAGAGGTTCAACCAATATGGCTAGAGTAAGAATAGAAAAGAAAAGTGGAAATGTACAGAGGAAGAGGAGCAAAAGCAAAGGCAAGGCTGAAGTGACTTGTTATCAGTGTGGTAGGAAAGGTCACAAAAAGCTTGATTGCAGATACTACAAAGCTAAACTAGAAAGAAAAAAGAACACAGATGACAAGAAGAAAAAGGACACCAAGAATGAAGCACATGACAATTCAAAGGACAAGGACAAAGAGAAGGCCAATGTGGCCTCTAGCGTTGTCATTGAGGAGCTATCAAATGCAGAAGATATTCTTTGTGCTACTATGGAAGAAGACCATACCGAAGTTAATGATGCTTCTGTTAATATTCATGCACAGGATATGCAGATCACAAATAGGGATTTGATTGATGCCTTCCTTATTGTGAATGATGCATTGTCACAAACATGGATTGTGGATTCAGGTGCATCATTCCATCTACTCCTATTAAGGAGTGTTTTACTATCTTTCATGCAGGCAGCCATGGACATGTATATCTTGGAAATAACCATGCTTGTTCTATTGAAGGTATTGGCACATTTTACCTCACTGTAGATGGCATATGCATGGATATAGTACCCTCTTTGAGAAGGGGTCATGGAAGCTTATCAAAGGCTCTAGGCTGATTGTTAAAGGTACAAAGAAAGGGACTCTTTATTGAAAGAGGCCGCGGAGAGCTACGTCGTGGTGTGCTCGGTTGCTCCAAACGCCAAGGGAGTGGGCTGCTGCGTGAGGAGAGAGAAAGTAGAGAGAGAAACCTACGCAGAAATTTGGAGAAGAAGATGGAGAAGCTGAAGTTGAAGAAGTCCCAATCAAGTTATGAGAGATTTGGGACCAAGTCTTATTGATAAGTGATTTTTAGGTCATTTGGGCATGTTCACACATGGCCAATGACCAAAAGTCATAAAAATAATGTAAATGCCTATAACTCCCCAATTTGGGGTCCAAAAAATACAACAAAAATATGTCTGGAAAGCTCTCGAAGAGAGCTTTCACATGGAAGGGTCAAAATATACAAAAGGAGAGTCCTTGGGGCCTTTATCCCCAACAACCTCCCACTTAAAGGACCAAGGAGGCTCCTTTAAGCTAAGTAACTCCCACCATCTGTATACATAGCTGATGTTGTGCCTTGGGTAGACACTTCGTGAGAGCATCTGCAGGATTCTGTGAAGTATTGACCTTGATCAAAGTGATCAGGCCATCCTCTAACACCTCTCTGATGAAGTGATATCTCACATCAATATGCTTTGTGCGAGCATGAAACATGGCATTCTTTGCCAAACATATGGCACTCTGGCTATCGCATCCAAGAAGAGGTGCCTTTTCAAGCATCCCAAACTCACTGCAGAGCCTAGCTAACCAAATGGCTTCTTTGGAAGCCTCTGTGGCTGAAATATATTCAGCCTCTGTAGTAGATAGTGCAACTATCCTCTGAAGTCTAGAGCACCATGAAATAGCTCCACCTGCAAGGATGTATACATAGCCACTTGTGGACTTGCGTGTGTCCACATCACCTGCCATGTCTGAATCACAAAATCCTTTTAACTCCAATGGACCCTTTCCATAACATACGCATTTACTTTTGGTCCCTTTCAAATATCTCAAGATAGATTTGACTGCCTCCCAATGAGCTCTACCAGGATTAGCCATGAACTTGCTAACAACTCCCACTGCATGAGCAATGTCTGGCCGAGTGGCAACCATAGCATACATAAGTGAACCACAAGCTGATGCATATGGAACACTCTTCATGTAACTGGCTGCATCATCATTTTTGGGACAGTCATCCTTGGAAAGCTTAACATGTGGCTGCAATGGCACTCCAAGAGGCTTAGCATCAGCCACATTAAATCTGTCCAGCACTTTTTCAATGTACTTTTCTTGGGATACCTGCAAAGTATGCTGCTGTCTATCCCTTTTTATACGCATACCAAGAATATGCTCAGCTTCCCCAAAATCTTTCATTGAGAATGCAGAGTTCAGCTGCTGTTTTAGAGCATTCAGAGTGCTCTTTTTCTTCCCAGCCAGCAGCATATCATCTACATACAGTACAAGAATAATTGGGCTGCCATCTTCATCCTTTTTCGTGTACAAACAATGATCTGCATGGCTTCTTTTAAACCCATGTTTGAGCATAAATGCATCAAACTTCTTATACCATTGTCTGGGGGCCTGTTTCAGCCCATACAAGCTCCTTTTCAGTTTGCATACCAGATGCTCTTTTCCAGGAATGGCATATCCTTCTGGCTGTTTCATGTACAGCTCTTCATCTAAATCACCATGCAAAAAGGCTGTTTTAACATCCATTTGGAATAATTCCAAATCCAAGGCAGCTGTGAGAGCAAACAACACACGTAAAGTGGTCATTTTCACCACTGGAGAGAACACTTCTTGGAAATCAATGCCCTCTTTTTGGGCATATCCCTTAGCAACCAGCCTTGCCTTATACTTGGGTTTTCCATCAACAGTTTTGATTTTGTACACCCACTTGTTTGGAATGGCTTTCCTTCCTTTGGGTAACTCAACCAAATCCCAAGTATCATTTGCATGCAAGGCCTTTATCTCTTCCTGCATGGCTAACTCCCACTTCTTCTTGTGCTCACATAGCTTTGCCTCTTTATAAGTAAGAGGCTCACCCTCATCTGATAACATAATATAATGTATAGAGGGATCATATCTATTCACTCGCCTCCTAGGACGTATAGATCTTCTTACCCAATGATCAACATTACCAGGCAATGGATCTACATCAGGAGGTACATTAACTTCTTCATTGTTAACAGGCTGCTGTACATCATTTCCAGCCCTGTTTTCAGCATGAATAGGTGGTTGCATATGCCCTTCAGGAGCATCATTTTGCTGTCCAGCATCATCTGACTCAATAACCACGGGCTCATTGTCATTTCCAGCCATATGTGGTGCATCCCGAGGGTCCATATCAGATTTAACTAGTGGCTGTACATGCTGAAATTTGACTCTTTTATGGTCATCTTTAGAGGCACAATTGTTTTTGAGCAGCCTTGCCTCATTAAATACAACATCTCGGCTGCGTATTACCTTCTTGAGTTGAGGTAGCCAAATCCTGTAGCCCATTTCACCTTCATCTCCATAACCCATGAAGATTCCTTTCATGGACTTTGCATCTAACTTGCTTCTCAACTCAAGCCTTATATGCACAAAAGCATCGCAACCAAAGATGCGTAGGTGGTCATATGAAGCTGGTTTGCCAGACCAAACCTCTTCTGGAATGCCACCTTTTAAGGACATATGAGGGGATCGATTGCAAACATGAACTGCAGTTTTCAAAGCCTCTCCCCAAAATCCATGAGGGAGATTAGCTGTGGACAGCATGCATCTCACCCTCTCACATAAAGTCCTATTATACCTTTCAGCCACACCGTTGGAAGAGGGGCTGTATGGGACTGTTAGCTCCCTCTTAATACCAAGATTTTCACAAAATCTATTGAATTCAGCACTTGTAAACTCACCCCCATTATCTGTACGTAAGCATTTCAGCTTTCTACCTGTTTGAGTGGTCACAAATGCATGAGATTTCTTAAATGCAGCAAAGGCTTCATCTTTAGATTTTAACAAATATACCCAAAGCTTCCTAGAGTAATCATCTACAAAGGAAACAAAGTAAAGAGCACCCCCCATAGATTTTGTGGGCATGCTACAAACATCAGAATGAACAAGATCAAGCACATTAGACTTACGAGAGACACCAGAGTAGTAAGAATTCTTTACTTGCTTACCATATTGGCATTCATTACAAAAATCAAGTTTTGAGCCTTTAGCATCAAACTTGTCCAAATTACATAGTTTATCAAGGCCTTTTTGACTCATGTGACCAAGCCTTTTATGCCATAATTCCATATGTGAATGGATTTCAGCCAAAGCAATAAACTTGCCCAGCAAGGCTTTACCATGCAAGCAATAAAGAGTCCCTTTCTTTGTACCTTTAACAATCAGCCTAGAGCCTTTGATAAGCTTCCATGACCCCTTCTCAAAGAGGGTACTATATCCATGCATATCCATTTGCCCAACAGACAATAAGCTTTTCTTGATGCTTGGTACATACCTTACATCATGCAAAACAAGCTCATTGGTACCATCCACTGTGAGATGCACTGTGCCAATACCTTCAATTGAACAAGCATGGTTATTTCCAAGATATACATGTCCATGGCTGCCTGCATGAAAGGTAGTGAAACACTCCTTAATAGGAGTTACATGAAACGATGCACCTGAATCTACAATCCATGTTTGTGACAAAGCATCATTCACAGTAAGCAATGCATCAATCAAATCCCTCTTTGTGATCTGCATATCTTGTGCATGAATATTAATAGAAGGATCAATAACTTCAGCATGCTCTGCTTCCATAGTAGCACAAAGTATATCTTCTGCATCTGATAGCTCCTCAATGATGACACTAGAGGCCACATTGGCCTTTTCTTTGTCTTTGTCCTTTGAGGTATCATGTGCTTCATTCTTGGTGTCCTTTTTCTTCCTGTCACCTGTGTTCTTCTTTCTTTCTAGTTCAGCTTTATAGAATCTGCAATCAGGCTTCTTGTGACCTTTCCTACCACATTGATAACAAGTCACTTCAGCCTTGCCTTTGCTTTTGCTCCTGTTCCTCTGTACATTTCCACTTTTCTTTTCTGTTCTTCCTCTAGCCACATTGGCTGAACCACTGCCCTCTCCACTAGCTTTCCTCCTGATTTCCTCATTCAAAATAGAACCCCTTACACCATCAAAGGTAAGACTGGGGCTATTCGAAAGTGAAACAACCAATGTTTCCCACGAATCAGGTAAGGTCATCAACAAGAAGATGGCCTTAAGCTTATCATCAAATGGAGGTAATCCAGAGTCCTGCAATTGTGAAAGAGTACCTGTAAACAAAGATAAGTGCTCAGCCGCACTTTTTGACTCATCAAGCTGCATACACACTAGCTTACGCATAAGATGCACTTGATTTACAGGCGTGGTATTTTCATAAGTGGCTTTCAGCTTCTCCCATACCTCAAAAGCAGTTGTAAGGCCTTTCAAATCCACTAAGATTTCATCTGATACAGCCATCTTGATGTAAGTGATGGCCTTCTTGTTTAGGTTCATCCATGCTGCATCTGTCATATCTTCAGGCTTGACTTCTTCAAGAGCCCCTTCACAATCTTTAAGAAAGAGGATGCCCAACATTCTCTCTTTCCACAAATCGAAACCATTACCTTCAAATCTCTTGATCTCAAACAAGCTTTTGACATCAGAGGAGGTAGAGGCCATGTTTGCACACTAAGAGCTTCAAAATTTCACGAAAAAAGGTAAAATTCACCTGTTGTCATGTGCGCAATTACCTTAGGAGACTATAGCTGAGAAATTAAGCCCAAAAACTGTTCAAAACTTGCAAAAAACAATTTCTGAAATTTTCTGCAGAAAATTTCAGAAAATTCCAGCAAGCTGTAATTGCATCAAAAACAACAAATTTGTTGTTTTTCAACCACAAAAGGCATACATAGATGTAAAACCAAGGCAATGGGTGCTTGTTTTCACAAAAGCCCCAATTTTTGCAGCAATATGACCTGTAAAATCAGAGAAATGACCTACTGTAATAAGTTTCCAGCAAGTATGCACTTCCTCAATCTTTGTGCATGTCCTCCCACTTGAAAAATGAGAGAATTTTTGCCACAAAAGACCTGTAGATGAAAAAATCAGCAATGTGGATGCTGAAAAAGACCTGTGGGGATACAAAAGGAAGAATAGAAGAGATTCTTCGCGATGAAACTCTCTAAAAAGCACAAAATTTGCTTCAGCTTTGCTCCGGGCTGAAGTAATCCTCCAAAAACAACACTTTTATCGCGAAAAAAGAAGGTTTTTCGCGATGAAATTCTCCCAAATGCGAGAAAACACCTTCAGCTTAACATAGGCTGAAGTGGAAAAGCACTTCGAGCAACTTTGTCGCGATGGAACAGCTCAAGGCTCTGATACCAGTTGAAAGAGGCCGCGGAGAGCTACGTCGTGGTGTGCTCGGTTGCTCCAAACGCCAAGGGAGTGGGCTGCTGCGTGAGGAGAGAGAAAGTAGAGAGAGAAACCTGCGCAAAAATTTGGAGAAGAAGATGGAGAAGCTGAAGTTGAAGAAGTCCCAATCAAGTTATGAGAGATTTGGGACCAAGTCTTATTGATAAGTGACTTTTAGGTCATTTGGGCATGTTCACACATGGCCAATGACCAAAAGTCATAAAAATAATGTAAATGCCTATAACTCCCCAATTTGGGGTCCAAAAAATACAACAAAAATATGTCTGGAAAGCTCTCGAAGAGAGCTTTCACATGGAAGGGTCAAAATATACAAAAGGAGAGTCCTTGGGGCCTTTATCCCCAACATTTATCGCTTGCATGGTAAAGCCTTGCTAGCCAAGTTTATTGCTTTGGCTGAAATCCATTCGCATATGGAATTATGGCATAAAAGGTTTGGCCACATGAGCAAAAAAGGCCTTGATAAACTATGTAATTTTGACAAGTTTGATGCTAAAGGTTCTAAACTTTATTTTTGTAATGAATGCCAATATGGTAAGCAAATAAAGAATTCCTACTACTCTCGTGTCCCTCGTAAGTCTAAAGTGCTTGATCTTGTTCTTTCGGATGTTTGTAGCATGCCCACCAAATCTATGGGGCGTGCTATTTACTTTTGTTTCTTTTGTTGATGACTACTCTAGGAAGTTTTGGGTATATTTGTTAAAATCCAAAGATGAAGCGTTTGCTGCATTTAAGAAATTTCATGCGTTTGTGACCACCCAAACAGGTAGAAAGCTGAAATACTTACATATAGATAATGGGGGTGAGTTTGCAAGTGCTGAATTCAATAGATTTTGTGAAAATCTTGGTATCAAGAGGGAGCTAACAATCCCATACAGCCCAGTCCCTCTTCCAACGGTGTGGTTGAAAGGTATAATAGGACTTTATGTGAGAGGGTGAGATGCATGCTGTCCATAGCTAATCTCCAAAATTTTGGGGAGGCTTTGAAAACTACAGTTCATGTTTGCAATAGATCCCCTCATATGTCTTTAAAAAGAGGTTTGGTATGGCAAATCAGCTTCATATGACCACCTACACATCTTTGGTTGTGATGCATTTGTGCGTATAAGGCCTGAGTTGAGAAGCAAGTTAGATGCAAAGTCCATAAAAGGAATCTTTATGGGTTATGGAGATGAAGGTGAAATGAGATACAAGATTTGGCTACCTCAACTCAAGAAGGTAACACGCAGCTGGGATGTTGTATTTAATGAGGCAAGGATGCTAAAAAATCATTGTGCCTCTAAAAGTGACCATAAAAAGGTCAAATTTCAGCATGTGCAACCACTTGTTAAATTTGACCTTTTCATGCTTGGAAATGAGAATGAGCCAGTGGTTATTGAGCCAGATGACGTTGGACAGCAAAATGAGGCTCTTGATGGCCATATGCAGCGACCTATTCATGCTAAAAACACGTCTAAAGACTTCAGGCCATCTCTTGAAGATCAAGGTATCTCTTATGAACTCACTATTGCTTACACTCTAGGACATAATAGCATTGCAAGGAGAAATAATAGGACACTTGTCGAGATGGCACGTAATATGATGTCTTCAAAGTAGCTTTCACCTAAGTTTTGGTTTAGTTCGTACAACGAGTCACATTTTAAACAGGTCTTCCATAAAAGCTTTGAAGATGGTTACACTTTTTGAAGCATATTTTGATAAGAAGTCTAGCGTGAATTTTAAAGTTTTTGGTTCTCTCTCGATAGATTCACATTGAGAAGAAAGATTGTGTAAGCTTGATGTGGAAGCTATCAAAGCTGTTTTTATTGGTTATGCTATCGAAAGCAAAGGCTCTAGATTTTGTGTAGCATAAATAGGTAAAATTCTACTCTCACACATTGCATATGTAACAGAAAATTAAATTTTTGATAAAAATGCATAAATTCCAGATTTTTTAGTAAAAAAGATGATTATGCTTTTTTGGAAAGGAATTTGGATTCTGATATTCAGCCATATAGAGGGGTGACTAATCTTCTTAGATCCTAAAGGTTTTTATAGATAGAGATAAAGAGAAAGTTCTAACTCCTGAATATTCCACACCCTCTCCGATTCCTTCTCAATCTCTTGATATACCAACTTATGAGGTTGGAGAAACTTCAAGATCCCTTGAGAAAAGAGTTGCAGTGGAATAAAATATTGCATCAATTTTCAAGCTAGTTCCAAAATGATTCTTTCAAATAATGAAAGATAGTGGTATCCAAAATTTTATAGGAAGGACAAAAAGTCAAACTAAGAAAGATCACAAAGTGAGGTGAATTATGCAGAACATTTTGAGATTCATAACATTAGAATGAACCTGCTATTTTAAAGGTGCATTTCAAAGTCTTGTTTGGAAGAAAGCAATGTAGGAGATTGATTCTATTTATGAGAATCAAACATGGAAGCTTTGTGAGTTACCAAATGGTAAGAAAGCTATTGGTGTTAAGTGGATCTTCAAGATAAAAGAAAAGCATATGGTATGATTGACAAGTATAAAACAAGGTTAGTTGTCAAAGATTATGCATAAAAAAAGGGTATAGACTATGATGAAACATATGGATCTACTTTTAGAATGATCATAGTTAGGATTTTTCTTTCTCTTGTTGCATTTTTTGTTTGGAAAGTATACGAATTAGATATCAAGATAGCTTTTCTTAATGGTGATCTTCATGCAAATATTTATATACAACAATTAGAGGGTTTTGAAGGATTAGGTAAAGAATATTTAGTATGCAATAAAAGCTCTCTATGGTTTGAAGCAAGCACCAAGAGCTCGGTATGAAAAGATGCATCTACATCTTTTGTCTATTGGTTTTGAAAGCTTTGAAGCTTCTCTTATCCTCTTTGTTAAATTAGAGGCATTTAGTGTTGATCATCATCATCATTTATGTTGATGATATAATTATGAAAAGTCCTAAGGACTTAGATCTTCGGTTTTTAAGTCACAACTTAAGCATACATTGGATTTTAATGATCTTGGTGTTTTACATTATTATCTTGGCATTGAATTCAAATTCATGAATGATTATGTCTATATGACACAATAGAAGTACATTTAGAAACGTTTAGAAAGGTTAGAAACTTTTAGAAAGGTTTGAAATGTCCGATTGCGTCCCTAAATTTCCGTAGTTAAAAAATCTGCTTTTCACACAAGATCTGAAATTAGGTTCGACTTTCGACCTTGATTTTTATGGTTTATACATGGTTGGATAGCTCTCTTGAAGAACTACAAGAATATGTAACGAAATATTTTATGACCATTTTTTAGAAATCAGAACATTTTGGACCATTTGTAAAGGTTGAGCTCCCTAGTGGAAGGTTGCTCAATTTTTGATTGATTTGCTAACTATTGAAACATATATCTGCTCATTACTCCCATTGCATGGGTAATGTCTAGTCCTAAAGCCACCATAGCATATATCAATGATCCACATGCTAAAACATTTGGAATAGTCCTCATTTTCTATGTTTTATTTTTATCTATAGAATAGTCAACTTTTGAAAGCTTTACATGTGGTTGTTTGGAAACAAAGAGTAGCTTCGAATCAATCATGTTAAACCTGTCCAACACTTTCTTAACATGTGAAGATAAATATGGTGGTTGTTTATTTTTGCCCCTAATGTGGTGATTGTTTTCTCATTCCAAGAATGTGCTTAGCATGTCAAAGATCCTTCATAGAGAAGGCAGATTTGAGGCTGTCCTTTAGACGTGCAAAGTATTACCATGGTCTCTTGCAATAAGCATGTTGTTAATATGTAAAACAAGAATATTAGTTGTATATAGGCACTTAACAATGACTTGTGTAATGTTGTGAAACTCTCTTTCTCTTTCAATCATGCATTGTATGACTGAGTCTGATATCAGATGATGCAGATGATCAGAGATCCAAAATGACAGTTCATGAATGGAACATCAATTGGGGATTCAGAAATAAGGTGAAGAGTCTGAAATGATAGGATGTCAAGAGTATCAGGGGGTTTCGATTCTGCAACTTCAATGCTGAAATATGGCTGGGATTGGGAAAAATAATTAAGATTCGCGGTTTTCAGGGCACCACATCTTCCATCTTCAGATTTGACCGATAAAATTAGATTTCGATAATTCTAGTGGTGAAGTCATAGTCAAACAATGTCCTAGCACAGCTTCTATTTGTTTCCAGAGATCTATTTCTTTGCTTGATACACCTGAAAGTCGGAGTGCATAGTTTGTTTTGGAGACTGAATACATTAATAATATGGCATGGAGGTTTCATGGTTGACTCCAATGACTTGTTTTCCTTTTAAAACACTTGTAACGGGTTCTAGTCATTCTGTATTCTTTGCCTATGACAAGGTGTCACTGGAACGGGGGCAGTTGCACAAGCATTCGATCAAAGCAAGAGATTGAGGACTGCTGGTAATTATACTCCATCACACTATGCGCCTCCTGGTGCTTATGGTGCTCCAACTCCAGCTAGCTGGGTACCTCAAAGGTATGTCTTTATCATTTATTCAGTAGAAACCAGACATCTGCATTCTTGTAACATTATGATCCTTGCTTTGTAAACAGCTATGTACCCCCAGGTGCTCCATATGACCCTTATGCTAGCTATAGTATGCCTTCCCTTCAGCCTGTTGCTCGGCCAGTAGTGACACCTGTAGCTCCTGCAGGCTATATGCCCATGCAGGTATCTGAAAACCACATACTATTCCTTGATCTAGCTTCAATTATCCTTATTAGATGTCTTTGTCCACTGATGAATGGTTGGGGAAATCTAATATATGACTGATTTTGCAGAACATCAAAGACAATCCTCCTTGCAACACATTGTTCGTTGGAAATCTTGGGGAGAATACGAGTGAAACAGAATTAAGAGGTATTTTCAGTGGGTAAGTATGTGGCATGCCAATGGAAATATCTCTTCGATCAAATATTTCAAGCTTGTCCTAAGCAGCATTATTGTATGGTGCCTTCAGACAACCAGGGTTCAGGCAGATGAAGGTTTTAAGGCAGGGAAGGAGCACAGTATGCTTCATTGAATTTGCGGTGTGTATGCTTGGATTGAATGCAGTTCGTGGACTTCACATAATGCTTTTTAAGAAAATGGATTTGGTTTGTTTTTTCATAGAATTTTTATAACTTTTGTCCCCTTCAGGATTTAAATAGTGCTATTGCTGTTCACAACAATCTGCAAGGAGCCATTGTGACTAGTTCTGACAGGGGTGGCATGCGGCTTCAATATCCTTTAAGAGCATATAGATTTTCAGCTCTTTTGGTTCACACTGCTTCTTCTTCTTCTTCTTCTTCTTATTATTATTATTATTATTGTTGTTGTTGTTGTTATCATCCTCATCATCATTATTATGATTATTGTCATTATTATTATTATTGTTGTTGTTATTCTATTATTATTATTATTTTTATTATTATTGTGGTTGTTGTTGTTATTCATATTGTAGTTTTTGGTCATAGCCTGCTGCAATGATGATTAAAGTTCCTTAACATATTGCACGTATTCAAAAAATCCTTTTGGTAGGAAGAGAGAGTCGGTGAATAATCAGGATGGAGGTGCACCAGGAGTTCCAGGGGTTACAACAAGCGAAACAACCACAGAGCCTTCGTCTTCTCCCTGATCAAGCATTGTTCAATCAAGGATCTTAATCGTGATATGGCATAAAAAAAGGGATGTACTACCCTGAGAAAGTTTTTGTGTTTCCTGGCATTTTGAGCTGTGGCTGCATCAAGATGTGTATCGTATGGCTACCGTGGACAGGAAGAAATGATCATCATTTCATAGTCATGGGCATGCTTGTTGCCTAAGGAAGCCATGTGTAGTAGCATGGTTTTTGCATGTAGTCTCATGCTGTAGTAAAAAGACATGAAAAGGGGGTAAGGAGATGGATGCATTTGCATCAGGCATCAAAAGATGGATCATGAACCGTTTCTGAAAAGGCCATCGCTATAAAGCATTCGAGTTTCCACTAAGAATGTGAGATATGGATGCATGGGCATTGATCATCAATGAAAGATGGTGATTTCTTCAAGGCGATCAAATATGGGATCCCAGCTTCTCCACGATGCCTTAGTGGTCCTCTGACTGGCAAACTAATGCATTTCACTAGAAACCATATTTTTGTAGCTGTCTTTTTTATATGAACTAGAAGTAGATTTGAATCATTTTTTCATTTTCTTATTTAGAATTTTGTCCTCAAAAGTTTGAAAGGATTGTAACTGGCTACAGTTACTAAGTAAAAATATGTGCATGTTTGGTGAGTTCGTGGCATTTACAGCTTCTAAGTCTAAAATTACTGCATCAGAGGATATGTTAAGGCTCATTCAATGCCTGCACTCTTACAGAAGAGGGTTCCAATAGATATCTTAATTAATGCGTGGCAGTGTCGATGTGCACTTCTGTCAGTATAGCTTCCTACAGTTGAAGTCTTACATTTGCTGCAAATTCTTATTCTTGCTTGTCTCAGGAACGTGCCTTATATTGTCTCATATATTGGGCAGAGCGAGGCATCTTCTGCAACCTCATCTTCTGTGCACCTCAGCGACACATGATGAGATGATGGTGAATAGCTTATTGATGAGTTACCTTCATTGCAAATACTTGTTATCCTATGTTCGGCAAGTGACAATCCTTGGTGTGAGTACTCTTTGTTATCAACTATTTTGTATGGTTAGCATTCATGGAAAGCATCAATTTGTCATCCATGTAGATTCATTACCCAGTGAATGAATATCTTGGATGGATAACTCTCTGACATTTACAGTTTGATAAGTTGGATTCTGTTGATGGGCAGTTCCTAAGGCCATTAGACCAACCTAAATGCCAGCAGTTCCAATGTGATACTATGGCTTGTTGATTTTACATTCTGAGACTTTACCCAAGGTACGTGGGTCCAAGTTCCCATTTTATGGAACTCTCTGTCTGTCTATGTATGTGCAATGTATTTTTGTCTCCTTTGTCCACATGTGCACGTGGATTTTTCGATTCACAATATCTATGGGTTGTGGAAACAACATATTTATTTTGAAGTGAGTTTCATCCAGTACATTTGGGTTTTATGTTGCAACACATGAATTTTCGTTTGAAATTGGTGTAAAAGGAATAATAGGATTCATCTTTGTACCAAAATCCATAAAGGTAAGATCTAGGATATCGATTACTTTCAAGCCAACACATTATAACAGTATAACTTACATTATAACAGTATAACTTGGAACTATTTGTACACACTCCAAAAATGGAGCCTTTTACTGGATGTGCAGCTCCAAGTAACATCTAAAAATTGAAGAACTTTAAGAACAAGGGTTTACCAGATGAGCAGGTATTGAGCACATGCATGCGTTCGTCAGTTTGATGTTATGCATTGTAGAATTTTCAATGAGAGAGTGGCTGTTAAGTTACCCATTGTGCAGTTTTGCAACCGTCAAGTTGCTGATGATCAATTTTGAGATTACTTCTTATTGATAAGATTACTTTTATCCGGAACGTTTCTGATTACAGTTGTAGAAGTTGCATTTAATTATCTGAGGACCCAGACAGAAAGGAAATGGGTAAAGATTACATGGTTGGTTTATCCTTTAGACCTCTTGTGCTTTTTACACAGCTTCCGGTAAATATAAACTGGGAGGGATGTTGGTGACCATTTGGTTTTAATCTTTAATGATGCCATTTTAGATTTTTTTTTTATATTTTAAAAATTAATTAATTTTACCAACGAACTGAGGGTTAAAAATTCTTAATAGTTGTCCATGAGGTTTTGTGTATGGACTTTCCCTCAAGGGAAAATGATATTTCAATGAGGTCTTAAATTTGAAATAAGAAATGATTTTATTCCTTTTTGCCATCACTAGAGAATACTTGATGAATGATTTGAGATGCCCGAATAGTCTAATGCCATCTTGAAAGAATTTTGAATGATGGATTTATAAGGATTGTCTATAGAAACTCTATGGTGATCCTATATTCTTTCATTTGTATCTTAGTCTAATCTTGTGATATCAATAAAGGCAAGTCTTCCTTAACTTTTGGTTATGATCTTTAGGTTAAAAGAAGGGGGGACTTCTCTGCTTGTTAGTATGTGATTTGTTCTCTTCCAGAAATCTTGAGACTACTGCATTGTTATATTGGTTATAGAAATATGAAAAATGTCTAGTTTCCAAAGCAGCTGATTTTGCTATGATGCATTTTTTATTTAGATGAGATTCATATAAGGGTTTACAAATATATGAATTGTTTTATTGTTATGTAATGCCAATTCTTGTTATGTGGCTCAAAGACAATTTATCACATTTTGGGGAGCTAAATGTGAGTCGTGTTTAAATAAGGGTTTGATTTTGATATGCTCATTTGCTTAAGCCTTGATCGCTACAGCTTTATTGACCTAATTCTTGCGGGAAAAAAATTAACCTATCAGATGTATGGAATTCAATTGATCAACAATGTGTCTGGTGGCTATTGGTTGCTGGATTCTTATCCTGAATATAATTCCTTTTGCAGATCCCTTGACAAGTATGTTGATGATACAAACAGATTAGAACTAATAATGTCTTAAGTGGCGGAAAAATGTGTGTTTCATACAAAGTTGTAGAATTTGATTTAAGCTTATTGGTAGATTATTTTTGGTGGTGTTATTGACCTTCAGAATCTTTGCCCATCTTTGATTCCCTTAATAGATCCCTTCCTCTCTTAAGCCCATTGATAGGTGAGTGGAGGTTTTTTCAAACATTATAGTGTAGTTGACATGATGAAAGAAGAGGTCTATAGGTGATTGCTCAAATGAGAATTGTTTGCCACTTTGAAATTCCAAGTTGCACTTTACATTATCAAAAATATGCCGTTAAATTGTGGAATCCTTACTCATTTTTGTTGTTTTGTGCACTTCTCATGGTTATTATGTTATATTATGTTGCATAGTTTTCATTTGTTTAAATTATAGGGAAAACGTTCACAACATTTAGCATTGTATTAAAACTATGTACTTGTTCTACCATTAAGAGTTTATGAATATATTTGTTGTTAATGTTATTCAAACAATGACTATGGTGTTGTACTTAACCTAAGAGGCAAGAAAACATGAATGGGATATTTATCACAATTTGACTCTTGTCTATGTATATGCATTTAAAATGAGTTTTTATTTCTTAAAATTTGGCAAATCATCTTGTTGATTTCATGGTTTTCAATGAGAAGGATGGGTGGAGGTTGGACACCTTGATTTCTATTTTACTTGCCCCATTGTACCTCACTATACATAGATCTGTGTGACGTCTCAACTTGCATTTTATTGGAGATCATTTATATTCAATTCACTTTTTGAATGTTGTGTCTCATGTGGTGATAAGTATCTTAGGAACTATGTATGATCTCTTTTTTATATGAATGTTGTATTGGAGTTTATTTGGTATACTCATTTGTAGATTCAATGTCAAGGATTGGTGTCAATCAAGTGTGTTTTAAAACATGGTGGATCAGATGGGAGTTCAAGTTCAAGGACTTGTGGCATCACTTATCGAAAATAAGAAAGTGGTCTTAATGTGGCAGATTCTACATGGGGGGATAAGAACCACTTCAACACCAATAAAATTTATGGTGCTCGTTGGTGCAAGCGATGCATGAGTGGTAGAAAACGCTTCTTCTACTTTTTCTTCTCATGTCGTAGGAGCATTTACACTTGAGAATGCCTCAATAAGCTCTGTTAATGCTAAATCAAGTTCATTGGAACCAAGCTCTACTTAGGGAAACGATTGGATGCTTGTCTACTTTTTGAAATGTCACAAGAGGTGAAGCACTTTGAAAGATCTGGAAGGAAAGATGTGGAGTCAACTTCGACAAGCAACTTAAAGAGTGGTCCATTGAGAAGTCCATTGGGTGTTTAGGTAATAGGATCCTACCTAAATAGGATCCATAATTGTAAGAAACCTCTCCTCTCGAGGCACAAGAAGGTGTTCATTGTTAGAAAACAAGTTGAAAAACATGTGGGTCCCCATGAAGAGGATGAAAAGGATATCAATCTTCTTGAAATTCTTCCTAATTTTCTTGTAATTTTTATTTATTTATAAGTTAAAGCTTGTTTTGAAAAAAAATTGCATTTTAATGTAGGAATTATCTATGCCTTGAAAGTAGTGCAACATGCGACTTCATTGATGTCTTATACATCTAAGTTAATATAAATTTAGGATTATACATGTTTAAGCTATTGGATGTGTGAGTGAGTGAGGAAGCACAAATAGAAGTACATACAAGAGCAAAGAAGGAGATCGAAGCACAAAGACACTATTTCCAACGTTCTATCGATAGATGATCAATAATATGAGAATGAGTGATGTGAGAGCTACAAGGGAATCCCTAAGTATAAAGTGCCACCATATATGAGTATATCATGCATATGTGGTTACATGGGGAAAAAACCTCTAGCCAACACTAGAGTAAAAAGTGCCCATGTATAGGGAGTCTTGTATTACATGCATATCTCAAACATCCCACAACTTGTTGATAAAGAGAAGCATCAAATGCATCACCTAGATGCTCAATTGAG